>OY804602.1:48907246-49121246 GCA_963680895.1 Fragum sueziense | reverse complement strand
AAATGCTAATCATCAGCATTTTCTTCTTTTGCCTCAATGTTTCCCCAAGTATTTTCTATTAGGAAGGTCAAAAGCAGACTTTGTTTTAGAAGGGGTTATTTAGATTGTGATGTCAGAGACATAACCAATCCAGGTATATTGACGGGCATGGGTTCGATTCACATAATTTTCAATCCTGACTTGGCCAATCACTTATCTAGCATTTTGTTAAAATTTGCTATTTGGGACTAAAATACTTTTCTGGCATTTGAATGCCTTTTGGGACTTTATGGCCAATGACCTATCTGGTATTTGATTGCTATTTGGGTTTAATGGTCAATATAACTTTTCTGGCATTTGATTGCTGTTTAGGACTAATGGCCAATAACTATTATAGCATTTGAATGCTGTTTGAGACTAATGGCAAAAATCTTTTCTGGCCTTTGGTTGCCTTTTGGCAATTGCCCATAGCTTTTCTGGCATTTGATTGCCATTTGTGACTAATAGTAAATAACTTTTCTGGCATTTGAACACTGTTCAGAACAATTGGCCAATAACATTTCTGGCATTTGATTGCCATTTCAGACAAATGGCCAATATTTCTTCTAGCATTTCAATGCCATATAGGACTAATGGCCAATAACTTTTCTGGCATTTGAATGCTGTTCAGGACTAATGGCTAATAATTTATCTGACATTTGATTGCTGTTTAGGACTAATGGCCACTAAATTAACTTGCATTTGATTGCTGTTTGGGACTAATGACCAAGAACTTTTCTGGCATTTGAATGCTGTTTGGGACTGGCCTATAACTTTTAATGCATTTGGGACTAATGGCTTATTGCATTTCTGGCATTTGATTACCATTATGCTTCTTACTACCGAAGCAATTGTTTAGAATGCAAGCCCTATAGCTCAGTCTACTACATATTAAAGTTTAATCCATCCAGGGGTATTAGGTTCAAATACCTGCTTGGTTAAAAAGATTTTTTCTGCTGTCGTACTGAGGCTGATTACCTGGAATGACTTGGACTTCTAAAGAATTGAGAAGGAACAAGCCCAGGTAATAAAGTCATTATTTCACTATCTACAATAATCTTCCAGAGTTTACAAAAGAATAGCTAGGTGCCAACTTCTATCATGGCTTCTGATAGGGAAGTCTGACTTTTACGAGAAATTTTGTATCGCCATGGCAATAAAATTCTCCATTAATGATTCTCAAAATGGGTAAAGGTTCATAAAATCTGTCAGACTAGGTTTTTGTGTGTTTCTATGTTTTGGTTTTGTCTTACGGTTGGTATGATATATCTATTTTCTGGGATTTTTTTCCTTGTTTTTTTTCTTCTTCAAGATTGACAGTGAGGCTGCCTTACTCATCAGACTTACCCAACCAGGCACCGATATTCAAGTATCGTCTCTTTTCAACCAAAACCTCGTAACTGCAGCTTAAAACAAGCTGCAGTTACGAGGTTTTCATTGAAAAGCGACAGTATGTTGTTTTGGAGAAGAGAAACAAACTATTTATCCATTTTCAAAAGAGCCAAACATTTCTGATAAAATTTTATTTTCATACCCCCCCCCCCCCCAAAAAAAAATGAAATAAAAAAAAATGTTTTGTAATGGTTGAAATGAAGAAGTCAGCTTGTTGGCCCATATTGGTCATTCTCACTGGTGGTGAACTTGGCCAAGTGAGGGACGTTTTTTCGCGATCAATGTATTCCGTCGGTGTTGTTATGAAATATCGTAACTACGGCTTTATCGAAGCCGTAGTTACAAGATTTTATAACAACACGGACAGTTTGTCAATACAAAACGGTAAACCCGGTCTGTTTTTAGAACAAGTTCATTGTCATTAGAAAAAAAATCCATAAACTCACATTTAAACACAAAATATCTATACCTTGTTGTAGCGAAAATTGTTTTAGTTCACCTCCAGTGATTCTGCAAGGTCATACCAAGGATTTTTGTAATGTTGAATCCAAGGGTGCTGAGGCAAGTGCAGTTGTCTAGGGCAAAGGACCGGAGAGCAAGAAATGGGCAGTGCACAAGGTCTACTCTAAGAGCATTTGGTAAAATTAGGAAATTGTTTGTTCTTCTTTTCCCTCAATGTTTTCCAAATGGTTTAATTTTGGGATGTCAAAAATCATGATATATTATGTGGAAATAGTTTAACCCTTTCCCACACATTGACGCTTTTGGACGCCCCAGGCTTTAGAAAACATTGTAGAAAATGAAGAAATTGCTTGTGACAAGCAATTTTTTCATTTCCCACAAGGTTTTCTACCAAGAAAGACCAAAAAAATGTTAAATTTTGTTCTATGGAAATTGTCGCCTGCAACACCTATGAGTTTGGACTAGACTAAATTTTTGTTGATTGGTAATGGGTTAAAAGAGAGCAACACATCAGATTTATCTTTTCACATGATAAATGGGATTTATTCAGCTATCTTTCCACTCCTAAATCACATTTCCAGACCCCTATCTCTTCAAATCATCACCAAATCTTGTCTTACAGTTTTATGTGATTCCCACTTAGAACCACACTTAATGTTGAATTTGCTTATGAATAAGTAATTCATTTACCACAATGGTTTCTACACTTTCTGACATGTTTCTGGCAATTGTCTCCCATCAATGGTTTGGTAATCAATAACCTATGTGGGCAAGCAGCAAGGGGCTCGGAAAGGATCTTGTGGTAATGCTGATGAAAGAAACAACAAGAATCTATGGTTAAGTGCTCCAGCCACTGAAATATGGCCATAACAGTTGAAAGAAGAGTTAAACTCAATTCAATCAATTTCTTTCAATCATCATTTCAGCATTAGTGTACAGATGAACTGAAAACATATCTTATGTCACCATCAAAGAGTCTTTCAAACTCTTTTAGACTTTTTCCCTGTGAAAGAAACACAGATACTGCTTTGTTTGATGTGTCTTATCGCTAGAATCTTTCACAAATTTTATGTGTTTTCCTCTTGGAACTATACTACAACTTGAATTTGATAATGAATGACTTTGAGTGCATTCAAAGGAAATGCTAATCCCTAAATAATGATAATAATTATTGTGATCATGTAATTCAAGGATGCTGTACCATGCTGATTTTGATTCATGCCCTTTTCCCACATTTAGACTGACAGTTAACGTCCAATTCCTAATCATTGTCTCCTTTTGGCGTAACCCCACTGGATATGGTTTTAGAAAACCATGCTGGAAAAGAAGAAAATGCTGATGAACAGCATTTTCTTCTTTTCCTTCCTGGTTTTCTATGCTGAAATGTAGAGATTTCTTCATGAGTCATCATCATTTTTAGCTCGCCCGGGACGATAGTCTCGGAAGAGCTATTGTCATACCCCCGGATGTCGGCGTCAGCGTCGGCGTCGGCGTCAGCGTCAGCGTCCGCAAAAACTTTAACCTGGCCCATATCTCATGCCCTGTTAGAGATACAGCCTTCACATTTCACCTGTGGGTACCTCTAACTAAGACCTTTGATTTTAGGCCATGACCTTTGACCTTGTGACCTTGACCTTGGAGTTTGACCCACTTTTTGACCGTTTTAAAAAAACTTTAACCTGGCCTATATCTAATGCCCTATTACACCTACAGCCTTCATATTTCACAAGTGGATACCTCTCACCAAGACCTTTCATTTGAGACCATGACCTTTGACCTTGTGACCTTGACCTTGGAGTTTGACCTACTTTTAAAAAACTTTAACCTTGCCTAAAAAAAACTTTAACCTGGTCTATATCTTATGCCCTATTGCACATACAGCCTTGACATTTCACATATGGACACCTCCTACCAACACCATTCACATTTGACCATGACCTTGAACCTCGTGACCTTGACCTTGGAGTTTGACCTACTTTTAAAAAACTTTAACCTGGCCTATATCTCGTGTCTTTTTACACCTACAGTCTTGATATTTCACATATGGACACCTCCTTCCAACACTATTCACATTTGACCATGACCTTGGACCTTGTGACCTTGACCTTGGAGTTTGACCTACTTTTAAAAAACTTTAACCTGGCCTATATCTCTTGTCTTTTTACACCTACAGTCTTGATATTTCACATATGGACACCTCCTTCCAACACCGTTCACATTTGACCATGACCTTGGACCTTGTGACCTTGACCTTGGAGTTTGACCTACTTTTAAAAAACTTTAACCTGGCCTATATCTCATGTCCTTTTACACCTACAGCCTTGATATTTCACATATAGACACCTACCAACACCATTCACATTTGACCATGAACTTGGACCTTGTGACCTTGACCTTGGAGTTTGACCTACTTTTAAAAAACTTTAACCAGGCCTATATCTCATGTCTTTTTATACCTACAGTCTTGATATTTCACATATGGACACCTCCTTCCAACACCGTTCACATTTGACCATGACCTTGGACCTTTTGACCTTGACCTTGGAGTTTGACCTACTTTTGAAAAACTTTAACCTGGCCTATATCTCATGTCCTTTTACACCTACAGCCTTGATATTTCACATATGGACACCTGCCAACACCATTCACATTTGACCATGGACCTTGTGACCTTGGAGTTTGACTTACTTTCAAAAAACTTTAACCTGGCCTATATCTCATGTCCTTTTACACCTACAGTCTTCATATTTCACATATGGACACCTCCTTCCAACACCGTTCGCATTTGACCATGACCTTGGACCTTGTGACTTTGACCTTGGAGTTTTACCTACTTTTAAATTTTTTTAAGCTGGCCTATATCTCATGTCCTTTTACACCTACAGTCTTGATATTTCACACATGGACACCTCCTTCCGACACAGTTCACATTTGACCATGACCTTGGACCTTGTGACCTTGACCTTGGAGTTTGACCTACTTTTAAAAAATTTCATTTTGGGCCATGACCTTTTTACCTTGACTTAGGAAATGACTTTTCTTTGTTACAAGCTCTCGTTAGGGCGAGCTTTATTGTCCACGGACAATTCTTGTTGTCAATTCTGACAAACCTAAAAATGTTGTTTGGGTTAACCAAAGAAACTCTCGGAGACATTATGATGCATTATTATAATGTTTGTCTCTTTTAATCAGACGTTCATCCATTTCAAAATGATAATGAAACCATTTTCAAAATAATGTCATTGTCCATTTTAGGAATTTGTGAAAAAGAATACAGGCCATTTTGTCACCTCTTACTTGTACCGTTAGACTTGTGTCAGGCCCTGTATATGTGCATGTTAAACATGCACATATACATAATATGTCTTTTGAAAGATCAAGAGAGAGTAACACTCAGAAATAAATTATACATATTAACTTCCCTTAAGTAGTCTAAACTATATGTTTAGAACAACACAGACTAACAATTTTCTATGTACCTTATTTTTATATTTCCTAATACGAATGATGTTATTCTTAACAGACTGACAGCAGTCTATTGTACTGTATTTATTCAATGCAGAGGAACGAAAACAGCTAGTTCTGGTTGTGCTTGGTGTTTGGCAAGTACAACACCCATTAGTTTGATAATTGCCAGACTGCCCTTTGAAGCAGAAAAATGGTGAGAAACTGTAAATGTGCAGAAGTTGTTTTCTGTGCATTATCAGTGCCCAATCTGATAAACCCTTTCCCAAAGCAATCATTGGTTTACATGTTCCTACAAATGATTAGTTTGGAAACTTATGAAGAGAAAAAGTGCTGATAACACATATAATTTTGCTTCTTTCTGAGTGAAAGTAGCTAGTTATAATACTAAATTTGCAATATCTATTATCATGATACCCAGGTGCCTGTAATGGTTATAGATTTGTACCATGCAGCAGCAGCAGCAGCTAAAAGATGCTTTTGGTTTGGAAAGGGTTATGTAGGCTTATCAGTTGTTGGGAGAATTGGTTTATGGTGTTAAATTAAGATTATGCAGAACAGTTTCTGGCTGCTGGAATTCTCAGAAATCAAAGGAATGAAGCCACTTCTGCAGTGATATCTAAATTAATTGATTGCCTTATCCAGTAATATCCTCATAGCAACACTGAATATACCACTACATTTTGGTTTTACAGACATTTCACCACTTTGTTGTCAGAAACTTCTGTGGGAATATGTGAGGACTCTGCAGAATAGTTTCTGTTTGCTGAGTGAGTATGCTGGCATGCTCAGAAACCTAACTTGAATGATTACTTAACATAACTGGCAAGGCAATTAAATACTGGTTTAATTCTCTTTGTGAAAAATAAAATTCTAATAGTTCATCTGTCTGGGTAATTGCATTATACACAATCATTCCTTCTTTCTCTCACAGTTTTCATAAACTTTTCTGTTAAGATAGTTAAAGTCTATGGTTTTCTGAGAAAGTTGGAAAATGCTTATTATCTGTTGGATATCTAACATTTCAAGCTCTCTGAACTTGAAGTGAGAAAAAACAAACTTTCCTTGATTATTTTTCCAGGAATGGTGGTCATTATAGGGCAATTTGTAACCTTTCTCTTGATATATGTGACCCATCAAGCTAAAAGGGACCTTACAGGAAATGTGAAAAATAGCGACCCTAGTCAGTCTGCGCAGTCCGCGCAGCCAGACTAGGGCCGGCACTTTTCACTTTTATGTAATTTTCTAAATCCAGAATGTTTTCCCTATCTTACCATATGTCCATTTTTAGCTCGACTTTGAAGAAAATATGAGCTTATACTGTCAACCGGGCGTCGGCGTTGCAACAAAGGTTAAAGTTTTTTCAAACATCAATAACTTCCATACCATCAAAGGGATTCAACCCAAACTTGGAATACTTATTCACCATCACACCCTCTACATTACTACCAGGGCCCATGACCCTGGCTCCACTATATTTGGAGTTATGTCCCCTTTATACTAAGCAACTTAAAAAGTCGAGCGCGCTGTCTTCGGACAGCTCTTGTTTGCATACAGGATCTGGTTGACCTGTGCTGAGTGTGACAAGTTTGTCAAAGTTCGGATTTTTGGAGTTCGGATAAGGTCCCTTTTAGTGTGACGGGTCACATATTTCAAGACAGGGTTCTATTGAGAAGGAATAACCCTTTCTCTTAGAAGACCTGACCTCGACATCCCTATTAGAAAAGGTAAGGAAAAAACTTTGAGGCAAAAGAAGAAAATGCTGATGGCCAGCATTTTCTCCTTTTGCCTCAATATTTTCTGGGCTATTTTGTACACTCATTCTTTCTTTATAAATATCAATTTTGTCGTCCACAGCAGCTTTCAAATTGGAACAGTCTAAATCTTTGCTGTATGGGTATACTGTCTTAGGCTTCTTAAAACCTTTCATTACCTTATGGGAAAGAGTTACATGAAATAATGGAAATCTGCAGCAAACAAATAAATCTGTTTTATTTTCTGTAGCTCACCTGACATATATGAAGCTTAACCAGAATTAAGTGATTTCACTGCTTTCATAATTAGGTAATTATTTCTTAACACCAAGCTAGACATATTGGCGCCATTTCTACAGTGAAGGTGAAAAGAGTGCTTTATAATCTTACTTACTGTGCTGAATCTCTGTAGAGCAATATCAGTCTGTAAAATTATCCACTGAACAAATTAGTGAGGGCTATTCGAATTCTAAAGGTGTTTTGCTTTTAACACCATTTCTTTTATGCCTTTGTATCGAAAAAATTGAGGGAATATTGTTTTACTTGTGTCTGTCTGTGTCCATCCATCTGTCTTTCCGAAAAATTATCATTCAGGCCTTTCCCCAAATAACAGCCATTTCGAGGGCATTTTGTGTTTCAGAAACACATCTTTGATTTAAAAATGATTTCTGTGTGTTCAATTATGTATAAACTGTCAGCTATGTTGAAATTGCTGTTTAACATAGCCAAGGAAAATTAATGCTACCGGTAAATTGGAAAAGGGAAATAATCCTTGATTGTTTGAAGAATGAAACAAGCAGAGTTGTTTCCCTTATTTATATATTCATTGGCCGACTTCGATTGGCAATAGCTCGCACCATTGTTGGGAACCAGCGCTGTTCTATCTATTACATTCACTCCCCCGTTTTGTGTCAGCCAATTAAAACCTTTGTTTACTAGACACTGATTGGTCAGCTGTTTATCCGAGGAGTTCCGAATGACGTCATGGAGCTATGGTTCTTCCTGTGGTCGGGCTATAGCTGCAGAAATGACGTCAAATAGCTCGCACTATTGGTGTTCGTTTGGAGCTATCATCGAGCTATCATCGAGCTATATCATCTGATTCGAAGTCAGCCTTTGTAAGTTGATTGTGTCTTACAGATGATTCAAACCAGTCTTTGGCATTGAAATTGAAACAGGGGACATGATCCGGGTATTACTGAATAATGAAACAGAAAGAATTATTCCCCTTATTGATGTAGCCAATATTCAGTCTAGTAAAAAAATATAGGCATCAGCTGTTCAGAGTTTTAGTTCAGTGGACCTAAGTTGTTTGGCAACACTGATACTAGTAATTCTTGTGTCTTACTCAATAAGTGTTTATTTACAGACATTTTCATTGAATTTCTTGACAGTTAATGTCTCGGATTTTATTTTAGGACTTGGATTGAATTATTTATGTCTAGAGGAATAAAATAGAAGGTAATGTTATTTTGTAATTGAATTAGTGTTTATTATGCTCCCCGAAAAAATTTCGGGGGAGCATATAGTCGCCACGCTGTCCGTCCGTACGTCCGTCCGTCCGTGTGTCCGTGTGTCTGTCCGTCCGTCCGTCCGTCCACAGCCATATCTCAGCAACCCTTGGACCAAATTCAATGAAACTTCACATGTGAACTCCCTGGGTCAATACCTAGGGACCTTTTTCTCCGTTTGTAAATTTAAGGCTGCGTCATGGAAAAAGGGGCCTTAGTGTAAAAATTAGTTTTTTTCTTATTTCTCTTCATCTAATGGGCAGAATTTAATGAAATTTTCTGCTCATGTAATAAATAGGATGTTCTAGACCATATTCTATAGATAATGTGTGTACAAAAAAGCTGTCATGGGAAAATGGGGCTTAATGTATGATAGTTTTTATTTTGTGACAAACACTTATTCGGGGAGCATAATCCGTCTGTGACGGCTCTTGTTTATATCTCTTCTTATACACATTACATTCATAAAGCTGTTATGCAGATTTTAATAAAAAAATTGTTTGTTTTCGTTACTGTTTGCCAAAATTTCCGGGTGCTCCAATTTGTAAACTGCAGCAGATGACAAAATGGGTGTACGTTAACCCTTTCCCAAAGAACAAAATTTTCAGGTAGTCCAATTTGAAAGATGCTGCAGACAACAATTTCATGTGAGTTAACCCTTTCCCAAACAAGACCTGGTTTTGACGTCTCTGAAAGAAAAGGCTTGGGAAAACATTGAAAGAAAAGAAGAAACTGCTGATAACCAGCAGTTTCTCCTTTTGTCTCAATATTTTCTGTGCCATATTTTACACAAATCTTATCTTTAATAACATCCATTTTGACATTTGTGGCAGTTTTTGAAGTGGACCACCCTAAATCTTGCTGTTTGGGAAAGGGTTAAATGTTAATTTTTTGGATCTTTTTGGTTAGAAAAAAAAAATGTTGTGGAAAATGAAGAAATTGCTTATCACAAGCAATTTCTTCATTTTCCACAATGTTTTCTTAAGCCATGATTTTGTAGGGAGTCAAAAAGAGTCATTGCATGGTAATGGGTTAAGGTGATTTTTTGTATGTTCTGGCACGGAACATATTGAGGCAAAAGGAGAAAATACTGACCATCAGCATTTGTTTGCTTCAATATTTCTTCAAGCCTTTATTATTAACCCATTACCAGATTGCAAAATTGTAGACAGGAAAAGAGTTGAACCTTTCTGAAATGCAATTATTAAGCTTGTATTGAAAGACTCCGGGCAAATTGCTTTACTGTAGGTTGTTTATCTGTTCGTCTGTATGTTAGTACGAAACTTAATATGAAAACTTAACATTAACAATTTCAGGGGCATTTGTGTATGAACAAACACATCCTGTCTTCTTTTGCTTCAATAATTATACCCCCCACAACAAAGTTATTATACCCCCCACAACAAAGTTATGGGAGGTATACTGGATTCAGGTTGTCTGTCCGTCCGTCCGTCTGTCCGTCCGTCTGTCCGTCCGTCCGTGGACATAATTTTGTGTCCTCTTCTCCCACAGTTTTTGACCGATTTTGCTGAAATTTTAGCAGGTTGTGTCCTATCATATGAAGTTGTGCACCTGCAATTTTCATCTTGATCCAGGCAGTAGTTTCAGAGTTATGCCACTGAACTTTAGCACTTTTTCAGTGACAACACGCTAGTGGGGGGTATTTGTCCGCTTTGCGACAGTTCTAGTTTCCAGAGCTTTGTCTATAATATACAAGTTGTGTCAAATTTTGTCAGTGTATGGAAAAGCATTAAGAGTATGACATTACAGACTTGGTCACTGGATAAGCTCATTTATTACACACCATTGACATTTTATAATACATTGTTATTACTAATGCAGCCACCAGAGAGAGCTTCTTTACCAGCTTCAATGAGCTTAAGAATTACCATTGACACATTTGTATATCATTGCTTTTCAACAAAGACCTTGTAACTGCAGCTTAAAACAAGCTGCAGTTACGAGGTTTTTGTTGAAAAGCGACAATATACTTTTGTAATATGGGAAAACATTATAAGACTTTGACATTACTGACTTGGTCATTGGATCAGCTCATACACTTACCCAAACCAAAATGGCGAGCTCGTTTCAACTTCGTATTAAGATCGTATGAAGATTATAATTTACTTGGCGCGACCTTGCATTTGGAACCGATGCGAACTAGTTGCGTGCTTACGGAATTTATGTGCGAACTAAAACGAACATGGAGATGAGCTAATGTGCGCTTGCATTCTTACTCTTATGTGCTTATTTAGTGTACTTGCGTACTTGTTAGCACATCGCAAACATGTTAGCTTGCGCTAGCTCGCATTTGGAACCGAGGCAAACTAACACTAGCTCGCACTAGCTTGCATCTGCGAGCTTACTTGGATTAAGCTCGCAAGCTAACCAAAGCTCGCAAGCTAACCCAAGCTCGCAAGCGCACATTGGCGAGCTTGCGTGTGCTCGCAATCACGAGCATGATTACACCGATGCGTGCATATTTTCTATTTATAGAAGTAAAATAATAATATGCTACAAAATATGCGAGTGGGGAATTGTATGAAAAATAGAATTTTTTGATTAATTTAGCCAGAAGAACACTCACCAAAGTTGGCTTAGATCTCTACTTGGTCTTACCATTTAGTGACTCCCTTCATGTCATGATAGTTCATGAAAGTAAATGGAAATTCTCCTCATAAACATTTTCTTTGAAAAAATGTCAGACAAGTAAAGTTCCCTCCAATTTTCTAAAGAGGAAGTGACATCATATTTAGACTGGAACTAGACTGGAATTAGACTGGGAGGTCTGACTTTCACCAAGTTAATTCTATATCTTATGAACTATTTGAGATATAGCTTTAATATTTCACACATGGATACATTATGCAAAGACATTTAATTTGGAATTATGACCTTTGACCTTGACCTTGAACATGACTAAGTGAAACTCAAATGAATTAAGCACGCAGTTAATTGCTGTCAAGATCACTGCCGCGCGCTTACTTCTTATAACCAAGCAGGTGCATACGCTCTTACTTGCAAATGGTATTTGCGCTTAAAATTGGTGTTAGCTTGTGTGAACAGTATTGCGAAGTAAATAAGATCACATTAGTTAATATACGCCTATTGCGAGCTCGTCGCAAGCTCTCGGCGAAGTTGCATTTTGGATTGGGTTAACTCCATTGACATTTTATAATAAAAGTACATTGTTATCACTAATTAAGGCAGACACCTGGTAGCTTCAATGAGCTTAACATGATTGCAGCTGAGCCCACATAATATAGATGCAAATGTCGGAGTCTGTCAATCCTCTGAGGTCATTAGTTCAAAACCCATGCAATATCTATTCTGGCATGTGACAAAAATCATTTGTCTCTCACCAGTGGGTGTGAATCATCTATGTCAGAGAGAAGCTGGAGGTAGCTAGGATTGGATATTGTGGTAGTGCTGGTGAAAGAAATACCAGGAATTCACTGTTAGATGTTCCAGCCACTGCGATATTGCCAAACCAGTTGCAAGAGCCATAAAACCCCAATCAATCATAAAAAATAGTCATTACCTACATGGTCAATGGCTAAGCTCATTCATAACAGCTAGCTATCGACATTTTCGTAACAATTTGATGTGATCACTTTAAGACTAAACAGAGTTAACTAGAGAGGGATCTGTGAATGCAATTGAAGATGATCTTTGATGACGAGCTGTCTGATCATGGACATATTTATTTTGTCAATATGAACTTTTGTCCACTGCGGGAAAGTATTAACCCATTACCAGATGGCAAATTCGTGACTGTCCCAATTTAACCTGGTTTTGACGTCCCTAATAGAAAATCAGCATTTTCTTCTTTTGTCTCAATGTTTTCCCAAGCCTTTTCTATTAGAGGTGTCAAAAAGTGTCACTGGTTTGGAATGGTGGACATAAACGTGAAAGACCAAACACCCATTCTCATTTTTTCGGCCGAAAACCACCAGCAAAATTTCAAAATTCCGACTTCACAGAATTGCAATATTTTTATTACAATATGATAGTATAACATCTATACGGTAAAAAAATGATAATGGCCACTCTTTTAAAGGTGACTGTCTTTACCTGCATCAATGATTTGAAGAACCCCTAAAACTACCATTTAATTTTACGTGACACGACTGTATTATATCAAATCTGGTAAAAAAACATTCAAGTAAGTTACAAAGGACGTAATGTTTTGGTAATTCAACAGTCGATATATAGCTGTATATTAGAAATTCATGTGACTTGCATAAACTCGAGACATGTAAGAACAAGAAGCACCGCGAGTATGGGATTTATTAGAACTAATGTCCAAAAACAGTCAATATTTAAAACACTTGCTTCTAATTCCTCTTGTGACTTATGATGGCAACAAATTAGTTTATAAGACTAATTATCTCATTAAGCAATGTTTGTTCTGTCAAACTCAAAACAAACTAGCCTGTATTTGGTAAAAATAAAAAGAATATGTTGACCTAACGAAATTTGATCCTTTGTCACGTAATATTCAGTGAAAGTAACTGCTTTAGAAACAATTTCTATTTTTTAATTGAGTAGTATTATTTGAAAGTGCAATTAGTTAAAAATAAAAAAAGACAACTATTTGTTTGATTTGAAATACATACTATCACATTGAAATGAAAATTACCCCTACATTGTGGGTTATTGATATTTACATAGAAGTTAAGAAAGAAATCAAATTCAATCTTCTCCTAAAGCATAAAGCCATTTGGATTTCAGTGTGCGATATCGCCTCTTCCTACAATAATATTTAAAATTATCACTATGCATTGAAAACTTACATAATGGTACTGGTTCTCGGTTTTTAAATAGAAATAAAGGCATAGATACCAAGATATAAAGATAAAGATATTTTGTCTGTAACCCGCGTTACTATCGTAATATTCACTGTCTATCACTATTCGAATTCTTAAGATATAGATCCTTCAGGAATCTTCTATCTGCATTTGGGTTAATGTATTTGAATTTTGCATGTAGCTTGGACCACTGGCTCTATCACAGGTCACTGCTAATAGAAATGTGGTTTTGTGACAAGCACATACGGTATTAGGAGGAGTATTCTGCCCGTCTCTGGTGCTTCTTGTGTCTCATTTCTTTCTTTAAAGCTGTCCAAATTCTTATTGTCTATAGATATGTCAAGGAATTCATGGAAAGAATAGTGAACTTTGTTTCAATGTCTGAAATGTTGAGAAGCGGGTGTGTAATTTAACTTGACAAAACAGTGAATATTACGTGACGATCCTGATTGCAGCTAAAGGCCTGTTTAAAGGGATAAACGTTCAGAACACGCAAGTGTATGAGAGAAATACTATTTTTGAGTCTTAGTGCAAGCTTTAAATATCACACCTGTCAGGAGATTATGATATTGAACCAACAATGTATATGGCTGTAAATCCAACAAAACCTTCCTTCGTGTTCGGATTACAGTCCTTTAATTTCAAAATGAATGGAAAAAAGCTTAAACTTGAAGCCATAGTGCAAGTACAGGTCATGAATGATAATTAAGTTGTTGTCAAACGAAGTTATGGTCACTTTTGTTTTTCAGTGTCACGTTGTATTCAGTCACGTAAAATTAAAACTTACTTTTAAATCAGGATGACTTAACGTGGTTTCAAAGTATATTGTCGTACTGAGTGTAAATAGTGTGTATATACCAAAGGCTTTGATATACTTAAAAAGATTTAGACATGGTCTTTACCATAAATGAAAAATCGCTGTCACGTACATATTCAAGCGAAAAAGTCCGACACTTGGTGGAGCTATTTCAAATGGCGACCATGAAGTAAATACTTCCATTATTTGGATACACATGTTCTGGGGCAATAGCTATATGGATAATTGATTTAAAAAAGCGGTAAGTGGTATGATATTGCTTCTGTTGTTAATTTAGTGTGCATACAAAAAACAAAGTCACGTAGAATTCGCCTGAGTTGTGACAGAGCAAGAAAAGACATTTTTTTCAAAGCAGCAAATTTATTTTATGATTCCAGGTAATTTTATCATATTCTTATACACCACGTGTAGAATGAAACATATTCTGCGTATATCGCTTTCTGGACAGAGATTTACCAACCCTTTGAAATTCGGAAAATTGGGTTGTGACACTGATTTTTACGGGGGGTCGTGTTATATAATCGCTGGTTAAGATCAAACGGAAGTTTAGATCGCCGTTGTTTGATATGAATTCATCAGATATATGGTTAAGCAAAAATATGGCATGCAGAACAAGTATATTTTACACTAACAATGTCCCTTTCAAATGGTTAGAATGCTTGTGACACGTTTTCGGCCCAAAAAATGAGAATGGGTGCAAAACCTTGTACCTTATAATACTTTGTAATTGAACATTTTTGTCTTCATAGACTTAGTAAACCTTGAAGAGTGCTACATCTTATCTATTCACTAATCAAAGTCTGTTGACAATGCTGCTTTAACCCTTTAACAAATGTGAAAAATATATACCAAAATGTATGTTGATAAAGATTGGTTTTCTGCACAATAAAGCACAGAAAATATTGAAGCAAAAGTAGAAAATGTTGATGATCAGCATTTTCTTCTTTTGTCTATGCTATGTTTTTTCTATGTTTTCCTTAGATTCATTTCTTTTAAGGACTTTTCCTAAGTCTCTTTACTTTTATGGATGTCATGGTATTGTTTGGGAAAGGGTTAAGGTCTACAAAGAGGGTTTCTTGCATGTTAAAATAAGCTTAGATGAGCTTAAGATAAGATACTCAGAAAAGCTATTCCCATAACAGAATAATTAATCCTTTCCCAAACAAGGCCTGGTTTTGAAGTCTAGTATAGAAAAGGCTTTGGAAAAATATTTTCTATTTTTGCCTCAATATTTTCTGCGGTATTTTGTTCTTCAATCTTATCTTTATCAATATTGATTGTGGTGCCGGACTAGCTGCTACAACTGCAGCTTTTAACCCTTTCCCAAACAACAAAATTTTAGGGTGGTCCACTTCAAAAACTGCCACAAATGAGAAATTGAATGTTATTAAAGATATAATTTATGTACTATATGGCCTAGAAAATATTGAGACAAAAGGAGAAACTGCTGGTTATCAGCAGTTTCTTCTTTTGTTTCAACGGAGACAAAAGGAGAAACTGCTGTTTATCAGCAGTTTCTTCTTTTGTTTCAATATTTTCCCAAGCATTTTCTATTAGGGACACCAAAACCAGGTCTTGTTTGGGAAAGGAATAAATTGGAACAATTTGGTTAAGGACAGATCCTCCAGTTGTTACTGCGCAACTTACCGCGCATATCCTAAATAACGAAATAAAGCTGTTTCAGTAATTGGTCTTTTCAGCAAATGTATTTTTTTACATTTAGTTAATGTTTGATTGATAAATGACAAGACTCTTTTCGGTTATTTCAATTTTCTCTGTTTGGTCAATTAAAGTGTAATAGTACTCGGATGGTACATTTCGCTTTCTGTTACGCGTTCAACATGTGCCGTTAGCGATAGGAAACGGAGCAACAAAAGCAAAGTGGTGTCTTTATGAGCTTGTCCGCTTCAGATGGACACAAAAGATGACACTTTTTATTATCTACATACATACATACATATCCTTTTTAAAGTCTGTTTTCCTCTACCGAGGGTTGGACTTGTCTGACATGTCTGCTTCGCAGTCGTCCTCTCCATTCGGACCGGTTCTGAGGGTCAGTGGAAATCATTCCTAGTTTGTTTTTGTCGTCCGACACTACTTCTTCCCAGGTTTTCTTCGGTCTGCCTGAACCTTTTTGTGAAGCTACTTTCAGCGTCCTCACCCAGGAAACCCAGCCAGTACTGCGCTCAACATGGCCAAACCACCTTAGCCGGTTGGTACGAAGGACTCCAACTAGATCTTTAATACCAAGCTTTGCGAGCAGGGAATCTGAGCTGACGTCTTCCGTAGGTTTCACATTGCAGATCCAGCGAATCATTGCTCTGTCGTTTCGCTGGAGGCGGTTTAGTGTAGTTGATGTTGTGGCCCATGTTTCTGATCCGTGCAGCATGACGCTTCTGACGCAGGTAGAATATATTCGTCCTCGGGTTTGTAGTGGTAGATTTCGGTTGCTGAGAAGGGGTATCAGTTGATGGAACTTCCCCCAGGCTGACTTACAACGTGTCACGGACGCTAGCTCACAGCCTCCTCCTGCAGAGAGCATATCCCCGAGATAACAGAACTCAGGGACAGCTTCAACTTTCTCTCCATCCACCAATACTTCTGTCAAGATTCGTCCATCGATGGGGCGTGCTGTACCGAGACATCGAGCACACCTGAAGTCAGGATCAGGGCATAGGGGACCTTTAATACCACTGCACTTCTTATGTATCCAACACAGACAGCCACCACAGAAAATTGCGTTTCTACCCACTCCGGTCTGACAGACACCACAGGGATACTTTCCAGATTTCTTCAGGACATCCAGATTGTTTCCAGAAACCATTATCTTTGTCTTCCCCATGTTGACTCTCAGACCCTTCTTTTCCATCCCTGATTTCCAAGTCCTCAGCTTAACTAGTAGCTCCTCCATGGACTCGTCGCTGATCATCAGGTCATCTGCATACAGTAACTCCCATGGGCAACCTGTGCGGAACTCCCTCGATAGTGCCTCCAACACTATGATAAATAATAGGGGACTTAAGACTGAGCCCTGATGGACACCGACCCTGACACCAAACTCTTCGCTGTAAGTACTGCCTACTCTTACCCTGCTTCTCACATCCCTGTACATTGACTGGACCACTCGCACAAGCCACT
The DNA here is from genome assembly GCA_963680895.1 of Fragum sueziense. Classification (NCBI taxonomy): domain Eukaryota; kingdom Metazoa; phylum Mollusca; class Bivalvia; order Cardiida; family Cardiidae; genus Fragum; species Fragum sueziense. Next base: position 49,103,878 of record OY804602.1, on the reverse strand, counting down.
CATCTATCTCCAGTTTGCGCATTGCCCACCAGATGACGTCACGTGGAACACGGTCAAACGCTTTCTCCAGGTCAACAAAAGCCATATATAGTGGCTTGTTAGCAGCAAGGTGCTTCTCCTGCAGTTGGCGAATGATGAAGATGGCGTCAGTAGTACCACGCCCTGGCATGAATCCACACTGCATTTCATCTATCTCGACTCTTTGTCTGATAAGTCCTTCTACAACACGCTCTAGCACCTTCATCACCTGGTCGATCAACTTCAAGCCCCTGTAATTGCCTCTGCTTAGTGCGTCTCCTTTGCCTTTGTAGAGACTAACGATGTAGCTCTCCTGCCACTCTGTTGGGATCTGGCCTTCTGCAATGATTTCCTCAATGAGTAAAGCTGGTAATAAGGAAGAAATGGATAAAAGTAGCAAAACAATTTCGGACAGAGCTGCAAAAAGTAAACAAATTTTCACTAATAACTAAGAAAAACGCTTGGTTTGATATATTTTTCTTTTTCTGTTTTTGTAGGTATGACCAAGCACTATGTATATACCGAAAAAGAAAAAATTCTTACCGCTTGAATATTTTTTATTATCAGAAACGTTGCGAAAAAAGAGCAATTTCAGCTACTTTTGAAAGAATGTTTTACAAAAAAATTCAAAATCATCACTAAATTTTCCCAAATTGATACTCATTTAGACAGAATAAAACATATTGAACACAATAAAGACTTATTCATGTAATCCTAGTCATTTCGAACACCTTTTTTATGAGTATTTAAGTGACACCTCATTTTTGCAATTTTAGACGAGAGTAGCCTCCCTTGAAATCCAATAACTCTTTAATTCGCTTGGTGACCTATAGGTTTTAAGTCATTTTTTTACTTCTCATATATTTAAATATCAGTACAGAAAAAATGAAAAAAAATCTTACCGTAGGAAATAAATGGAGGATCTGTCCTTAAATTGGAACAATTTTTTTTAAAGAACTGACATGTTGAAAACTTATTGAAAATTCATAGATTTATCAAAAATGTGACAATTTATTTCTACAATTAAATCAGAATTCAAGTGATGTAAATGATAAGCAGGAAATGTAGACTAAGATCAGGCTGCAAGAAAGAACAGCCTTAATTTATTATCTCTTTCAGCTGCAGTGCCTGCAAATCCATAAAACATATATATATATTAGCTGGGTATCATCACTCCTCAGTTCTTGATTTTGTCTTTTTCTTGAGGAGTTGATGGTGGAATTGTTCCATTCCCTGCGATCCCCAAACCACTGTGTATAATCATGCGACTCAGAATTTCCGATAATCTTCAATATCTTTTTTATACTTGACCAAATTGAATTCAGTTTGAAGCAGAGAAGGTGGAAAAAATGTTAGGAATAACCTGGACGTGAAGAATTTTTAAAAAATCAACTGACAAAAAAGTTATTGAAGATCAACCAAAATTTTGGTTGATCTTCAATATCTATTTTGTCAGTTGATTTTTTAAAAATCCACTACATCCATCTAATGTGTAGCCTTTGCCCACATTCTCTGCTTCAAACCGAATTCAAATCAGTCCCGTATTAACAAAATTATTGAAGATTTTCTGAAATTGTTGCATCACGTGATTATCCACCGTGCCAACACAATAGTTGCTTCCATGTGATCTCGGGCTTGACAAGGGTTATGTAAAAGACAAAGGAAATGTCACTAAATACTAATCTAGAACAAGAATCTATAGTCTAATTACAGGATTTTTCATTAATTATAGATTTGTTTTGTGTTACGAAGTCATTAATTAATTCTTAACATGAAATTCTCTACAGATTTTAGGATAGGCCATTGCACTTACTACATGTCATCAATTTTGTTCTAAAACCATGTAACTGCAGCTTCATTTTTAGCTGCAGTTACTAGATTTTTGAAGAATATTAACCCTTTCCAACACATTGAAGCTTTTGGACGCCCTACAAGATAATGGCTTTGAAAAACATTGTGGAAAATGAAGAAATTGCTTGTGACAAGCAATTTCTTCATTTCCCACAATTTTTTCTACCCAGAAAGATCAAAGAATGCGAAAATTTCATTCAATTGATTTTGTCGTCTGCAGCATCTTTGCATTTGGATAAGTGAAAAATTGTGTCGTTTGGTAATGGGTTAAGGGCTGATCATATTGTTATTTTCTTGTTACTGCTTATAAAACATTGTTTTGCAAATCTGTAAAGTTTTTATGTCCCTTTTATGAATTTTCAACTTTAATTTACAATTAAATGAAGGTACAGTACCTAATACAGTACAGCTTGAGCGTTTTTTACCTTTTTCCACGCATCGCCGCGATTGGATTTTGGTGGAAAAGCCCTATGGCAGTGACAAGCGCATCTTTCGACTCAAATCGGCTCGAATAGCAGCGATTTTCCACCAGGTTTTTCTACTCGACCACCGCAAATTGTGGTGATTATACGTTGACTGGTAATATTGGTATTACCTGGCATTAATTTCCACCCAAATGCGGCAAATCGCCACGATCACCTCAATTTTTCACCCATCAATGCGAATCGCAGCGATGGGTGAAAATTTCGATTTTAAAAATGTATGGTAGCGATGGCAAATCACTGCGATTTTCCACCCGAATTTGTTTTTAGCTCCACTGGCCAGTTTCAGGCCAGCGGGCTATTGTCATGGTGGTGTGTCCGTCGTGTGTGCGTCCGTGCATCCGTAAACTTTTCTTTAAAAATCTTCTCAAAAACTACTGGATGGATTTTATCCAAACTTCACAGGAATGATCCTTGGGTGACCTTCAAAGAATATGGATTGAACCAGAATAACCTGAGTTATCTGCCCTTGAATGTCAAAAATAGCAGGTTTTGACTAGTTCTGAAATCTACAAATATTGAACAATCAAGACAAAACTTTGACAGAATGATGGTGACTACAAAATCTTGCCTTGGTAAAATTTTCAGCTTGATCTGAATTTTACCTCATGAGTTATGTGCCCTTGAAATTGACAGAATTGCCATTTTCGGCTGTATTTTGACTTTGATTTCACTCCACCAACTACAAATATTGACTAAACAAGACAAAACTTTGACAGAATGATGCTGACTATAAGATCTTGCCCTGGTAAAATTTTCAGCTTGATCAAAATTTTATAGCATGAGTTATGTGCCCTTGAAATTGCCAAAAAAAATGCCATTTTTGGCTCTATTTTGCTGGTTTTGACTTTATTTTTACACTGAAATCTACAAATATTGACCAATCAAGACAAAATTTGGAAAGAATATATATAAGCATTATATGCTGTCTGGGTGTAATTTTCAGCTTTATCGGAATCTTACATCATGAGTTATGTGCCCTTGAATTTGACAAATTGCCATTTTCGACTTTGTTTTCACTCTAACAACCACAAATGTTAACCAATCAAGATGATACGTGGAAATTCTGACAACAAGATCTTGCTTATGTGTAATTTTCAACATGATCACACTGCTACAATCTTAGTTATGTGCCCTTGAAATTGACAAAATTTCAGTTTTCGACACTTTTTCCACTCTTGAAGCCACAAATATTGACTAATATAGAAAAAATTTGAACAGGATGATAGTGACCATAAGATCTTGCATGTGTTTAACTTTTGATTTGATTTTGAATATACATACTGAATTATGTGTCCATGAATTTGGCAAAATCACAGTTTTCAATTTTATTATCGCTCCAACATCCCTAAAATGTTAGTCAATCATTTACTCTCTTTTTGCATTGACCTTATGATTGCTGCTTTTGACTTTGTTTTTGCTGTAAGAACAACAAGTATTCAAAAATGTAGTCAAAACTTGGATTAAATATTAAAAGAAATTCAGGCCTGTGGAGCGACTCGAGACCTTCAGGTCTTTCTAGTTGTCCATGGTGGGCTAGTGTTTTAGGCAAAAAATGCGCCAGCTATACTCACAGTATTTCAACTGATGCTTTCAGTTCTTTGATCTTTGATCAAGAAATTAATTTTTTTTGTAAATTAGTAGACATTGCAAGGGTTACATCTAATGCACATCTCTGGTAAATTTGATTCACTACAAATGTAAATTATCATTTTAAAAGACTGAATTCCATTTAGCCTCCATTTATACAAAGACAGTTCTTTTCTTGGTTTTATCCAGAAGAATTGTCAGTAAGCTTTTTAGCTTGATTTACAGTTCTATGATCAGAGATTTATCTTTGTTCTGTGATCCTGCTTTGTTCAATGCTTTTTAACACTTTCCCAGACAATGTAAATTGGCTATTCAACCCACTACCTGTCTCGGCCGCTCCCAATAGCACAGTTGGTTGCGCTTCCGACTCACTCATAAGGTCCCGGATTCGATCCGGGTCTGGCCATGGTTGCAGCCTTAGCCGAGTTGGTAGCGCATCTGCCTTTTATTCGAGAGGTCCTGGGTTGGATACCCGGCCGCGACAAATACCGTATTTCACCTAATAGACGCGTCCCGGCGCGATCAAAACACCAAGGGGGCGCGCTTATTTCGTACCACTTTTCCTGAATTTTAAATTGCTTCACTGAATGTAGATAAGAAAGGGAAACACACACCAGGTACACGTATAAATCAGCGGAGACGAAGCGATATCCCGTCGCGAAAGGTCATCCAGTCTACAGTTATCTGCCAGTCTATAGTCTATATCGCTTCGTCTCTGCTGATTTATACATGTACCCGGTGTGTGTTACGATATGTATTTTAAGATACTCAAAGCACTATCAGATCAACACTAATCTTCTCTACCCTGCATTGCATTATGGTCCTTTGTCTCGAAAAGGCGGGTGTGTTCTACTTTCGTTTTCGGAATGTTTTGATTTCTTCTTCTTCACTGGAAGTTTGAGTTTGGAATTTGTCATTACTGTCTACTCTACAGTCAAGGTAAGGTCGGGTGAAGGTGGGAGGGGTGTCCCATGGCTTCTGAGATTGTTAAATATATTGGGGGCGCGTCTATTAGGGAGGGCGCGTCTATAAGGTGAAATACGATACTCTTTCTGACAAAATTGTCACCCACCAATGGGTTTGAAATCGTTTATCTATGTGGGCAAGCAGCTGGAGGCTCGGTTAGGGTGTTGTGGTAGTATACTGGAAAAAGAAACAACAGGAATCCATGGATAGGTGCTCCAGCTGCCATGATATGACCAAAGCAGTTGAAAACGGTGTAAAACCCCAACAAACCTTTAAACCCAGAGCTTAGTGGGTTGCATTTCCGACTCACTCATAAGGTCCAGGATTCAATCTTTGTCTACGGCAAACAATTTTTCTGAGAAAATGATCCCCCACCAATGGTTTGATAATCGTTAACCTATGTTGGCAAGCATCTGGATGCTCAGTGGGATTTTGTGGTAGTACTTGTGACAGACATTCCAGGAATCCACAGTTAGAAGGTCCAGGGTCCGCAATATGGCCATAGCAGTGGAAAAATGTGTTAAATAATTAATAAATCCCTAGCTTATTCAGTCAGTCTGATAATTCTATTCTGAGATGAATTACAACATGGCGGTTATAGACTATTTGCCACACAATTCTGACAAAATTGACCAGTGTGTACCCACATCTTGACGCTTTTTGACGTCTCGCAAGATAAAGGCTTGGGAAAAAAATTGAACAATATTTTCTACCAAAAAAAGTAAAAAAAAATATGTAAAATTTCATTCTCTTGAAATTGTGGTCTGCCTATAAGTCTTTGAATTTGGTCATGTCTAAAATTTGCTGTCTCGGATTATGGTTTAATTTCTGTCTAAGATGAATTGTTCGATGTGGTAAACCTCATACAGGTGCTGCTAAAAAGAATGATTGGTTGTCTGATAATGAAATCAGAAAACCAGAAACCGTAAAAGAAACAAATTTAATCTTGTTTATTCAGAAAAAAAGATCACATAAACTAGATTTGAGTGTTTCTCCTAAAATTCTGTTTTTTCTGTTTTCTGACATTTATAAACTGAGTTAACGAAACCTTTCTTGTTAATTCTCATCTTTAACCCTTTTCCAAATGGCAAACAATTGGACTTTTCCAATTAAAAGCAGCGCTGCAGTTGGCAAAATGTTTTTTGAAAAAGATAGTATTGTACAATAATAAAACACTTAAAATTTTGATGCAAAAGAGGCAAAAGGAGAAAATGCTGGTTATCAGCATTTTCTTCTTTTGTCTCAATCTTTTCCCAAGCCATTTCTTTAAGGAACGTAAAAACTATGTCTTGTTTTGGAAATGGTTTAATGGTTGATTATTTATGAGAAAAGGAGAAAAGATCCCAAAAGACCCAGGTGTTTGTGTGAAGTTTAACTTCTTTTGTTGCCCATTTCTTAACAATGCAATACTGTCACCAAGAAAATCATTTGACCTTTAGAGACAATATAGATACTTTAGAAATGTTTGAGGAACATAATCTTCACTCTTTTTCATACTTTTACCTCCCGCAAACGTAGTTTGGAGGGGGTATACTGGAATCAGCCTGTCAGTCCAGTGGTTGGTCAGTTTGTTGGTTTGTTGGCAACGGTTGGTTTGTCACCAAAACCAAAACTTTGTCAGGGCAACTCCTACACTTGTGGACCGATTTAGTTTATCCTTGGCACAAGTGTTTATTGTGTCCTGTAGATGTGCAGGACACAAATTTCATGAAAAGCCGACTATCACTTTCTGAGTTATGGCCCTGATTTGACCAAAAAATGCTTGTCCGGACAACTCCTCCTACAGTTATTGTCTGATTTGCTTCATACATGGCATAAGTGTACATTAGGACCTGTGGTTGTGCAAGACGCAAATTTCACGAAAATTGGACCTATGCTTTCTGAGTTATGGCCCCTGCTTTGACAAGAAAATGCTTGTCCGGACAACTCCTCCTACAGTTACTGTCCGATTTGCTAAATGTACTCGGCTCAAGACTGTGCATTAGGACCTGTAGATGTGCAAGACGCAAAATACTTTCTGAGTTATGGCCCCTGATTTGACCAAAAAATGCTTTTCCCCACAACTCGATCCTCTTACAGTTACTGTCCGATTTGCTTCACTTTCTTTCTTGGCACAGGTGTGCATTAGGACCTGTAGATGTGCAAAACGCAAATTTCACGGGAATCGGATCGATACTTTTGGAATTATGGCCCCTGATTTGATTAAATTTCAAGAAAATCAGATTGAAAATTTCTGACTTATATGGCCCTTGATTCAACATAAACGCTCGTCCAAACAAAGGTGGTGGCGGTTTTTTAGCTCGCCTGAGCACGAAGTGCTCAAGGTGAGCTATTGTGGTCGCTTTTGTCCGTCGGCGTCCATCTGTCTGTCCGTCTGTCTGTCCATCCGTCCGTCTGTTCACATTTTGTTGTTACCACTCTAGCACCCACAAATATTGACCAATCTTAATTATACTTTGTCAAAACATGTATGACCATAAGTTCTCGGATGAGTTGAGTCAGATTGGACCAGGAAGTCTGGAGTTATGTGCCCTTGAACGTCAAATATGGCTAGTTTTGACTTTGTTACCACTCTAGCATCTACAAATATTGACCGATCAAGACAAAACTTTGCCAAAATGTTGGTGACTTCGATTTTCAGTGTGATTGAAGTAGGAAGTCTGGAGTTATGTGCCCTTGAATTTGACAAAATTGCTGTTTTTGACTTTGTTTACACTGTATCATCTACATTTATTGACTAATCAAGACAAAACTTGGCCACAATGTTGGTGGCCATAAGATCCTGGATGAGTGAAACTTTCAGCTTGATTAAACCAGAAAAACCAGAGAGAATTATTGGCGCTTGAATTTCACAAAATTACAGTTTTCGACTTTATTTTCACTCTAACAATATATTGACCAATCAAAAAAAAAAAAAAAAATGGACATAATGTTGATGAGAATTCTTTTATCAGAACAGAGTTATGTGCCCTTGACTGTGTTGTTTTCTTCCACTTTGTTAGTCTCCTACCGGTGTTCACACCGGAGGGGACTATAGGTTTGCCCTCCGTCTGTCCGTCCGTCCGTCCATCCGTCTGTCCATCCGTCCGTCTGTCCCCTCAAATCTGGATCCCGCGATAACTTAATAACTAAGCAAGCGTTTTTGATGAAAGTTGGTATATGACTAGATGGCAATGTGTAGATTATGCACATCATTTTATTTTTGTTTTTCGACTTACATTGAGGTTGCTATGGTTACAGAAATAGTGAAAATATGGCCAAAAATGGGATCCTGCGATAAGATAATAACTAAACAAGCTAGTTTGATGAGACTTGGGATATGACTATATGGCAATGTGTAGATTATGCACATCATTTTATTTTTGTTTTTAGACTAAAATTGTTGTTGCTATGGTTACGGAAATAGTGAAAATATGGCAAAAAATATTGGATCCTGCGATAAGTTAATAAGTAAGCAAGCTAATTTGATGAGACTTGGTATATGACTAGATGGCAATGTGTAGATTATGCACATCATTTTATCTTTGTTCTTTGACGAAAAGTGCGGTTGCTATGGTAACGGAAATAGTGAAAATATGGCAAAAAATGGATCCTGCAATAACTTAATAACTAAGCAAGCTAACTTGATGAAACCTGTTTTAAAATGTAAAAAAAATTATAAGCCATGTTAGTGGTGATGCAGCAGTGTTAATCACCTCCAGTTGGGCATAACATTTCATATGTTTGACAATTATTTTGATGACTTGTTCATCTTAATCTATTATTGATTACCATATTGAGTCAATGTGAAGCCGGTAGGGGACTTTATGTGTTGCATACAACACCAGATACTTGTTTTTACTGTAACAGCCACAAATATTGATCATTCAAGATTATGAAAGCAGTTTTCAGCTGGATCATAATCTCACATCTTAAATCATGTGCTGTTGAACTTGACAACATTGGGACTTTCATTCTATCTAGGTTCGGGTGAGCAATTAAGGACCATCATGGTCCTCTTGTTGAAATTGCAGCATTGTGACTTTCATTCTATAAGGTTCAGGTGAGTGATTAAGGACCATCATGGTCCTCTTGTTTTACCACCTTCAGTGATAGATTTCTAGTTTTATTTGAGACCCATCATGCTAAAAGGAATCTTCTGGGAAGTTTGAAAAGGGATGACTGTACATAGTCAGTCTTCGCAGACTGGGCAGACCCTTACCAAAATAGCTCTGTCTGTAATGCCAATCAATCTAGGGGTTGTTGGTTCACACCCTGGCTCAGACAATATGCTGTCTGATATTTGTCTCTCACAAATGGATGCCAATCATCTAAATGAGAGAGAAGCTGGAGGTTTCAATTGGATATTGTGGCAGCACTGACATGAATGAAGTGTCAGCCCCTGCGAAAAATTCATTTAAGTTCAAGAATTGTTCTAGAATGTTAAATGGCACTTCTAGAACTGTTCTAGAAGTGCCATTTAATGTTTTTGAACATTCTAGAACAGTTCCTAAACTTAAATGAAATTTTCGCAGGGGCAGAATCCATGGTTAGTTGCCGCAGCTACTGTGATACATGTATGATCAAATGCAGTTAAAAGTAACATTAAATGCCATTCAATTATAATCATATGTCCATAACTGTTGAATATGACATAGTATAGGTAACAATAAATGAGCTAGCAGAGCATCTCTAGTTATTAAATTTACTAGAGATGCTCTGCCATGTCATTTATCAGGACCTATAAAAGTATTACATTATCTACACTGAGGTTGGGAGGACATTTTGCACTAGACAACTAATTTACTAGGAAGATGGAATATTGTGTCAATTTTGTGGTAGTTAAGTTTGATGTTTGCATGATGTAAATAATAAAACAAGATTCATCCAACATAAGGGAAATTAACCAGGGGACTTTCATGTGATAAATATGCCCTCTTAGCAACAGAGGTTCGCGGACCAACAGGTTATAAGGTGAATTTTGCCAAGCCTCAGTCAGTATAAAAGCATCATGAGTCTATCAAGCCAGGATTTGTTGATTCGAACCCCAGCTTTGCCAATATCAGTGGTTTTGTGTTGTCCAATTACCTGTTCGGACAAGCAAATTTTGAAAGCTCACACCAGGGTTGTCCCTGGACAAGTCATAAATCTGGTTGTAATGAAGCTGTTTTTAGCTCCACTGGCCGAAGGCCAGCGGGGCTTACGTCATGGCCCTGTGTCCGTCGTGCGTCCGTGCGTAAACAATTTTCAAACATCTTCTTCTCCAAAACTACTGGACCAATTTCAACTAAACTTCACACTAATCATCCTTGCATGAATCTCTACCAAATTCCTTAAAAAAAATAAAATCTATGCAGAACTTGAATTTTAATTAATTTAATTGAATACATTTTTCGAAAAATCTTTAAAAATTCTTCTTCTCCAAAACTACTGGACCAATTTCAACCAAACTTCACAGAAATCTTTCTTGCATGAATCTTTACCAAATTCCTTCAAAAGAATAAAATTCGCGCAAAACTTGAATTTTAATTAATTTAATTGATTTAAATTTTCGAAAAATCTTTAAAAAATTTCTTCTCCGAAACTACTGGACCAATTTCAACCAAACTTGACAGAAATCTTCCTTGTATAAATCTCTTCTTAATTCCTTCAAAAAGATCAATTCTGTGTATAGCTTAAATTTTAAATAATTTAAATTAAATTTTCGAAAAATCTTTAAAAAATCTTCTTCTCCAAAACTACTGGACCAATTTCGACCAAACTTTACAGAAATGTTCCTTGCATGAATCTCTTTTAATTCCTTCAAAAAAATAAATTACACATGTGCAGAACTTGAACTTATATTTTGATTAATTAAATTGAATTAATTTTTCGAAAACTCTTCCTTTCCAAAACTGCAGGACCAATTTTTAGCTCCACTGGCCTTCAGGCCAGCGGGCTATTGTCATGGCGCTGTGTCCGTCGTGCGTGCGTCAGTCCGTGCGTCCGTCCGTCCGTCCGGTCGTCAACTTTTTCTTTAAAAATCTTCTCCTCAGAAACTACTTGATGGATTTCAATCAAACTTCACAGGAATGATCCTTAGGTGGACCTCTATCAGATTCCTTCAATTGATTCTGATTGAACCATAAAGTCTGGAGTTATCTGCCCTTGAATTAAAAAATGACTGTTTTGACTTTGTTTTCACTCTAGCCACTACAAATATTTATCAATCAAGACAAAACTTAATTAAAATGTTGGTGCTGATAAGATCTTGCCTGAGTGCAATTTTCAGCTTGATCTGAATATTACGTCTTGAGTTATGTGCCCTTGAAATTGGCAAAATTACCATTTTTGACCTTATTCTTACTCAAACAACCATAAATATCCACCAATTAACACGAAATTTTCATGTTATCTTACTGGCAATAAGATCTTGCATGTGTGTTATTTTCAGCTTCATAGGAATCTTAAATCATGATTTATCTGCTCTTGAATTTGACAAAATTGCTGTTTCGACTTTGATTTTACACTGTTTACATCCACAAATATTGAACAATCAGGTCAAAACTTAAACAAGATATAGGTGAAGTTAAAATCTTGCTTTAGTGTGATTCTTAGCTAGATAGGAATATAAAATTCTCAGTTATATGCCTTTCAATTTGACAAAATTGCTAATTGTGACTTCGTTTTCACTCCAACAGCCAAACTCACTCTAATAAAGACACAGCTTGGTAACCAAGTGATCTTGTATGAATGTATTTACAGCTTCTTGTTACTTTATTATTGCTTTAAGTGCAACAAGTATTGAAAAATCTTGTCAAAACTTGAACTTGATATTACAAGAAATTCAGGTTTTATTAATTTTGGAAAAGGGTATTTCCCTGAATCTATTTTTAGCTCAAAATCTATTTTTAGAAATATGAAATATTTTGGAGTAATCAATGGTCTGTTAATTTAGATCTGTTTGGAGGAAGGATAATTTTAATTGCTAGTATCATCCTAAGCTGAAATGTTCTACCATTTCCTTTTACCCTTTCTCAAATGGCAAACATATATATGTAGTTTTACTTTCTTTGCTTCAAGAACCAAACATTTTGAACAATCTAGTTTTGTAACTTTCTTTTTGCTCGAAATACAAGCATTGAACAATCTAATCAAAACTTGGATTAAATATTACATGAAATTCAGGCCTGTGGAGCGACTCAAGACCTTCAGGTCTTCTAGTTACCAAACTTCACAGGAATCTTCCTTGCATGAATCTCCTCTAAATTCCTTAAAATAAATAATTTCTGTACAGAACTTAAATTTTAATAAGTTTAATTAAATTGAATTTTCGAAAAATTGTTAAACAATCATCTTCTCCAAAACTACAGGACCAATTTCAACCAAACTTCACAGCAATCTTCCTTGCATTAATCTCTTCCAAATTCCTTCATGTACGGATGAAAAGCTTGGCCACTGTGGGCTAGGCTTATTTTTCGCTATATGAAACATAGTGTAATTTTAAGAAAATTTTAAAAACATTTCTGCTCCTTAATCACTTATTGGATTTCATTTTGGTGTAGCATGAATCTTCTTTGGAAAGACCTCTATTGTATTCTTTGAAGAAGTTCGTAGTCTAATTGTCTAAAAGCCAGTGGAGCAATACAGGGCCATCTTGGCCCTCTTGTTTTTCTTTTTTTCACAATATTTTCAAACAATGTGATTTCTGTTACTTAAATGTAGGGAATTTATTGTAGACACTAATTCGACAATCATAATGATATATAATATACAAATGAAGCAATTAAAAATACAACGGTTTAGTACAGACAAGTCAATTTTTAATACGGACAAGTCAATTTTAGATAATCGCTCATCCGCGGACAAGTAGATTTTCAAACTATTTCAGAAGCACCGATATGCTAACCGACATTTGACAAAATTTGTCTCTCACCAATGGTTATGAATCATCTAAGTGAGAGACCATCTGAAGGCTTAGATTGAATACTGTGGTAGTTAACTGGTGAGAGAAATTCCAACCCCTGTGAAATGATTTGTCATTCTTCATGAAGTATTAAATTATAAATATTCATTAGCTATTCAAGAACGGAAAAAATGAAATCTTCATGAAGAAGAAGTGAACAGAAAATGGCCCATTTTGCATAAATCTTCATAAAAACAGATCGAGTAATGAATTTTTCATGAAGTTGGAAATGCATAATAAATCCTTAAACCATGCAGTTTTGCATTCTGAGAAAAAGGCATGAAGTCTTCATGAATAAATAATCATATAATTCATGAAGACTTCATGCAATAAAAATACACAAACGATCTTAAGAAGAAATCATGATTATTTTGTTAAAAATGAGTATGGGCCATTTTCTGTTCACTTCTTTTCAATGAAGAATTCATGAATAATATTTCTTTACATACTTCATAAAAACATACAGGTTTCTCTAAACACAGAGTAATGAATTTTTTATGAAGATGGAAATGCATAATAAATCCTTAAACCAAGCCATTATTTCCTTTTTAAAAACATGTCGAGGTCATGAAAAATACTAAAAAACAATTTGTACAAATATGTTGCTGACAGAACAAAACTTAAGAAACTTTTTGTAGAACAGGTAGTTTCAGAACTGTAATAAGTAACAGGCCATTAAAAATCAATGATTCCTATTTATAGAAGCAAAATAATAATATCCATTTTACAGAATAATTATGTGGGTGGGGAATGGTAAAAGAAATAAACATTTGAATTTGTTAAATTTAGTCTAAAGAACACTTACTAACATTGCCTTCCTTGGTTTTATCATTTAGTGAGCTCCTTAATCACTTGATTATAACTAAAAATATTAATTATAACTCTTAACAAAAACATATTTCTTGAAAAATAGTCAGACAAGCAAAATTCCCTCCAATATTTTCTAAACCACATGTCATAGACTAGAACATAAATTAGACTGGGAGATCATGAACGTTTTAAGAACATTTTATGAACTGTACACAATCCATTATCAATTCATGATTAGTCCATGTTTTTTTGCCAGAATGGCAGATTAAGAGTATTTACAGAACTGGGTCTGAATCTTTATCAGTCCTTAATCACTTCTTTATTCAAAATATGGACTTATTATGTACCTTTTAAGGAATGTAACAATCCCTTACTAATTAATTACCAGTTCATTTTTTCCAAATGGACACATTAAGAATATTCAAAGAATGAGGCCTGATTCTTTACCAGTTCTTACACAGTTCTTTATTCAAACTATGGGCATGTTAGTGACATTTTAAGAACTGTTACAATCCATTATTAATTCATGGTCAGCTCATTTTTTTATACCCCCGCAAAACGAATGTTTGAGGGGGTATACTGGAATCAACCTGTCTGTCTGTCTGTATGTCTGTATGTCTGTCTGTCTGTCTGTCTGTCCGTGGACAAAATACTTCTCCAGAGCATATCTTCTAAACCATATGTGCTAGCAACTTAAAACTTGCTACACTTATAGATCTTATTGTGGGGAAGTGTCATGTACAAAGATCGTTACTCTGCCACGCCCACTTTTAGATTTATTGCCCTTTGTTGTTTGTACCCTTGTATTTTTGTCCGGACCATATCTTCTAAACCATAAGTGCTAGCAATTTTAAACTTGGTACACTTTTAGATCTCATTATGGGGAAGTGTCATGTTCAATAATTGTAACTCTGCCACGCCCACTTTCTCAGTAATTGCCCTTTGTTGTTTGCACCCTTACATTTTGTTTGGCCCATATCTTCTAAACCACAAGTGCTAGCATCTTCAAACTCAGTACACTTATACATCTCATTGTGGGGAAGTGTTGTGTGCAATAACTGTTACTCAGCCACGCATACTTTTTCAGTTATTACCCTTTGTTGTTTGTACCCTTAAATTTTGTTTGGACCATATCTTCTAAACCATATGTGCTAGCAACTTTAAACTTGGTGCACTTATACATCTCATTCTGGGAATGTGTTATGAAACGATAACTGTTACTCTGTCACGCCCACTTTTTGAGTTTTTGCCCTTTGTTGTTTGTACCCTTAAATTTCTTTTGGACCATATCTTCTAAACTATAAGTGGTAGCAACTTCAATCTTTGTACATTTATACATCTCAATTTAGGGAAGTGTCATGTACAATAACTGTTACTCAGCCACGCCCACCTTTTGAGTTGTTGCCTTTTGTTGTTTTCACCCTTGCATTTTTGTCCAGACCATATCTTCTAAAGCATTAGGCTAGCAACTTCAAACTTTGTTCATTAATAGATCTCATTGTAGGAAAGTGTCATGTACAAGAACCGGTACTCTGCCACACCGACTTATAGAGTTATTGCCCTTTGTTGTTTGTACCCTTGCATTTTTGTCCGGACCATATCTTTTAAACCATAACTGCTAGCAATTTCAAATTTGATACACTTATATATCTTATTGTGCAGAAGTGTCATGTACAAGAATCATTACTCTGGCATGCCTATAATTAGAGTGATTGTCCTTTGTTGTTTTTACGTTCGGATTTGTGTACGGAACATATCTTCTAAATCATTAGTTCTAGCAACTTCAAACTTGGTACACTTATTGATCTCATTGTTGGGAAGTGTCATGTAAAACAACTGTTACTCTGTCATGCCAACTTTAAGAATTATTGCCCTTTGTTGTTTGTACCCTTGCATTTTTGCCTAGACCATATCTTCTTAACCATAAGTGCTAGCAAATTTAAGCTTGGTACACTTATTGCCCTTTTTTGTAATGAAAGATTGTGCGGGGGTATCAAGTCACATCCTGTGACAGTTCTAGTTTCAAACTGGACCAGATTCTTTATGAGTTCTTTATGCACAATAATGGACATCTTATGAACTAATTAAGAATTTTATTGAACTTTTTTAAATGAAAACTTCATAATAAATCCTTTGCATTCATCATGAAGGTTTTAAGGATTTTGTCAATCATTAATATCTTCATAATGTCTTCATGAAGCAATTATCATCATACTTCATGCAGAAAACTTCATGAAGTGTGTTAAAGAAGTGATAATGAGTAATGTATGAAACATTCTTAAGATTCATAATATGTTCATTATTAGCTCACCTGAGCACGAAGTGCTCAAGGTGAGCTATTGTGATCGCTTTTTGTCCGTCGTCCGTCTGTCCGTATGTCCGTCCGTCCGTCCGTCTGTCCGTCCGTCCGTCCGTCTGTCAACAATTTGATGTTTACACTCTAGCATCTACAAATATAAGTCAATCTTGACTAAACCTGGTCAAAATATGTATGACCTTAAGTTCTCGGATGAGTTCGATTTTGGGTCAGATCAGACCTGAAAGTCCGGAGTTATCTGCCCTTGAATGTAAAAAATAGCTACTTTTAACATTGTTTACACTCTAG
This sequence comes from Fragum sueziense, assembly GCA_963680895.1. Lineage (NCBI taxonomy): Eukaryota > Metazoa > Mollusca > Bivalvia > Cardiida > Cardiidae > Fragum > Fragum sueziense. The sequence goes on along the minus strand of OY804602.1, from coordinate 49,087,632 downwards.
CATCTACAAATATTGACCAATCAATACAAAAGTTGGACAAAATGTTGGTGACCAAAAGATCTCGGATGAGTTCAATTTTTGGTTTGATCGGATAAGAAAGTTCTGAGTTATCTGCCCTTGAATTTGACAAAATTGCCGTTTTTCACTGTTTTCGACTTTGTTTACACTATAGCATCTACTATTATTAACCAATCAAGACAAAACTTGGACACTATGTTATTGACCATAAGATCTTAGATGAGTTTAATTTTGGGTCAGATCAGACCTGAAAGTCCGGAGTTATCTGCCCTTGAATGTAAAAAATAGCTACTTTTGCCATTGTTGACACTCTAGCATCTACAAAAATTGACCATTCAATACAAAAGTTGGTCAAAATGTTGGTGACCATAAGATCTGGGATGAGTATAATTTTTGATTTGATAGGATTAGAAAGTTCTGAGTTATCTGCCCTTGAATTTGACAAAATTGAAGTTTTTCACTGTTTTCGACTTTGTTTGCACTAAAGCATGTACAATTATTGACCAATCAAAACAAAACTTGGGCACAATGTTAGTGATGATAAGATCTTAGTTGAGTTTGATTTTGGGTCAGATTGGACTGGAAAGTCTGTAGTTATCTGCCCTTGAATGTAAAAATTAGCTACTTTTGACATTGTTTACACTCTAGGACATCTCCAAATATTGAGCAATCAATACAAAAGTTGGACACAATGTTGGTGGCCATAAGATCTTGGATGAGTATGATTTTTGGTCTGATCAGGCCAGAAAGTCCTAAGTTATCTGCCCTTGAATCTAACAAAATTGCTGTTTTTTACTGTTTTCGACATTGTCTACACCCTAGAATCTACAATTATTGGCCAATCAAGACAAAATTTGGACACAGTGTTGGGGACCTTAAGATCTTTGATGAGTTAATTTTTCAGTCTGATCTGGCCGGAAAGACGAGAGTTATGTGCCCGTGAATTTTACAAAATTGCCATTTTCTGCTGTTTCTGACTTTGTTTACACACTCTAAAATCTACAATTGTTGACCAATCAAGACAAAACTTGAACACAATGTTGGAGACTATTAGAATTCTTATTAGTTTGATATTTGGCCTGATGGGACCAGAAAGATGAGAGTTATGTGCCCTTTAATTTTACATAATTGCTGTTTCCAACTGTTTTTGACCTTGTTTACAATCTAGAATCTACAATTTTTTTATCAATCAAGACAAAACTTGGACACAGTGTTGGAGACCATAAGATCTCGGATGATCTGCTCTTCAAATTTTACCCGAACAACCACAAATAGTGACTAATCAGAACAAAACTTGACGCAATGTTATTGACCATAAGTTTGTTTTCAGTTTTCAAGTCATATTAATTGAATTGAACAAAACTGTGCCTAATATCATTTTGGTTCAGGTGAGCGATATAGGACCATCATGGTCCTCTTGTTTTATGAATTACATTTCACAGGGGAAGGATCCAGCCACCACAATATGACCAAATGCAGTTAACCCTTTCCCAAACGACAAAATTTTAGGGTGATCCTCTTCAAAAACTGCCACAAATGACAAAAGCGAAGTTATTTAAGATAGAATTTGTGTAAAATATTGAATTGAAAATATTGAGACAAAAGGAGAAACTGCTGGTTATCAGCAGTTTCTTCTTTTGTTTCAATGTTTTCCCAATCCTTTCCTATTAGGGACGTCAAAACCAGGTCTTTTTAGCGAGCCGGGACTATGTCCGGGGAGCTAATGTCACAGCCCTAGTGTCGGCGTCGGAATTCGCGTCTTCAACAACTTTAACCAGGTCTATATCTCAGGCACTATTTGAGATACAGCCTTGATACATCACACATGGATACCTCCTGCCAAGACCTTTCATTTTGGACCATGACCTGTGACCTAATGACCTTGACCTTGGAGTTTGACCTACTTTTAAAAAACTTTAACCTGGCCTATATCTCATGCACTATTACAGATAGAGCCTTGATATTTCAGACATTGATACCTCATGTCATGACCTTGACCTTGAGACCATGACCTTTGACCTAGTGACCTTGACCTTTGACCTTGAACTGCTTTTTTTGTGACAAGCTCTCGTAGAGGCGAGCTACGTTGTCCGTGGACAACTCTTGTTTGGAAAAGGGTTAACTGGTGAGGGAAATTCCAAGGATCCAGCCACCACAATATGACCAAATACAGTTTACTCTTTCGCTGCCAATGTCGCCGATAAGCGACCTATAGGAGACTGCCAACATGGCCGATAAACGACCCATGGGGGACTGTCAATGTCGCCAATCGGTGACTTTCAAACAATATCTTAATGAGGTCATTCAAGGTCAAGGTCATCTGATCAAACTGCCTGATTAAAAGTATGCTATCAGGCAAAACAGTTTATGTGCAATAATTCCTGAAAGTTTCAGCTTAATATTGTCAAATTATGATTTTATACTATGTTATAAACTGATAAGCCCTGTTATGTAGTTTCCACTGGAATTAGGACAATTCCAGGAAATTTGGCAGCAAAATAATTTAAAGAGGCGGCCTTTAACCCCAATCAATCAATAGGGTAAATTTGACATTCCGAATAGTTACATTTATTCAAAACCCCATGTTGTGGGTACTGAATTGAATTGTTTGTATGCTGAGACTATTTTGAGTACAAGCAATATAGTGTTAGATGTTTGCATGATAAAAACAATAAAGGGAGATTGCTTCAATATAATGGAAATTAACTTTGGGTCTTTCTTGTGATCGACATGCCTTATAGAGATTATCAAAATTTTTGTCTGTAGTTTCTTTGTCTATCCCCTGCGAAAAAGTTCAAGAACTGTTCTAGAACTTCAGTTCTAGAACGTTCTAGATCGTTAAATGGCACTAACGCAGTTCTAGAACTTGGGTTCTAGAACCAGTTCTAGAATTAGTTCTTGAACTAGTTCTAGAAACAGTTCTTGAACATTAAATGGCAGTTCTAGAACTAGTTCAAGAACTAGTTCAAGAACTAGTTCTTGATCGTTAAATGGCACTAACACAGTTCTAGAACTTGGGTTCTAGAACTAGTTCTAGAACTATGGAAACAGTTCTTGAATGTTAAATGGCAGTTCTAGAACACACTGTTCTAGAACTAGTTCTAGAACCAGTTTACTACACAATTATGTGGGTGGGGAATTGTAAGACTGAACATTTAAGTTTGTTAAATTTTAGTCAAAAGAACACTCACCAATGTTGCTTTACTTGGTCTTACTGTTCAGTGAGCTCCTTTACCTCCTGATAACTCTTTAATATGGATGTAAATTATGACCATAAACAACATTTTTTAAAAGAAAGTCAGAGAAACAAATTCCCTCCAATTCTTTAATAAACAGGAAGTGATGTCATGTAATAGACTGGAAACTAGAGTAAGATTAGACTGGGATGTCTGATTTCATCCAGTTAATTCTATATCTTGTGAACTATATGAAATACAACTGTAATATTTCACACATGGATATAATTAAGCTAAGACTTTTCATTTAAGACCATGACCTTTGACCTTGTGACCTTGACTTTGAAGTTTAACCTACATGTACTTTATAGATAAGTTCTGGAACTAGTTCTAGAACTAGTTCTTGAACATTCACAATAGTTCTAGAACTTTGTAAGGACTTCTTGAATTTGACAGAATAAATTCATTTCGAAGACAATTTATGATTCTGTTTAGGTTCAAAGATTCCTTGTCACAAACACTGGTTAATAGACACTGGATGATGACAAAACTAGCTAGCAGAAGGTTAGCTAGTAATAGACCTAAGTCAGTTGTTTAGCAATCATTTAGATAAGTTAGTCAGCAACTAATCTGTTCTTTCTACAGCTTATTGATTTCTCCATCCTTTTTCAAAATCATTGAAATTCAAATATATGCAAAACTGCTTTGTCAGGGTTGAAACAGCTTGGCTATTAGTTTGTGAATTGGTACTTTTTATAATTGTTGATTTTAGAAGCCAACATTTATTAGCTATCGATGAAATGGTCGACTTCTTCAGGAACTATGGAATGAAATGCAGACCTATTTTGTTTGTTTAAATGCAGATTTTCTGCCAGTAGAATATTCATTTTAACATTAGCATCTCTATAATATCTTTTATGAATTCCTTGATGGTTCCTTACAGTGAATATAAGCCATATTGCTGGCTCAGAGCGTAACATTTGTAACTGCCTAATCTTTGTAGTTACAACAGTTTACTGTTTCATCCTGAGCCAGCAGAATGAGCTCCAAGTTTAAGAAAATGTTTCAAGGATAGAACAAAGCCACAGCTTTAACATTGTCTTTGGTTTTCTAAAAAGTCAACAAAAACTTACGGTCAGACACCGGCTTGAATTTGCCCTTCTTTAGCCTATGTTAAAATGGTCAACTTACCGCTGTCACAGCACCTTCCACAACACTCGCGGGCCGTCATGACTTGGGTTACTTGATCCACTGCCTCTGTGCTCCATTTTGATGGTACTTGATATATAGGTTGAGAACGAAAATCGGAAGATGTACAGTAAAGAACAGGACCACTGTTTACTTTCACTTTAGAATGGCTGTTTGCCGCCCAACTACATGTACATTTTTGGGAAGCATCCGCAGAAAGTAGTCCTGCAAATAATGCAAAAAATATGCTATACAGCCAAAGAGCAGATGCAAAAATACTAAATTATCAAAGAAAACAGTATTTAAACTATTGTTTAACACTCCAAACAGCCCTCTGCATGCAGAGACAAAAATTTCTAGGACTATTTTCTATTGTACAACGACCCGGAAGCAAACAGTAGACTGGGGTCACTCCTTACAAACACATATTTATCAATAAACAACCATTTTTTTCTGTCATTAAATGATATATGCATTTATCTCTAATATTATGTTTACAAGCAAAACTTCAAATGTGCAATGTATGAAATAATGAAAATAAACTCTTTCTTTCACATTTTGCAAAACTATCGCATGTTTTTGGAAGCTCTAAAAAACAAAAGGAAACTAGCGCAACCTAAACTATGACAGGTTCTAGAATATATTGCAGGTTCAAGAACTCTAGTTCTATAACTGAAATTTGTAAGTTCTAGAACTTTGTCGGTTCTTGAACCAAGTTCTAGAACTTTATAGGTACTATAAGGTTCTAGAACTTATGTTCAAGAATGTTAAGGTTCTAGAACTTAAGTTCAAGAACTTTTCAGGTTCTAGAACTCAAGTTCTAGAATTTCAAGAACTTTGATGTTCTAGAACTGAAGTTCTTGAACTTTATTCAGGTTTTAGAACGCAAGTTCTAGAAGTTCTAGAACAGTTCTAGAAGTTCAAGAACAGTTCTAGAACTAGAAATGCGTTCTTGAACTTTTTTCGCAGGGGATAACTGTAGTAAACCTAACCCTACCTTGCTGCGATGTTCCCATAAGAAAAAGCTTGTTTAGGAAAACATTTAAGGTACTCCAACCATCATTAAATACAGTGACTTTATGCAATGTCAGGGACATCACTGGCATCAAAGATTGACGAATGTTTCCCGATTTATAAAATCTGAGATGTACTGTCAATTTTCGTTATCTGAGGAAAAGTGCAGAAGGTGGAGGAATAGATTATTTCAAAAGATATACTACATCAAGCAAATTTGTGACATTTTTCACCTTTTGTTTAAATCTAAGTTTAAATTCATCATGTTTTATCACCATGGTGGGGATTGTGCATGATGGGATGGATAACGACTACCGACAATAGGGAACGATTTTATCAAGTAAACCGTGACGTAATTTCGGACAAATAAATAGTATTTCGTTGGTGCTGTTATAAAATCTCGTAACTACGGCTTGAATCAAACCGTAGTTACGAGATGTTATAACAGCACGGACGGTTTATCAAAACATAACGGTAAACTCAGTCTATTTTTTGCACAAAATTTGATGCCAACTCGCCTTGCTTCAGGTAAGACATTTTGCAATAACTCTGTTATTTCTGTATCAATTTTCAAGCGGTTTGCTGCATGTACCCCGCCTTATCAAGCTCTTTCATCGGATGTATGACATATTAGATAACTCATGATACTTTTTCCGAAATATTGTCCCAACCGACCAGAAAGTGAAATGGTAACGACTACGGCCAATTAACCACGCTTCAGGTAAGAATTTGTGCAATAACTTTTTTATTTCTGCGTCAATTTTCATGCGGTTTGTTGCATGTACTCTGTCTTACTGAGCCCTTTTCTCAGAATGTATTATTTATCTGGAACTTCCCTGTACTTTTCTCAAAAACCAATCCCAACCGACTAGAAAAAGGGCCTGAATTTTTTGTTGTTTTTCTGGTCGGTTGGGATCAATTTTTGGACAAAGTACAAAGATTCTACAAACAAGACATATATCTTAGGAAAGAGCTCACTACTGCGGGGTACATGCAACAAACTGTTTGAAAATTGGAGCAGCAATAAGAAAATTATTGCACAATTTCTTACCTGAAGCGAGGCAAATTTGTCCGTATACTCCGTATTCGTTATCCATCCCATCATGCACAATCCCCACCGTGATCACTATTATTGATGATTTTCTGCAATTGTTGTGTCACATGATTCCCCCTGTGATAATGGTTTTTGATGGACTGCATAGCTCTAGCAAGGCCATATCGCTGGTCACGTTCGAAAATGTCGTAACTACAGCTTATTTAAGCTGTAGTTACGATGTTTTCAAATGTGACCGATGATATACATAATTATATTGCGTTTTTATTCACCTGAAAGGGTGTGGCTAAGCCAAAAGGTTATTCGACGAGTTTACTTCTCGATACCTTGGTTAACATAAGGGAAAAACGTGCGGCACGAGCATGAAAACATTTCGAAATTGAAAGACTGTGCGATTGTAAAACGTGTTATTCAAAAACCTCGTAAATACAGATTGATTTAAGCTGCAGTTACAATAATTTGCAATAACACCGACGATTTACCGCTTATTGAAAACGCTGTTTCTCCTCAATCTTCAATGTAATAACCGTTTACTAGGCTCCGGCCTTTCTCCCGAAAAAAATCAGAATATACATAGTTTTCTAGACTAGGATGTCATTTAAAAAGTGTCCTACTCATTTATACTATAACCTTAATACTAGGGTCTGGGCCAGACTAAGGTATATCCATCAAAATTAATGACCATCAAATTAATACAAATCGAAAAAACAACAACATTAGATTCAGCAAGATGAGTAAGGCAACATCAATAGCACGTATAGAATCCTTTCTCGAACAAAACCTGGTTTTGACTTCTCTAATAGAAAGGTAAATTGCAAAAAACATAGAGCTAATATTAGCAAAAGTTGACAATCGGCATTTTCTTCTTTTGCCGAAGTTTTTCTGCGCTATATTGTACAAAAGTGCATTCTTTGCCAATGTCATTTTTTATCCATGGCCATGGTCTGTTGGATCATCCGAATATTTTGCCGTTTTAACGAAGTTTAAACTGTTATTAGATTGTTCAAATTTATCAATTAGTGTGTTACATGTATGTAGTTTTATGTATATTAAAGGGAAATAATTTAAAATCTTGAAATTAAATCATGTTTACATACAGCTTTTCATGTAAAGAAAGCATTTGGCTTGATATATTGCGTTTTTATTCACCTGAAAGGGTGTGGCTAAGCCAAAAGGTTATTCGACGAGTTTACTTCTCGATACCTTGGTTAACATAAGGGAAAAACGTGGGGCACGAGCATGAAAACATGTCGAAATTGAAAGACTGTGCGATTGTAAAACGTGTTATTAAAAAACCTCGTAAATACAGCTTGATTCAAGCTGCAGTTACAATAATTTGCAATAACACCGACGATTTACCGCTAATTGAAAACGCTGTTTCTCCTCAATCTTCAATGTAATAACCGTTTACTAGGCTCCGCCCTGTCTCCCGAAAAAAATCAGAATATACCCTGATATCTGGCTTTGTTATACAGGACATGTAATTGTTTTGGTGAGTTTCTGTCATTTTCATTGACCAATGAGAGAAGGACTGTCCATCATTTCTTGTAAATTGATCCTGGCACTTTGAGAGAAGAGAGGGAGTCAAATGACCTCAGATGTCAATGTTATTTAAAACAATCATTCATTCATTAGTCAAGATGTAGGGCAGTCCAAAGATTCAATTGACTTTAAAGGTCTTACTTGTGTATAGCCCGTGATAAATGACCTAGCTAATAGCTAGGGATGCTCTGCCAGGTCACTTATTGTGAGCTATAAATGTTTTTCCTTCAGTTCTGTGTTTATTTGAGAAATTACTTAAGACATGAAAGTAAAGCAATATGTCTTAGAAGTTCTTTCATTTCCGAAATGTTGTCCTAGCAAATTGTGTAAAATAGCATTTGTCTGAGATTAAAGAAGTGCTTACTTGATATTACAGTACAGCTTGTGCGTTTTTTTTACCTATTTCCATGCATCACCGTGATTGGATTTCGGTTGGATACCTTTGGAAAAATGCGATAGTCGCATTTATCCACCCAAATCCGCGGGAGTCACAGCGATTTTCTAATGCGATTTTCCTATTGACCACAGCAAATCGCGATGATTCGCGCCGACAGGTAATATTGATCTTACCGTCCATTTCCACCCCAATTAGGTGAATTGTTGCAATCACTGCAATTTTCCACCCATTGCCACAATTTGTGGTTATGCATGGAAATTTCAAGTCCAAAAATGTGTTGTTCGCGTTGGCAAATCAACAAGATTTTCCACCCGAATTCTTTTTTGTCTGCGGAGGGCTAGTTTTTTTGGCAAAAAATGTGCGAGCTGTACTGTACTTGGTATTATATAGGTAAAATGCAAATCCTGCAACTGAGAGATTGTTGGTTAGATTCATTGCCATTCCAGTCTTTTAGATGTAATAGTCAGGCCTTAGACCCTGTGATAAAGGTTCAAGAACGCATTTTTAGTTCTAGAACTGTTCTAGAACTGTCCTATAATATTAAGTGGCAATTGTAGAACTGTACTGAACATTCACTTGAAATTGTCGTCTGCAGGATCTTTCAATTTGGACCCCGTAAAATGTTGTCATTTGGTGATGGACTAGATTGTCAACTTGTTAATTGTCTTGACTGTAAATGTAACAGATCTCGAATGAAAGAAATGAAGATGAATTGTTGTAATTTGATTTCTTATGGCTGCATTTTATTATCTTCCTGTCTTCATTGATTCGACAAAAAATTGTCTTGTTAGGAACCCTGAGCTCTATTTGAAATTCTGTCTTTGCTTTGAAACATTTATTTTGGGGACGCTAACAAATTTCAAGGGAAAATGATTTTGTCTGTCATTTTGTCAGTTTATATATCTTTCCAAAGCCAATTATCCACAAACTTAAGGCCAAATTGGATGAAACTTCACATGTAATCTCCTGTCAATATTTTCCAAGAGCTTAACTATTCTCAGTTTCACACAGTCTGATCTGGATCCATGCTGATCTCAACCATTTGCCATAATTTAATGAAGGACCCCCCCCTCCGGATCCTAGCTTATTTTGCAAAAGAAAGGCATTGCTCAGGAGATAGTTACGACAAACATGGTGTTGAATTGCTGTTAACCAGATCCCCGAACAAATTGAATTTGCCATTGGAAGATTAAATTTATTGTGTGTAGTAAAAGTGATCATCTGGATTCTATGGAAGTGCTAACTACATGTTTTGATATCTGCAGGAATTGTTCTCTCCTGATAATCTTCCCAGGTCTGATACTTACTTTTTAAACAAATGGTCAAGATATAGGAAAGCATCTTTTCGGAGAGCATGAAAGCAGTGTAATAGGATGACTTAATAGTCCAAAATATAATATGTAAGCCCACTTCAAGTCAAGCTTTCTATGGGTGTTTAAGCCATTGTGTGATATCTTTTGCATCTAAAGATCATGGGCTTATAGCTTTTCATACATCATGTTTCTGTGTTTGTCTTACAAGAATAACCTCCCCTGTGAAATGCTTTGTCATTCTTCATGAAGTATTTAATAGATATTCATGAGCTATTCAAGAATGGAAAAAATGAAATCTTCATGAAGAAGAAGTGAACAGAAAATGGCATAAATCTTCATAAAAACAGAGTAACGAATTTTTCATGAAGTTGGAAATGCATAATAAATCCTTAAACCATGCAGTTTTGCATTCTGAGAAAAAGGCATGAAGTCTTCATGAATAAATAATCATATAATTCATGAAGACTTCATGCAAGAAAAATACGCAAACGATCTTAAGAAGAAATCATGATTATTCTGTTAACAATGAGTATGGGCCATTTTCTGTTCACTTCTTTTCAATGAAGAATTCATGAATAATATTTCTTTACAAACTTCATAAAAACATACAGGTTTCTCTAAACACAGAGTAATGAATTTTTTATGAAGTTGGAAATGCATAATAAATCCTTAAACCAAGCAGTAATGAAAAAAAAATCACGCCAAGGTCATGAAAAATACTAAAAAACAATTTGTACAAATATGTTGCTGACAGAACAAAACTTAAGAAACTTTTTGTAGAACAGGTAGTTTCAGAACTGTAATAAGTAACAGGCCATTAGAAATCAATGATTCCTATTTATAGAAGCAAAATAATAATATCTATTTTACAGAATAATTATGTGGGTGGGGAATGGTAAATAAACATTTAGATTTGTGAAATTTAGTCTAAAGAACACTTACTTACATTGCCTTCCTTGGTTTTATCATTTAGTGAGCTCCTTAATCGCTTGATTATAACTAAAAATATTAATTATAACTCTTAACAAAAACATATTTCTTGACAAATAGTCAGACAAGCAAAATTCCCTCCATTATTTTCTAAACCACATGTCATAGACTGGAACATAAATTAGACTGGGAGATCACGAACGTTTTAAGAAGATTTTATGAACTGTACACAATCCATTATCAATTCATGATTAGTTCATGATTTATTCTTAATACAACAAAACAAGAATGTTTTATGAAGTACCCGTTTTAATTGCTGTGGAAAATATTCAAAAAAATCATGAACAAGTTTCAGGATTATTCATGATTTTTATGCCCCCGTATCGAGAGATCGGGGGCATATTGTTTTACTCGTGTCCGTCTGTCTGTCTGTCCGTCCGTCTGTCCGTCTGTCAGTCTGTCCGTCTGTCCGTCTGTCCGAAAACTTAACCTTGGCCTTTTCTCCAAAAGTATTTGACATACAAAGCTCAAATTTGGTATGCAACTTCCTCTCAATGATAGCTATCTGTTCCATGCAATTTGACCTTCCTAAAGGTCATCCCTTAACCCTTATCTACCCTTTACTCTATGAAAACTTAACCTTCTACTCCGAAAACTTAACCTTGGCCTTTTCTCCAAAAGTATTTGACATACAAAGCTCAAATTTGGTATGCAACTTCCTCTCAATGATAACTATCTGTTCCATGCAATTTGACCTTCCTCAAGGTCATCCCTTAACCCTTATCAACCCTTTACTCTATAAAAACTTAACCTTCTACTCTGAAAACTTAACCTTGGCCTTTTCTCCAAAAGTATTTGACATACAAAGCTCAAATTTGGTATGCAACTTCCTTTCAATGATATCTATTTGTTCCATGCAATTTGACCTTCCTCAAGGTCATCCCTTAACCCTTATCAACCCTTTACTCTATGAAAACTTAACCTTCTACTCCGAAAACTTAACCTTGGCCTTTTCTCCAAAAGTATTTGACATACAAAGCTCAAATTTGGTATGCAACTTCCTTTCAATGATATCTATCTGTTTCATGCAATTTGACCTTCCTCAAGGTCATCCGTTAGCCATTATCAACCTTTTACTCTACGAAAACTTAACCTTTTACTCCGAAAACTTAACCTTTGCCTTTTCTCCAAAAGTATTTGACATACAAAGCTCAAATTTGGTATGCAACTTCCTTTCAATGATATCTATCTGTTGCAAGCAGTTTGACCTTCCTCAAGGTCATCCCTTAACCCTTAATAACCCTTTACTCTACGAAAACTTAACATTTTAGAAATATGGCCATTTCGGGGGCATTTGTGTTTCACAAACACATCTTGTTTTAAATGAAAACTTCATAATAAATCCTTTGCATTCATCATGTATGTTTTAAGGATTTTGTCAATCATTAATATCTTCATAATGTCTTCATGAAGCAATTATCATCATACTTCATGCAGAAAACTTCATGAAGTCTGTTAAAGAAGTGATAATGAGTAATGTATGAAACATTCTTAAGATTCATAATATTTTCATTATTTTATGAATTACATTTCACAGGGGCACTCAGTGACTTTATTATCATATTGAATTACATGTTATTTATGATCATGCTTTCAGGTTTCACATTAAATTTTGTATATGTTGTGTACGGGCTTTGAGTCTGCTATCAGTCAATACTATCTAGAAAGTTTTGATACATTTTGTCTTTGAAAAAAATATTCTTTTATGGACACATCAATAGCAATGCAGAATGTTTTGGAAAGGGCTAATATCAATGTAACGAAGTTCACAATTATATAAAATGAGGAAAGACATTATTGTGTTCTATACATATAGTAACTACCAAAGTTTAAGCCTCCCTAAAGCCACTTGTTTGATAATAAGGTGGTTAATTGGCAAAATTAGATACTGGGGTTGATATGTAATTGGTAATTGGCTGAAACCTTATGAATTGATGATGCTCCACAACCAATTGAAGTACTCCCAAAATGCTGGAGGAAAAATCATGAGGTGAACAATTAGGGTGTTACTTGTAAATTTGCATGTAATTTGTCAATATCAGATGGAAAATTGATTAGTAAGTTTCAAACTATTGTAGATCATGGGCGGATCTAGAGGGGGGAGGGGGGGGGGGGGAGGTTGGGGTCTGAACACCCCCCCCCCCCGGCATTGACTGAAAATTAAATTTTGACTATATAGATTTAGTGTAACGTTATACATGTTTATTACATTTTAAGCCATAGATTGAGCTTGGAACCCCCCCCTCCCCCCACCTGAAAAAAAATCTTGGGCTTGGACGCCCTCTTGAAAAAATTCCTGGATCCGCCATTGTAGATACCAATTACGAAGTATTGATTCAGGATTTTGAAAAAAGACCCCTAATATATAATATTTCCCCTGCGAGAAAAGTTCAATAATACATTTAAGTTCAAGAACTGTTCTTAGATTATTTAATGCAGTTTTAGAACTGTTCTAGGAATGCCATTTAACGATCTAGAATGTTCTAGAACAGTTATTGAACTTAAATGCGTTCTTGAACTTTTTTCGCAGGGGTTGAGACAATCATACTTCCATGTCAGCTTGCACCAATTTTTAGTGCTGTCTGATCAGAGTTCATCCTGCTACCCCTGCAAAAAAAAGTTCAAGAATGCATTTAAGTTCAAGAACTGTTCTAGATCATTAAATGGCAGTTCTAGAAATGTTCTAGAACTGCCATTTAATGTTCTAGAACACTCTAGAACAATTCTTGAACTTAAATGTGTTCTTGAAACTTATTTCGCAGGGGTACCTTACCCGTTTGATTGCTACAGGTCTTGAAGAAGCTCTTTTAAGAATCGGATGTATATTGATCAGACTCCGCATATATGTACAGGCAGATCAGGATTCATGTGGCCTTCAAATGCCACTATATGGCCCTTTTTTCCACATCCTGGCTCAATTGACCAAACGCCAATCGATAGATCGCTCCGCCTAAACTAGAATCTGATACAAAGAATGGGGACATTGACATGTCGATTGTTTCGATTGTCAGTCGAAATAATCGATACAATACCATGTGCAACGAAGAATTTAAGACAAACAATGGTGATGCAGCATTTTTCTGATTGTCCATTGGTTTATCGATGGTTTTGATTGACAGTCCGCATTTGGTCAATTACAATGCTCTTAAAATTGCAATATAGAATCTTTCCGAAAGGGTTAAAAAGAATTTAACTCTGTAGCACTTCAATCTAATGTAATGTGGTGCATTGAAATTCCGTACTCCACAGAAAAAATATCAGATAGTGAGGACATTTATTCAGAAAATGTGTGATAAAATCACACTTAGAACATGAAAATAATATTGTAGTGTTTAATATTTGAGATTATGTGTGACTTTATTCCTGGGTGTGCCTGAAAGGAAGTATAGATTACTCCTTTCCCAAGCAAGACATGGTTTTGATGTCCCTAATAGAAATTAAGGGCTTGAGAAGTATTGAGGTTGCTGGATATATACCCCTGCGAAAAGTTCCTTTAAGTTCAAGAACTATTATAGAACATTCTAAAACGTTAAATGGCACTTCTAGAACAGTACCATTTAACTTTCTAGAACAGTTTTTGAACTTGAACTAACTTTTTCGTGGGGTACGAATAATTCTGTTTGTGGTTTAGCAGAAAAAATCTGTTGAAAGTGACATTAAGCCTAATACAAATTACAAAACTGTACATTGATATAGACACTTTTCCACTCTCCTGTTTTCTGACAATTCTCGTTGTCATAATGCTACCATAGCACATTGGCTGCAAAGGAAAAGATCTAATTAATCAAGTTGGATATATCCGGATATTTCTCTGTAATTCTGTGTGGGCAGCAGGTGCATTTCTAAGAATAAATACATATATCTTCTTGGAAAACAGAAAAAGTGCTTTTTTTATGTAATAAAGATTATAGCACCTTTCTTTGGAATCCTGTTTGGCTCAGAAGACGAAGGCATATTGTTGTTTTTAGCTCCACTGGCCATCAGGCCAGGGGGCTATTGTCATGGCGGTGTGTCCGTCATGCGTGCATCCGTGCATCCGTGCGTAAACTTTTTCTTTAAAAATCTTCTTCTCAGAAACTACTTGATGGATTTCAATCAAACTTCATAGGAATGATCAATGGGTGACCCTCTCTCAGATTCCTTCAAAGATTTTTTGGATTAAATCAGAATAACCTGAGTTATCTGCCCTTGAATGTCAAAAATTGCTGGTTTTGACTGTGTTTTTACTCTAAAATCTACAAATTCTGTACAATCAATACAAAACTTTTACAGAATGTTGGTGACTATAAGATCTTGCCTGGATGTAATTTTCAGCTTGATCTGAATTTTATATCATGAGTTATGTGCCCTTGAAATTGACAAAATTGCCATTATTGGCTCTATTTTGACTTTGTTTTCACTCTAGCAACTACAAATAATGACCAAACAAGACAAAACTTACAAAGAATGTTGGTGACCATAAGATCTTGCCTTGGTATAATTTTTAGCTTGATCTGAATTTTATATCATTAGTTATGTGCCCTTGAAATTGACAAAGTTGCTATTTTTGGCTGTATTTTCACTTTTACAACTGTAAGTATTAAGGTTTACAGACTGAGAATGAAAACACCACTTTCTAGCCATACGACATGCATCAAATTACACACACTTGTTAATACACTCCTCATAAGTTTATTCACCATGCCGGATTTCAAGATTATGCTTCAACAAGAAAATAATTTACAAATATTATTTTACTCTATATTCATATGCAAGGGAGGTAATTTTAATCATTTTTGTCAAATATTTCCATAAGTATGCATTAATTCAAAATTCTAAACCATACAAAATGCTTATGTTTGTATTTGGGATGGAAATGTAACACAGTTTAGGAGTTACTGGCACTTTTCAAATTTCGCCTCTTGCTCTGCATTTCATTCTCAGTTCGTAAACCTTAACTAATCAATACAGAACTTTCACAGAATCTTACTGACCATACAACACCATGCCGGATTTCAAGATTATGCTTCAACAAGAAAATAATTTACAAATATTATTTTACTCTATATTCATATGCAAGGGAGGTAATTTTAATCATTTTTGTCAAATATTTCCATAAGTATGCATTAATTCAAAATTCTAAACCATACAAAATGCTTATGTTTGTATTTGGGATGGAAATGTAACACAGTTTAGGAGTTACTGGCACTTTTCAAATTTCGCCTCTTGCTCTGCATTTCATTCTCAGTTCATAAACCTTATCTAATCAATACAGAACTTTCACAGAATCTTACTGACCATACAATCTTACTTGCTTGTTATTTTCAGCTTGGTCATGCATTTGCTTGTTTGCGCAGCCTGAACCTTTGAAATAGCATTCAACAAGACAAACAGTCAGGCCTGTGAAGCGCTTCCAAGACAGCCAGGGCTGTCTAGTTCTTCAAAACTATAACTTCAAACAATCTGTAAATATGATCGAGGTGTTAAATAGAAGAAAAGCAGCAATATCTACCCTTTAATATTCATATGGAGGAAAATCATGATCTTTGATTCAAAATCTGGCCTGCACAACTTTTGATATAGGAATTTCCTTGAGCATTAGGCACATCAAAGGGCATGTAGGCATGGAGATGGAAAATCATGAAGCCAAAGTGAACTTTTTAAGTAAAGTTGATTGAAGAATAAGTAAGTGTAAACTGGAATAAAAGGGACCATTTCACAAGTCTACAAAACCAAATTTCAAGAAAGGGACCAGACGTACATCACATTTGGAAAAAAATTGGAAAAAAGAAATAACTATAGTAAAATAGGAAAATCTTGGATCCAGAATTTTTGCTTAGAGTGAAAAGTATCGACCCTTAGTCAGACTGTGCGGACTGTACAAACTATCTATATAGGGTCAGATATATACTTTTCACACTTCGCAGAAGGTCCCTTTTGGTGTGACAGGGCATAAAATAGGTAATTGGATTGAATTTAAGAAGCTCAAGTTAAAGGTATTGAAGCTATCTCTTAATTTGATTATATTTTTATGCTCACCAAAAAAAAGTCGTGGGAGCATATAGTCGCCATGCTGTCCGTCTGTCCGTGTGTCTGTCCGTCCACAGCCATATCTCAGCAATCCTTAGACCAAATTCAATGAAACTTCACATGAAAACTCCCTTGGATAATCCCTAGGGACCTTTTTCTTCGTTTCTAAATTTGAGTCTGCGTCATGGAAAAGCGGTCCTTAATGTAAAAATTAGATTTTCTCTTATTTCTCTTCATCCAATGGGCAGAATTTAATAAAAATTGTACTTGTGTGATAAATGAGATGTTCTAGACCATATTCTATAAATAATGTGTGTACAAAAAATCCATCATGGAAAATGGGGGCCTAATGTATGATAGTTTTTATTTTTTGACAAACGCTTATTCGGGAAGCATAACCCGTCTATGACGGCTCTTGTCTCTTCTGGCCATATCAGCACTCCAGATATAGATAGAAAATAATTTACTGGTATAATGAAGAAAATTAATGTCAGTATAACACAATGTCAATTTTCTTGGGAAACCTGTAACTGCACCATATAACATATTCTAAGCTGCAGTTTCAAGGTTTTTGAGGAAAGCGACATCATCGCGATGGTCGTGCAGGTATTGGATAGAATGTATAAAATGATGTAAGAAACTATAAATTGGATATTAAAGCTGCTTTTCTTCGAAAACCTCGTAACTGCAGCTTAAAACAAGCTGCAGTTACCAGGTTTTCGATGAAAAGCGCCAATAGAAGGCAGCTCCAAATCAAATATAAATACCCGGTACATGTAAATGGAAGGAAGTCAAGTTACAAATTGAGGCAATTAACTAGATTGTATTATATTATCTTCTGGCAGAAACGGCACTCCAGATTTAGAAATGTGATAGATAGGAACACTTATGTAAATGATATATTGCCAAAGGAGAAATTGTATCATTTTGGCGGCCGCTCTAGATTGATCAAGTTTTACTTACTTCATCTTGATATTGATAATTGTAAGGCCATCTTAATAGACCAACTTACTCTTCCTTAAGGCAGTCCACCCCTAATGAGATTCATGTGACACAATTTTTCATGCACCATTGTTTACATTAGTCACATATTAGAACCTATTCTGGCAACATTTTAAACATTTGAAGGTGGAACCTTCCACTGCCAATGTTAACGATGTTTACCGAATAATTCTGATGCCGTGTGATTCTCATAAGGTATGGACTACCTTATGATTCATTAGGTATGGACTATCTTATGATGACTTCGAAATTTGCTCAGTGCAGACAGCTATCTTAATCCCAATCTTAACCCTTTCCCAAACGGCAAATTTTTAGGGGGATCCACTTCAAAAACTGCTATAAATGACAATATTGAAGTTATTAAAGATAGAATTTGTGTAAAATATGTCATAGAAAATATTGGGACAAAAGGAGAAACTGCTGGTTATCAGCAGTTTCTTCTTTTGTTTCAATGTTTTCTCAAGCATTTTCTATTAGGGACATCAAAACCATGCAGGTCTTGTTTGGGAAAGGGTTAAACACTGTCTATTAGATCTTGTATTCATATAAGTAAATTGATTGTAGGGATCAGTTACAAATTGAAGCAATCTAGAATCTAGTTAATAATCATATTGAGTCTATAGCACTCCAGATTTAAAAATGTGATAGATGGCAATTAACACTTATATAAATAATATGGTGCCACAGGATTAATTATTTCATTATTGGGATCACCAGAATGTCATATATACAGTCATATCAAGCTTTAGTTACAGCATTTTAGTGTCCAAATCACTATAATTATGATTTCTGGTTATTGAACTATTGACCAATCCTTCCTGTAGATATGAAAAACGATGATGAATTGGTTTTGAATGCCAATCATAGGATCCCATGAAGCAACCTTAATCTGCTGCACTCCTTTTGTACAAAAAACTACAGCTTGTTTGAAGCTGCAGTTGCGAAGTTCTTGTTGAAAAAAGCAGCGATATTTATATATAAACTGCAAAGCTTTTCTGATTTAGTAATGTATATCTCCTTCGGTGATTTGTTATTTTCAGTACATTTAATAATCAGTATCATCTGTGACTTGAATTGTAACTTTAGGCGGTCAATCAGGTCAAATGTGTCATTTGTCTCACCCCTCAAGTAAAATAAGCACTCAAATATTAATGTTAATTATCTGCCTTTTAGATCTGTAAAGAGCTTGATAATCAAAGCATTGAAAGTCCTGAGAGCAGTTTTGTGATTCATTGTTACTTTTTATACGCCGCCGGAGGCGGACATATATTGGCATCATCTTCTCTGTCTGTCCGTCCATCCGTCCGTCCATATGTACGTCTGTCCACTTTTCTTGTCAACGCAACTCCTCCTAAGTTTCTGGCTGGATCTTGTTGAAACTTGGTCAATGTTATCACCTGAATTGGTATATGTGCATGAAGGAAGGATTTTATGGTTCATTGATTTTTGCCTGAGTTATGTCCCCTTAAAACTTAGTCACTAGGCCGTATTGAAATTGCAGCCTTGTGAACACAACTCCTCCTAAGATTCTGGCTGGTATCTTAATGAAACTTGATGGATGTTATCACCTTAATTGGTAGATATGCATGAATTAAGAATTTTATGGTTCATCAATTTTTGCCTGAGTTATGCCACTTAAAAACTTAGTCTCTGGGGCTTAATGATATTTCAGCCTTGTGAACGCAATTCCTCCAAGGTTTTTGACTGGATATTTGTAAAACCTTCTTGTGAACATAATTTTTTACAGGTTTTTGAGTGGATATTTATAAATCCTTGTCATTGTCATTTTTGTGTCTCAAGTTTTATAAGTGGCGGCATATATTGTGACCATGGTACTCTTGTTCAAGAAGTGCTTTTGCAATTTTGACTGGTCTAAAATTTAGCCTCTTTGGAAAATCGTATTAAAATTTACTGCATCCAAACGCTTTAATGTAATCTAAAGTAAAATCTTAGAGAAAGAACAGATGAAATTTGATGAGCTCAATTAGAAGCTTTATAATGAGAAGAGGAAGCCTGAAAGTCTAAAAGTAGACTTTCCAGGAATTTCTGTGACATTTTAGGACCAATAATTTCTATTTATATTTTATTTCTTGGGTTTGCAAAGTTTTATAATTAACGTTCTAGGATATTCAAGTTTAAAACTGGAATTATCTTTGAACAGAATTATAGCAATTTTATCTGATTATCTACATGTATTTTGTAATGAGGAGGAGGAAAGTTAAACCCTTCTTTTAATACTGACTCAGCAATTACTGTTCATTTTGCAAGCAATGCAAATACATAGACACATTGTTACATGATTTCTAGAAAAACTGAATTGATTGTAATACTCACATGGGGATTTAAGAGACAGGCTGACTTCATTTGTCTTGTTTGACTTTCAAATTAACACTTTCCCAAATGACAGAATTTTAGGGTGATCCCCTTCAAAAACTGCCTCAAATGACTCATTTTGGTCGTTAAAGATAGAATTTGTGTAAAAAAAATGGCACAGAAAATATTGAGACAAAAGGAGAAACTGCTGGTTATCAGCAGTTTCTTCTTTTGTCTCAATATTTTCCCAAACTTATTCTACCAGACGTCAAAACAGGGTCTTGTTTGTGAAAGGGTTAATGCTACTATAGTGCAGTCATGATATATATGGCACATGTTTACAAATTTTACCTATATGTTGGGCGCCGTCGTCTAATGGTAGGATGCGGGCTTTGGGATCGAGGGATCCTGGGTTCTTCTGAGCAAAAAAACTTACCCCATGTTGCTCCTCTTCACCCAGGTGTATAAATGGGTACACGGGAGAGTTGAAAGTCAAAGAGCTGTGGCTGCCGAAGGCGCCGACTGTTAACAGCCGAGTTGAGACTCAGTGATCGTGGGTTAAAGTGTAAAGTCGGTTGAACACGCAAGTGAAAATAGACTTTAAATAGAAACTTTTTATATGTATACAATGAAAAAATGTTCATGATCTCAATACAACCCCTGCGAAAAGTTCATTTAAGTTCAAGAACTTGTCTAGAACAATCTATAACATTAAATGGCACTTCTAGAACTGTTCTAGAATTGCCATTTAACGTTCTAGATTGTTCTAGAACAGTTATTGAACTTAACTTTTCGTAGGGGTGTTTACAATTGAAAACATGAAAATTATGTTCATAATCACAGTACATGTGCAATTTTGCTTGCATTGGTTCAGATCTTGCAGGTGTGATATATGCGAGACTCCTACAAGATTCAAACTAGGCACAAACTTGATGGTGTATTCTGGAAACCCAGATCAAGATTAAAAAAGGTTTCAATTACACTATTGCAACTAGATTCAAACCATCACATGCAAAATCGGTTGAAGTTCAATATTGTGTTGTTTTTAGAGGTAAATATATTGTAAATTTCATGTGCCAGAATAATTTGTGATCGGACCATATTTATGTAGCAAACCGGCCGGCCTATGTAGCTCATTGGTTGGGGTGTAAGATTTGTAAGCAATCATGCTTGTAATCAGATTTTTCTTCCTTTCCCTCTTCAATTTCTTAGTTTTCAAAAAGGTTATGGTGTTACATAAATTCTAGGAAAATTCTGTTGTCTGACTTTCAACTGATAATTATTGCACTTTGTTTAATTATGGTAATCAATGCTTTTATATCCCAGGATTATTATGTGGGAGGTTTTGTCTTACTATTTGGAATGTATCCTTTTCTGTATATATCTTGGATGCTTTTAACCAGAAGGAATGCCAGAAAATATGACTCGATAAGAATAAAACGCCACAAACACGATTATATTAACAGTTTCTTCTTTAATTCATTTCCGACGTTTCGCCCTTATGGGCTTCTTCAGGGAGAATGATTTAAAAACGGATATGACGTCACGCGCCGGAAAACGTAACGTTAAAAAGCGCGCAACGTCATATACGTTAAAACAAGTTAGCGGAAAATACATACAGTAATAAGGACATATTATAGCATGAAAGATCATGGTCTGGAAAAAGGCTGTAAAAGCCACTAAGGACAATAAGTCATAGATCTGGATCAGACTGCGCACATACACAGTATGATCAAGATCTATACTACATCATATACATGTAGACAAATCTTACCAAAACAAAACATTTAGTATAACAACGAGATAACCAGCATTTTCTCCTTTTCTTCCAATATTAAAATTATATATAAATGCAATGCATAAATTATGTTAATATCCACTTTCATTTTGTCGCTTAAGTATTTTCATTAATTCAAAAGTAGATTTGATTACAGAAGGGATAGTAGATATATAAAGCAGATACAAAGATCGTCGTGGATCTCGATCAGACTGCAAATAGGTACAATC
Source organism: Fragum sueziense (assembly GCA_963680895.1). Classification (NCBI taxonomy): domain Eukaryota; kingdom Metazoa; phylum Mollusca; class Bivalvia; order Cardiida; family Cardiidae; genus Fragum; species Fragum sueziense. Next base: position 49,065,609 of record OY804602.1, on the reverse strand, counting down.
TGATCCAGGTCCACGTTGGTCTCAAAATGCATCAAAGGTATGCAAACCAGACCACGAACCATAGAAATACATACTAAAACATGAAAGCCCTAAGAGTAACAGCCATGTGCATATTATAGGATCATATTGATACTATAATTCCTATACAAAAATTTCACTCACAAAAAAAGTATTAATAGGAACAAACAATAATATACCTTAACGTTACTCTATACTGTATAACAATTTCGAATTCATACCTTTTGGATATAAGGTATCAAGTTTATATATCCAATAGGTTTCTTTACACAAATGTGTCATTTCATCATTAACAATATCAATAGGTAAAAAACTAAAATCTGACAAAGAATGGGATCCAGAATTAAAATGCTGGGCAACGTTTGATGCATAACTCTCATTATCATAGTTGTTTATATCAAACCTATGGCTGTTCATACGCTTTGAGACTTTTTGGTTAGTTTGACCTACGTATTGCATGTTACAACGTTTACATTCGATTAAGTAAATAACATTCTGAGTTGTGCAATCAGTAAAAAAACCGTAGATTGAACGATTCTTGAGAAGAATTGCTTTTGAAAACATCAGTTTTAACAATATTTTTACAATGTGAGCATCTTCGTCTGTCACATGACTGAGAAGAATGACTTTCACTTTCCTTTAATGAAGAGTGTACAAGAAAATCACGTAAATTTTTAGGACGTTTATAGGCCAGAATAGGTTTGAAGGAATGCACGTTTTTGACGCTGTCTTTGCGTGATAGTTGCAATAAATCCCAGTATTTGTTTAAGATAAAACCTATATTGGGTAGAGATGGGTTATACTCGACAACAAAAGGAATAATATTTTTGTTTTGACGTTCCTGCGTTGACTGAAGTGCCTGTTCCTGTGATAAAGAAGATACTTTCTCGAGTGCACGATCAACAATTTCTAGGGGGTAATTCCGCTCAAGAAAATGATCTCGCAATTGAGAAATGCTTTCATTAAACAGACCATCATCAGATATTATTCTTCTATAACGTTTAGACTGACTGAAAGGAATGCCGTCTTTGCATGCTTTGGGGTGGCACGAAGAATATTCTACATATTGATGAATATTTGTAGGCTTGATATAGACATCAGTAGCAAAATCTAAATTGTCAGATTTTGATACGGACACATCAAGAAAGTTTACTGACTTGGATGAAATTGTATATGTAAATTTAATTGTAGGGTGAAACGAATTAAGGGCTTCTATAAAGTTATGTAAACTTTCTAATGAGTAATCCCATACCATAAAAATGTCATCCAAAAATCGTAGCCAAACACTAGGAACTAGAATGCTATTTTTTAAGAATTCCTGCTCAAACTTTCCCATGAATAAAGACGCATACGCAGGGGCCATTGCACTTCCCATAGCAGTACCCATTTTCTGCATGTAATTTTCTTTGTTAAATTGAAAATGGTTGTTTTCAAGAACCAATTTAATAAGTTCTAGTATACCATTCACAGGCAGCTCATTTCGCCCATTTGTTTCATTCAAGAAAAACTTGCACGCATCAATACCATCGTTATGCGGGATATTTGTGTAAAGTGAGGAAACGTCTAAAGTGACTAAATAACAATCGGAATGTGTTAATTTAGACGATTTCAGCTTTTGAATAAAATCTGTAGTATCTTTAACATATGAGGGGAGTGACTGCATAAGAGGTTTCAAAACATAGTCAACATATTTAGGAGATATTGTCCGTGCTTGAATTACATGCTGAAACAATCGGGCGGCCTGGGTAGCCTATTGGTAAGTTTTCATCATGTTCTTTATGCGTCTTGGGTAAAATATAGAACTGCGGTGTACGTAATTCGGACGGAAATACATCAAATAAATCAGATATATAGGGCGTCTCCTTACTAAGCTCTTCTACGCATTTTTTTATTTTTGATTTAATCTGCTCACAGGGATTTGAATCTAATTTTTCATAATAATTGCTATTATGCAGTTGCCTCTCAACCTCAGCAATATAATCACTTTTGTCCATTATAACCACAGTGCCAGATTTATGACTGAAATATATTTAGAAAAAAGCTCATGCATGTAAGTTATGATATTAAAAGCTAAAGCTGCGCCATGTCAAAGGAAGTCAGCAATACTCATTGTATTGCAAGCAACCCCTGCGAAAAAAGTTCAAGAACGCATTTCTAGTTCTAAAACTGTTCTTGAACTTCTAGAACTTCTAGAACTTGAGTTCTAGAACCTGAATAAAGTTCAAGAACTTAAGTTCTAGAACACCAAAGTTCTAGAACTTCTAGAACTTGAGTTCTAGAACCTGAAAAAGTTCTTGAACTTAAGTTCTAGAACCTTAAAGTTCTTGAACATAAGTTCTAGAACCTTATAGTACCTTTAAAGTTCTAGAACTTGGTTCAAGAACCAACAAAGTTCTAGAACTTGGTTCAAGAACCAACAGAGTTCTAGAACGTACAAATTTAAGTTCTAGAACTAGAGTTCTTGAACCTGCAATATATTCTAGAACCTGTCATAGTTTAGGTTGTGCTACTTTCCTTTGTTTGTTAGAGCTTCCAAAAATATGCGATAGTTGTGCAAAATGTGACAGAATGAGTTTATTTTCATTATTTCATACATTGCACACTTGAAGTTTTGCTTATAAACATAATATTAGAGATAACCACATACAATAGTCCCAGCCGAAATTGACAGTGACGTAGGCTGATGTTTACTGCTGCAAAAACCAATCAATTCGTCTGATTTGCACCGTTACAAATACGGAAAGAGTTGATTGGTTGTCAAGTCGTAAACATTAGCCTACGTCACTCTTATTTTCGGCTGGTACTATAGTACATGTATATCATTTAATGGCAGAAAAAGAATGATTGTTTACTAATAAATATGTGTTTGTAAGTTTTTGTTGACTTTTAAGAAAACCAAAAATATTGTTCAAGCTGTGGCTTTGTTCTATCCTTGAAACATTTACTTTAACTTTGAGCTCATTCTGCTACAGTAAACTGTTGTATAACTGCAAAGATTAGGCAGTTACAACTGTTACGCTCTGAGCCAGCAATATGGCTTATATCCACTTTAAGGAACCATCAAGGAATTCAAAAAAGATATTATAGAGATGCTTATGTTATAATGAATATTCTACTGGCAATAAATCTGCATTTAAAGAATCAAAATAGGTCTGCATTTCATTCCAAAGTTCCTGAAGAAGTGAACCATTTCATCGATAGATAACATGTGTTGGCTACTATATTATAAAATCAACAATTATAAAAAGTACCAATTCACAAACTAATAGCCAAGCTGTTTCAACCCTGGCAAAGCAGTTTTGCATATATTTAAATTTCAATGATTTTGAAAATGGATGGAGAAATCAATAAGCTGTAGAAAGAACAGATTAGTTGCTGACTACGTTATCTAAATGATTGCTAAACAACTGAGTAAGGTCTATTTCTACCTAACCTTCTGCTAGCTAGTTTTGTCATCATCCAGTGTCTATTAACCAGTGTTTCTGACAAGGAATCTTTGAACCTAAACAGAATTATAAATTGTCTTCGAAATGAATTTATTCTGTCAAATTCAAGAAGTGCTTACAACGTTCTAGAACTACTGTGAATGTTCAAGAACTAGTTCTAGAACTAGTTCCAGAACTTATCTATAAAGTACATGTAGGTTAAACTTCTAAGTCAAGGTCACAAGGTCAAAGGTCATGGTCTAAAATGAAAAGTCTTAGAATAATATATCCATGTGTGAAATGTTACAGCTGTATTTCATATAGTTCACAAGATATAGAATTAACTGGATGAAATCAGACCTCCCAGTCTAATTTTATTCTAGTTTCCAGTCTATTACATGACATCACTTCCTGTTTATTAGAGAATTGGAGGGAATTTGCTTGTCTGACTTTCTTTCAAAAATGTTGTTTATGGTCATATTTATGCCCCCTTTCGAAGAAAATGGGGGTATATTGTTTTGCAAGTGTCGGTCGGAAGGTCGGTCGGTCGGTCGGTCCGTAGGTCGGTCGGTCTGTCCGTAGACCAAACCTTGTCCGGAGCATAACTCAAAAAGTATTAAAGGTAGAATCATGAAACTTCATAGGTGGATAGATCTCATTATGGAGAGGTGCAGTGCACAAGAACCGTAACTCTGCCGATCAAATTTTTTGAGTTATTGCCCTTTGTTGATTTTATAACTTGATTCTTGGCCAGAGCATAACTCAAAAAGTATGTAAGGTACAATCATGAAACTTTACAGGTGGATAGATCTCATTATGGAAAGGTGCAGTGCACAAGAACCGTAACTCTGCTGATCAAATTTTTTGAGTTATTGCCCTTTGTTGATTTTATAACTTGATTCTTGTCCGGAGCATAACTCAAAAAGTATGTAAGGTAGAATCATGAAACTTTACAGGTGAATAGATCTCATTATGGAAAGGTGCAGTGCACAAGAACCGTAACTCTGCCGATCATACTTTTGGAGTTATTGCTCTTTGTTGATTTTCAAATTTGATTATTGTCCGGAGCATAACTCAAAAAGTATGTAAGGTAGAATCATGAAACTTTACAGGTGGATAGATCTCATTATGGAGAGTTGCAGTGCACAAGAACCGTAACTCTGCCAATAAAATTTTCTGAGTCATTGCCCTTTGTTGATTTTTATGCTCCCCGAAGGGAGAGCATATAGTCGCCGCATCGTCTGTCCGTCCGTCCGTCCGTCCTGTCCGTCTGTCATTCCGTCCGTCCGTCCGTCCGTCCGTCAAAAGCAATATCTCCATAACCCTTGGGCCAAATCAAATGAAACTTACCATGTGAACTCCCTGTGACAAAATGCCGATGTACTTTTCCCCGTTTTTGGATTTGAGGCCTTGTCATGGGGAAAGGGGACTTATGGTGAAATATAGTTTTTCTCTAATTTCTCCTAGTCTAATGGTCAGAATTTGATGAAATTTCATATTTGAGTAGCAAATCAGATGCCCTTGACAATAAAGTGCTCTCCATGGCTATTTATTGTGACAATGCCTTATTCGGGGAGCATTGTCCGTCTCTGACGGCCCTTGTATAACTTGATTCTTGTCCGAAGCACAACTCAAAAAATATGTAAGGTAGAATCATGAAACTTTACAGGTGAATAGATTTCATTATGGAGAGGTGCAGTGCACAAGAACTGTAACTCTGCCAATCAAATTCTTGAAGTTTTTGCCCTTTGTTGATTTTTACACTTAATTCTTAACCTTGCCTATATCTCATGTCCTTTTACACATACAACCCTGATATCTCACACATAGATACCTCCTATCAACATGGTTCACATTTAACCATGACCTTGGACCTTGTGACCTTGACCCTGGAGTTTGACCTACTTTAAAATAAATTAAACCCGGCATATATCTCATGACCTTTTACAAATACAGCCTTGATATTTCACACATGGACACATCTTACCAAGACCTTTCACAATTGACCATGACCTTGGACTTTGTGACCTTGACCTTGGAGTTTGACCTACTTTTAAAAAACTTTAAACTGGCCGATATTTCATGTCCTTTTACACATACAGCCTTGATATTTGACACATGGAAACCTCCGACCAAGACCTATCACATACGACTATGACCTTGGACCAATTGTGGCCTTGACCTTGGAGTTTGACCTACTTTTAAATATATTAAACTGGGCCTATATCTTATATGCTATTACACATACAGCCTTGGTATTTCACACATGGACACATCTTACCAAGACCTTTCACATTTGACCATGACCTTGGACCTTGTGACCTTGACCTTTGACCTACTTTAAGAAAAAACTTTAACCTAGCCGATATATCAATTCCATTTACACATACAGCCTTGATATTTGACACATGGACACCTACGACCAAGACCTTTCACATTTGACCATGACCTTGGACCTTGTGACCTTGACCTTGGTGTTTGACCTACTTTTTATAATACATTAACCTGGCCTATATTTCATGTCATTTTACATATACAGCCTTGATATTTCACACATGGTCACTTCCAACCAAGATATTTCACTTTTGACCATGACCTTGGACCTTGACCTTGGAGTTTGACCTACTTTTAAAAAACTTCAACTATGCCTATATCTCATGTCAAGTTACCTATACATTCTCAATATTTTACACATGGACACCTCCTACCAAGACCTTTCACATTTGACCATGACCTTGGCCTGTGTGACCTTGACCTTTGATTTTTACATACTTTTAGAAATCTTTAACCTAGCCTTTATCTTATGTCCTATTACACCTACAGCCTTGATATTTCACACATAGACACTTCCTACCAAGACCTTTCACATTTGACCATGACCTTCAATATTGCAACCTTGACCTTGGAGTTTGACCTACTTTTAAAAAGACTGAAACAAGGCATATATATCATGTCCTTTTACACCTACAGCCTTGATATTTCATACATGGACACCTCCAACCAAGACCTTTCATATTTGACCATGACCTTGACCTTGGCATTTGGCCTACTTTTAAAAACTTTAACCTGGCCTATGTTTCATTGTACTTTTACATATACAGCTTAGATATTTAACACATAGACACCTCTTACCAAGACCTTTGATATTTGACCATGACCTTGGACCTTGTTAACTTGACCTTGGACTTTGACCTACATCAAATGTAGGCCCTTGAGGGGGCATATATGTTTTACAAACATCTCTTGTTTACATTCATATTAAAGAATTATCAGGAGATAAAGAGCTCACTGAACAGTAAGACCAAGTAAAGCAACAATGGTGAGTGTTCTTTTGACTAAATTTAACAAACTTAAATGTTCAGTTTTACAATTCCCCACCCACATATTGTGTAGTAAACTGGTTCTAGAACCAGTTTTAGAATATTGTGTTCTAGAACTCCCATTTAATGTTCAAGAACTGTTTCTAAAGTTCTAGAACTAGTTCTAGAACCCAAGTTCTAGAACTGTGTTAGTGCCATTTAACGATCAAGAACTGGTTCTTGAACTAGTTCTTGAACCAATTCAAGAACTTTGAGATCTAGAACTGCCATTTAACATTCAAGAACTGTTTCTAGAACTAGTTCAAGAACGAATTCTAGAACTTGTTCTAGATCCCAAGTTCTAGAACTGCGTTAGTGCCATTTAACGATCTAGAACGTTCTAGAACTGAAGTTCTAGAACAGTTCTTGAACTTTTTCGCAGGGGCAATAGAGTTTGTTGTGTCTTAAAGTTATATAGCACAAACTTAATTTGTTGGTCACGCAAAATGCCATCAATGCGCCTTTTTCCAGATCCCACTTCAAGTGTTCAGGTTTTGTTTTTCTTCAGGGCTTTCCTCTACGTGAGAGAGCAGCTGGATGTTTGGTTTGGATGTTTTGGTAGCACTGGTATGAGAAGCTACAGATGAGTTGCTCCATCGGTTGTGATATGACCACAGTAGTTAAAAGAATTTTAAAACCCTAAACCAACCAATAAACTGAAAGATACATCGCAGAAATTTCATTATTATGTTGGTCACTAATGCCAACAATGGTCCTTTTTCTTTAGGTCTTATATTAAGCCATTGACTATAGTTTTTATGCACTTGTTTATTATGAGAAAAGTTTGATTACCATCAAAATGCTGTTAATCATGCAAAGGTTTACTGTTACATTGTTGTTAAACATGCAATATGAGTCTATAATTATCTCATTTACCTTTTGTTACCTGGCAATAGGATCTCGGAGTTGATCTTTTAAATGGTTAAGGCTGTAAAAACATGTCTAAATACGGGAATGCCCGCCAAATTAAGATGCATACTGTAAGTACACTCTGAGATACAGGTCTGAGATGACAGTTTTTTATGCTCCTAACGATTATAAGGCTTTGGAAAACATTGGGGAAATGAAGAAATTGCTTGTGACAAGCAATTTCTTCATTTCTCACAATATTTTAAGCCAAAAAAAAAGACCTAAAATGTACAATTTCAATCTCTTGAAGTTCAATCTCTTGAAATTGTTGTCTGCAACATATGTTTGAAATAGGACAGCCCTAAAATTTTGCTGTTTGGGAAAGTTTTAAGGCCTCTTTTTCCTGATACTTGGCCTCCACTTTAACCCATTACCAAACGGCAAACTTTTGGACTTCTCCAAATTCAAAGATGACTTGCAGACGAGAATTAAAACTGAATGAATTTATTTTGGTCTTTTTGTGTAGAAAACATTGTGGAAAATGAAGAAATTGTCACAAGCTATTTCTTCATTTTCCAAAATGTTTTCAAAGCCTTTATCTTGAGGGGCGTCAAAAAGTATCTTTGTGTGGGAATAGGTTAAAAGAATCTCGGGCCTGTGGAGCAATTCAAGACCTTCAGGTCTCCTGGATTAATAACAAAATAACCTTTGTATTTCTGATTCTTGTTTCAAATTAATTTTATGTATAACGGCCACTTTTAAGACCGTTTATTGACAGGCAAGAGATTGCTAGACTTATAAATGGCTTTGATTCCATTTGCATTATGGAACATTGGATATTTCTTTAAAATGTGTGTGGGCGAAATGTGTCTTATTCTTGTTTAAAATTCAAATCTACATTGATTGTTGTTGGTCTTGTGACAACCCTTGTCTTATATTAAATGTCAGTTTTGTGTGAAACTTTTCTCAAAACAAATTTTGTGTCACAAGTCACCAATTTGGACTGTCAAAATATTGATTGCTCAATCAAAAATTTTTGTGGCATATCAGTTAATTTCTTTAAATGCTGAAAACAAATATTTCATACAACTATATTATCAGGTGTTGAATAAGACTAAAGTAACATTTGATATGTGGTGACCATATTTTTATAGAAAAAAAGGAATTAAGACAGTCTCGATATTTTACACGTGGACACCTCCTACCAAGACCTTTCACATTTGACCATGACCTTGGCCTGTGTGACCTTGAACTTTGATTTTTACATACTTTTAGAAATCTTTAACCTAGCCTTTATCTTATGTCCTATTACACCTACAGCCTTGATATTTCACACATAGACACCTCCTACCAAGACCTTTCACATTTGACCATGACCTTGAATATTGCAACCTTGACCTTGGAGTTTGACCTACTTTTAATAAAACTTTAACCTAGCCCTTATCTTATGTCCTATTACACCTACAGCCTTGATATTTCACATATTGGCGCCTCCAACCAAGACCTTTCACATTTGATCATGACCTTGGTATTTAGCCTACTTTAAAAAACTTTAACCTGGCCTATATTTCATTTTACTTTTACATATACAGCCTTGATATTTTACACATAGACACCTCCTACCAAGACCTTTCATATTTGACCATGACCTTGGACCTTGTTAACTTGACCTTGGACTTTGACGTACATCAAATGTAGGCCCTTGAGGGGGCATATATGTTTTACAAACATCTCTTGTTAATATCAGAATAACCTTTGTATTTCTGATTCTTATAACAAATTAATTTCATGTATAATGGCCTCTTTTAAGACCATTTATTGACAGGCAAGAGATTGCTAGACTTATAAATGGCTTCGATTCCATTTGCATTATGGAACATTGGATGTTTCTTTAAAATGTGTGTGGGCGAAATGTGTCTTATTCTTGTTTAAAATTCAAATACATTGATTGTCGTTGGTCTTTTGTCAACCCTTGTCTTATATTAAATGTCAGTTTTGTATGAAACTTTTCTCAAAACAAATTTTGCGTCAATCAAAAATTTTTGTGGCATATCATTTAATTTCTTTAAATGCTGAAAACAAGTATTTTATACAACTATATTGTCAGGTCTTGAATAAGACGAAAGTAACATTTGATATGTGGTGACTATATTTTTATTGAAAAGATGATCGAATTAATTAAAAGCAATAATTAAAAAAATTAACACTTGATAAATCATTTTCATGACAATTATGCAAAACAGTGACATTTTATGACCAAGTGAACATCATATCAATTTTATACTTCACTCTTTCCAAAATAATAAAATCTTAATCTGCTTTCTCATAAAAGCCCTTTGCAGATTCCCTTTGAAAAGTTCACTTAAGTTCAAGAACTATTCTAGAATATCAAAATGACACCTCTAGAACTGTTCTAGAACAGTTCTAGGAATACCGTTTAATGTTCTAGAACAGTTCTAGAACTAGAAAAGCGTTCTTGAACTTTTTTCACAAGGGATTATACAAAAAAATCCTCCACTAATGAACCAGTTTGACAAGTGTAATTTGCATTATTTGAACTACATCAAAAGACTACAGTTGTAAAATCTGCCATAAATAGCACAGTCATTGTATCGAGAGACCTTCATGAATTACTTATTAAATAATTGTGAATTTACTATACAGAAAGTGTGCTTAACTTTTCCCAAATAAGATCTTGTTTTGGTGTTCCTATATTTTAGAAATTGCCTGGGAAAATATTTAGACAAAAAAAAAGAAAAAAAGAAATCACAGTTATCAACATTACTAATCTCCTTTTGTCTCAATAATAAATTATTCTGTACTGCATTGTACTCAAAGTTTATCTCTATCACCAACATTTTGTCAGCTTCAGCAGCTGCCATATTGGAAATTGCCCAAATTAAAATGGTTTGGGAAAAGGTTAAACCTGTCCTGCTTCTTATGTAGCTGCATTGATAGATCAGGATATAAATTGCTCTAAAGGATAAATTAAGAAGGTAATTAGATTTTCATTACTATTATATCCCAGTACTACTTGATAAGTAAATCTTTTCTAAGGTCAATGTCATTGGTCAAGATCAAGTATGAAGGTCAGGTTTCTGCACAGAACAAAGTTGTTGTTATTGCACTTTAGGGTTTCACAAACAAATGTTGCATTAACATTAGTCAGATTTTGCCCTCTTTCAAAATGAATGTCATCATGGTCCTCTTGTTCCATCTCTACAACCATCATTTTGTCCCCACCTAGATGTTGTCCTCATGTGACAGAGCAAGTACAGCAGTAATTATTAATTTTGTTGGTGTACGTGAACAATTGGCTAATCATGGTACTAGGATGCAGTAATGTAGCCAGTACCATTCTATGCACTCTCGTTGCATCAAGATGCTCTTGTTCTATCTGTCCATCCATCATTTTGTCCATCCTAGATGTTGTTTTCATGTGATATAACAATTATAGAAGTAAGAATTTGTCGGTTTATGTAGACAAATCGCTAATCAGGTACTTGGGGGAAGAAATATAGCAAGTTACCACTCCTATTGGGACAGATAGATTTACAGGATACAAATCAAGATAGATCAACTCGTGTATCTCTCATAATCATTGAAGCAGTCCCCGCCACAAAAGAAGCAGAGACTTCAGATAAATCTCTGTACTTCAAATGTACCTCTGATATACTTATAAAGTACTTCAAGTCATGAAGGTCTGCTTCACCTGAAGTCCCAGAGGCTTCAATTACGCTTCAGAAATATACTTCTGTTTAAGCTCAGGGACTTCCAAGTGAGCTGCTCTATCACAATGGGAACTTCTTCAGAAGTACCAAGTACTTAAAATGTACTTCAGAAACTTAAAATTTTGTATATGGGACTTCTTAAGAAGTACCAAAAGCTTTAAATGTACTTCATTAACTTAAATTATTATATACGGGACTTCTTAAGGAGTACCAAGTACTTTAAATGTACTTCAGAAACTTAACTTACTGTAGGTGGGACTTTTTTAGAAGTACCAAGTACTTTAACTGTACCTAAGAATACTCCCAGTCTAATTCCAGTCCAGTTCCAGTCTATATATGATGTCACTTCCTCTTTAGAAAATTGGAGGGAACTTTACTGGTCTGATATTTTTTGAAAGAAAATGTTTATGAGCAGAATTTCCATTAACATTGATAAATTAACATGACATTATGATAAATTAACATGACATTAAGGGACTCACTTAATGGAAAGACCAAGTAGAGATCTAAGGCAACTTTGGTGAGTGTTCTTCTGACTAAATTTAACAAATTTAAAAGTTCTATTTTTTACTAGATCTATTCCCCACCTAATATTGCAATCATTTGTTGTACATCATATGGTAAAGCATCTTTGAAGCACCACCTTGAGCACTGATGAAAAATATGCTTTAAAGGTACTTCAGTAGTACTTCCTGTGAAGCTTTTATGATATGCTTCAAATGTACTTCAGGGTGTGTAGTTGTACTTCTGCCTAATTAGCATATTTCAGACGCGCTTCAAAAGAAGTATGGGACTTTAGTTGTACTTTGAAGTACATTTGAAGCATAATTAGCATATTTCAGACGCACTTCAATAGAACTTTAGCAGTATATTTAAATATGTACATTTCTGATAAAAAGCTAAAGTACAGAAGAAGTATGTGCTTCTATTGTATCTCACTTATACTCCAACAGAGGACTTCATTTGTACTTTTAATATACTTTAAAGATACTGAATTTGTGGCTGGGGTATTAGTGACAATTGACAAAAGTAATAAATTTTGTCTCTTACCAATGGATGTGAATCATCTACATGAGAGAGCAGCTGGAGGCTCAGTTTGGATATTGTGATGGTACTGGTGAGAGAAATACCATAAATGCAGGGTTGGGTGCTCCAGCTGCCACGACCCATTAAATCAAATGAACCAGCATTAGGTTCCCTAGTAGAATTACATACTTTTGACAATATTAACCATTTGTAATAGTTGCGCATGTTATCCTAAGTTACAAAGTTGTCTACATGAAAAAAGTTAATGAATTGTTTGTTGTGTAATCTATCAATTAGACTAATTGGTATGCAGACAGATCATTGACCCATTAACAATCACAAATTAGGTGTATCAAATTCTTACAATTCATTAGCAAGATTGGAATATTGTTGCTTTTCAACAGAAACCTCATAACTGCAGCTTGCTTTAAGCTGCGGTTATGAGGTTTTTGTTGAAAAGCAATGATATGTATGGCCGTTGCACCAAACTTCAATACCCAGCCAGACCTAGGGGGGGGGGGGGGGGACTCTTCTTAAAAACTCACACATAGTTTTAGCGCTTTGACAGATTCAATGTCTTTGGTTTCTTGAACTGACCCCCTGCGAAAAAAGTTCAAGAAGGCATTTCTAAGTTCTAGAACTGTTCCAGAACGTTCTTGAATGTTAAATGGCACTTCTAGAACTCTTCTAGAACAATTCTAGAAGTGCCATGTAACGTTCTAGAACAGTTCTTGAAATTCAATGAACTTTTCGCATGGGCTGGATCTAGACGAATAAGAAAACGTTAAAAGTTTTAGATAAACAAACTTATAGGAACGGGAACAGCCTTGTTCTGTCAAGAGTTTGAAATTCTTATCTTGTTATGTGAAAGCTTTTAACCCTTTCCCAAACAGGCCATAGTTTTTGATAACTTTTCAACAGAAAAAATAAAAAAAAATTTTGAGGGAGAAAAAAGAGAATTCTTAATACCATTCATCTTCTTTTTCATCTGTATTTTATACCCGAATGAAGTGGTAATTGTATGGCTATAAAAATATTTATTTTGAAATTGTCTGCAAATCTGTCTTGGAAAGATGATCGAGTTAACCTTTTTCCATTAAAAAAAATGTGTGACTGTACCAATATGACAGCAAGTGCTATAAGTAACTCTCAGGACAAATTGGATGCTGACATTTTTGTTCTATATTACATACTGTAGCTTAGAAAATATTGAGGCAAAAGGAGAAAATGTTGATTATCAGCATTTCATCTTTTGTCTCAATAACTCCCAAACCTTTCTGAATTTGTACGCGACTTTAAAACCAGGTCTTGTTTGGAAAAAGGTTATATATATTTGTCTAAAATTCAGTTCAAGAGCTAAGAAAAAATAATTTTGAAGTCATTTTATAAGTGCAGAGGTTTGTGAGTGCATTAGTTATAGATTAGTGAGGATTTGGAAAATAGAGCCTTTATGTCATTTGAGATTTAAGTGTAGATCAGCCTGTATTTACTTAGTGCATGAGGACGGACCTTTAAGTGTTCTCCAATAGCTTTTATATGACATTTTTAGTAGCAAAATCAAGGCAACAATTTGGCTTCGGATCAGTCTTCACTTGCGCACACACATGTAGGCTCAAAGTTGTCTCAAATACTATGAGGGCCTTTTTTCCAGCTCCTGTCTCAAACACTCAAGAATTATAACAATGGATTTAATAATGAAAGTGGAAAATAGTGCATGTCCATCATAAGGAAGTTTTACTCAATGAATTGTGAACTTTGCTCGTATGTTAAGTCAGTCAGCTAGTGCAAAATTAATGTAAAAGTACATAAAATTGCTTACTTTTGTAATGACATTGCTTAAAACAAACAAAAATAAATGCAATTTGTTTGAACTTTAATAAAACAGTCTTGCACCAAATGTAAGATATTTTCTGCTCAGTGAATTGTGAATTTTTAAATGGTATGCAGCTGATGAAAAGCTAAGCTGTCATTACTATCATGTTGTGTTATAAATCAGGCTGTTAATTTTGTTAATTGGATTACTCGAGGATTAAATGCGCAGGAAAGAAGAGTAATATTACAGGTTCATTTAACTATATCTTTGTATTTTTACTTTTTCGTAATATGTCTGTTGAGGAATTTGCAAAAAAAGTTGTATAAATAATTCAGAAATATAATATGAGCCAGGATCTGGAGAAAGTTTTGATCCTTATGGCATTTTGACTACAATACGGATCCAAATCAGCCAGGGAATATCATCCCTTGACAGCCAGAAGTGGCTATCAGCAGTTAAAATTTAACTGCTGATAGCCACTTCTGGCTGTCAAGCGAGGGGACGATATGCACAGTCTGATCTAGATCCATATTGTTCTCTAATAACAGTATACTTCATCAGGTGTAGCGATGTAAAGTTAGCAGACTTAAATTGATCTTTTATGGAAACTCTGTTTTCTAAAATGCTATATTATGATTAAGGGCCCTTAATTTTTCCAGATCCTGGCTCATAAATATATATTTCTAAATTTAAAGAAGGAGTAGTAGACTACAAAAGAATAAGAAGTACATGTACATGTATTTGGAAAAAAGGAGAAAATGCTGGTACAATATACATGTTATTCTTTTCCCTCTATATTGTTCTAGCCAAGTTTCCCTGTTATGGGTGGCAAAAGCAGGAATTGATGGGAAAAGGTAAATCAAAGATTTAATTGGGATATAGCGGACGAGAATTGACCTGGCAGAGCATTCCATTCGATTAGCATGAGCTGCTCTGCCAGGTCAATTCTCGTCCGCTATACATAAAAGCTATGCACAGGAAAAATATAATTACTGGTCAACCCTTTCCTAAACAAAACCAAATTTTGATGTCCCTAACTGTAAATGCTTGGGAAAATATTGAGGCAAAAGAAGAAAATGCTGATAATCAGCATTTTCTCCTTTTGCCTCAATATTTCCTTAGCAATATTGCACACAAGTTCTATCTTTATCCACACCCATTTTGTGATCTGCAACAGATTTCAAATTGTAACAGTCTAAAATGTTGCCATTTTGGAAAGGGTCTATATACATTACTTCAAAGGGAGAAAGATTTTGCTCAGGAAGTTTTCCTGGATATTAATTGCAGGTATGTACATGTTTGTATCAATTTTATGAGCAATAGGAATATCTTTATGCCTAGTTTCAAAAGAATGTACATTTTTGAGACATGCATATTAGAGCTTCGATCTCAATATACAACAAGATAATTATATTCCATACTTGACTTCTTGCTGTGCAGGGTGACATGACCTTTTGATTTTATTCAAGCACAACACAATGCAAATTGGTTTGATAATCAACTATGTGGGCGTGCAAGCAGCTGAAGGCTTGTTAAGGATGTTATTGTGACCAGTACTGGTATAAGAAATAACAGGAATCTTTAGTAAGCTGCTCTAGTTGCCGTGATATAACCATAGCAGATGAAAGAGGCTTTATACCCCATTCAATCAAATATTATATACAGATATTCAATGCTTGATTCCTTGCAGCGAGTCCATTAATTAAGGTTGGCTTGACCTTTGAATTTATGCAAGCACAGTGCACATTTGTCACCAGTGATTGTGTATTTCGATGACATACTTTCTGTCAGATTTATAATTCTGTCATGCAGGAAAGAGTTACCTGGTTCATTCCAAAAGATTTATGTCCAAAAAAGGGCAATGAGTTAAACATAGCAGTTATTTTTGTTATAATATTACAAAAACCTGTTACCATTTATAATGGTCATTATCAGGCTAATGACTTATGTCATAAACATGTGGCTATATTGCCAATGGCTTGATATTGCATAGTCAAAATATGACTCGAAAATAGGGTATATTCATTTTTCAGAGCATGCAATGGCTGTATTAATTACTGCAAATCCCATTTTCCCAATTTATGTATTGCATGGAATTTGAATGAATGGGACATAATGTCATGCAAATTCAGTGTCAATATTTCACACTTTAATTTCTTTGAAAAACTTGGTGAGACGGTTTTGATGAATATCATGGTCCTGAGAGGTTTCATAAACATTCAAGAAAATTGTGCCAGTGACAGATCTTTTTAATATAGAATAATGTCGGGAGAATTTGTCTAGAAAAAGTCTGACCAAACATGAAAGATAACCCAGAAATTAACAAATCGCTGCTTTTTAACAAAAACCTGGTAACTACAGCTTGAATAAAGCTGTAGTTACCAGGTTTTTTTTGAAAAGCGACAAAATCTGATACTCAGTCTCTCATTATTTTACCGACAGATTTCTGGTCAAAAGATAATGGTTGACCAATATTAGATGAATCCTTAGGAAATTGACTTTTCAGTATTGTGATACTGTGGATGTCATCATTTTTTACTGACAGAAAATCATTATTTTATTGACAAGATATCTTATGGTTGGATATGTTCTTGACCTCAATTATTTCCTGAAATAAACAAATTGCTACTTTTAACAAAAATCTTGTAATTACAGCTTGTTTAAAGCTGTAGTTACGAGGTTTTTGTTGAGAAGCAACAAAATTCTGATACTCAGTCTCTCATTATTTTACCGACAGATTTGTGGTCAAAAGATAATGGTTGACCAATATTAGATGAATCCTTAGGAAATTGACTTTTCAGTAATGTGATACTGAGTGAATGTCATCATTTTTTACTGACAGAAAATCATTACTTTATTGACAAGATATCTTGTGGTTGGATATGTTCTTGACCTCAACTATCTCTTGTCATCTTTACCCTAGATTTCATGCTGAATTTATATATAAGGTGGTAGAATAGAGTAAGGTCAGACTGCACAAATGTGCAGGCTGAGCTTGCTCTATTCGGCCAGCCAAAGTGAATGAAATATTTTCAGTTTATAGCATGACAACTCTTAACCCTTTCCTATACAAGGATTGCTATAATGTGTCAATACCAGAGTATGTTTGGGAAAGGATGAACAACAACAACAACAACAACAACAACAACAACAACAACAACAACAACAACCAAAAAAGATAATGGTTGACCAATATTAGATGAATCCTTAGGAAATTGACTTTTCAGTAATGAGATACAGTGAATGTCATCATTTTTACTGACAGAAAATCATTTACTTTATTGACAAGATATCTTACGGTTGAATACATTCTTGACCTCAATTATTTCTTGAAATAAACAAATTGCTGCTTATAACTAAAACCTTGTAACTACAGCTTGTTTAAAGCTGTAGTTACAAGGTTTTTGTTGAAAAGCGACAATTCTGAAACTCAGTCTCTCATTATTTTACTGACAGATTTGTGGTCAAAAGATAATGGTTGACCAATATTAGATGAATCCTTAGGAAATTGACTTTTCAGTAATGTGATACACAGTGAATGTCATCATTTTTTACTGACAGAAAATCATTACTTTATTGACAAGAGATCTTGTGGTTGTACATATTCTTGACCTCAACTATCTCTTGTCATCTTTACCCTTAATTTTATGCTGAATTTATATATAAGGTGGTAGAATAGAGTAAGGTCAGACTGCACAAATGTGCAGGCTGACCTTGCTCTTTTCTGCCAGCCAAAGTGAATGAAATATTCTCACGCTTAACCCTTTCCTATACAAGGATTGCTATAATATGTCAAAACCAGAGAGTATTTTGGAAATGGGTTAATTATCAACTATCAAAAAATGAAAGATGACCAATATAAGATCATTAATTCTTTGGAAATTGACTTTTCTGCAATATATTGAAAGACGATTTTACCAATGACGTAGAAATTGACAAATTCCGAAACTAAGTGTCTCATTATTTTACCGACAGATTTGTGGTCAAAAGATAATGGTTGACCAATATTAGATGAATCCTTAGGAAATTGACTTTCAGTAATGTGATACTGTGGATGTCATCATTTTTTACTGACAGAAAATCATTACTATATTGACAAGATATCTTACAGTCGAATGTATTCTTGACCTCAATTATTACTTGTCATCTTAACTCTTTTCATGCTGACATTATACAAGCTGGTAGAATAGAATAAGGTCA
The DNA here is from genome assembly GCA_963680895.1 of Fragum sueziense. Taxonomy (NCBI): domain Eukaryota; kingdom Metazoa; phylum Mollusca; class Bivalvia; order Cardiida; family Cardiidae; genus Fragum; species Fragum sueziense. The sequence goes on along the minus strand of OY804602.1, from coordinate 49,047,188 downwards.
GACTGCACATAATTATGTGCAGTCTGACCTTGCTCTTTTCTGCCAGCCAAAGTGAATGAAATATTCTCACGTTTAACCCTTTCCTATACAAGGATTGCTATAATATGTCAAAACAGAGAGTATTTTGGAAATGGGTTAATTATCAACTATCAAAAAATGAAAGATGACCAATATAAGATCATTAATTCTTAGGAAATTGACTTCTGCAATATGTTGAAAGACGATTTTACCAATGTCGTAGAAATTGACAAATTCCAAAACTAAGTGTCTCATCATTTTACTGGCAAAATTTGTGGTCAAAAGATAATGGTTGACCAATATTAGAGGAATCCTTAGGAAATTGACTTTTCCGTAATGTGATACTGTGGATGTCATCATTTTTTACTGACAGAAAATCATTACTTTATTGACAAGATATCTTATGGTTGGATGTATTTTTGACCTCAATTATTTCTTGTCAACTTGAGCAGGACAGGGGATCATGTGGCACAACAATTGCAGAAAAACTTCAATAATCGTGTTAACATTTGACATATTTGAAAATGGTTTGAATCAGAGATAAGATGGGAAAAAGTCAGCCAGATCTTACTTGTTTTGAAAATAAAGTGATAAAAAAGTAATAAAAAAAAGTTGATACATCACATCACATATCCAGCGAATCCCAAACGTTCTACCATCTCTGCTTCAAACCATTTTCAAATCAGGAACATATTAACCCATTACCACACAGTGATACCCCACTGACTCCCCATAAGATAATGGCTTTGGAAAACATTGTGGAAAATAAAGAAATTGCTTGTAACAAGCAATTTCTTCTTTTTCCACAATGTTTTCTAACCAAAAATGGAAATATTTTTAAAACTTCATCAACTTGAAATCGTCGTCTGCAAATGATCTTTGAATTTCGTAAAGGTCCTTAATTTTGTTGTTTGGTAATGGGTTAACAGAATTATAATTGAATATTTTCTGTAAATGTTTTGTCATGTGATTCCCTGCTGTTTTAACTTTGAGTTACATTAATAATTATTCTATAATCAATTTAGCTTGTGTCCAGAAATTCTAATATAACTGCTATAAGCATAGAAATTGGCATTCTTTCTGTACGTCATTCCATACTAGTTTCTCATCATTTTATTGGCAGAAAATCATTACTTTTATTAACAAGATATCTTATGGATGGATTCACAAAGCTATCTTATACTTGACCTTAATTAGCCCTGGTCAACCTATCTTGACCTCAATACAATGTACTTGTGGGCTTCATTTTTTCCCATGTTCCAAACCAATAACAGTGAATAGATCTCCCTTTTATACCCCAAAGACCAAAATTTTGTTGGGAATTTATAGGAATCACACTATCCCTCTATCTGTCTGCTTGTCTACATTTCTGGTAAGCCCACCTCCCATCAAATGGGCCACAGCCATGGCACAGTTGGTAGTGTGATCAGCCTCTCATGACCTTCCATATTTGATCCCCTGCCGCGGCAAACATCCTTCCTGACATTATCGTCTCCTACTAATGATTTGATAATCATTAACCTATGTGGGCAAGCAGCTGAACGCTCAGTTAGGAATTTGTTGTGGCAGTCCTGGTATGAGAAACGACAATTGGTTCGGTGCTCCAGCTGCCACGATATGACCATAGCAGTTGAAGACGGCATTTATTAACCCGAATGAATAACTTAAATTGATTGATTTCAATGGAAATCTATATGAACAATAAATATGGCATTGGAGATTGGCATATAGAAATTTCCTTGTACAAATTATGGTGATCTAAAGGAGACAGTTTGATTTAGACATATTTCTTGGTACATACTCACGCTCTTTTCAAATGCCATGACAGCTAGATTTCAAGGAAAATTACATGAATGGTTTTAACATGACACAGAGATTTGCATGAAGAAATGTTTTGGCTCTCAGAGATCATTTGCTAGAGAGATGATATGACCTAGACAATTGATAAGCAAAAGGTATTGTCCTTTGGGAAAGGCTTAACGAGTATTGCAAGTGGTTCTTAAGTGAGAGATATGATAGTTATTAACCTTTTGAAGTAGGCTATTTGAGATAATTGACCAAACGCCGACTCCCAGTCTAAAAAATCGATTAGCCAATGAAAGACCAGGAAATAGGTCACGACCGGGTCACGACCTCGGCGTAAAATAAACAAACCACGCTTCTAGGACAGCGATCGTTTTTTGACAGATATCAATATTATGCATTTATAAAGCAAAGAAAGTAATATACTGTTATTTGTGTGGACATATTGTTTATTATGTTGTAAATTCGACGAGGGAAAATTGTGAAGCGATTCCGATGGTGCATTTGTAACCAGACTGTCGTTAAACGGATCGTACTCAAGGTGTTTCGTTCCGAGATTTCGGGGAAAAGTTCGAAAAATGCATCAGAATCGGATGGATTTAAACATACGGACGCCCTCATGACATGCTAAAAGTGAAAACTGTACAGGGGAATCAGATTGCTGTTTGTTTGCACGAAGGTGAGCAGAATTATCGTCGACTAATTTACCCCCCCCCCCCCCCCCCCCCCCCGTGTCGGTTAAAGTTCGGCTCCCGTCAGTCCCTGAAGTAGATTTGTCTAGAATTGTGTGAAAACTACTAATTTATATCTAAACATTTTGTTGTGAAACTAGAAATGGTAACCATTTCCCAAAATGGGCAGTTTTGGACTGATCAATACAATGGGCTAAAATTTAACTGCTTATCTTACCTATGTCGATTGATGAATCATTGATGCTATGCAACATCTCGTAACTATAGCCTCGATCAAGATGTAGTTTGATCAAGATGTAGTTACGAATTTTTAGAATTACACGGATGAAATAGCAAAATGAAAATGATGTCACGATTAACTGATTCCTATTTGAAACCAGTTGTGGACAACAAATATTTATTGTCAAAAGTATTAAATCTACATGTCATGCATGATAATATTAAGGAAATGAGAGAAATTGCTGTTATTCAGCAAATTCTTTTTTCTTTATGTTTTCAGAAGTTGCATGGCAATTCGTCAAATAACAAAATGCCGAAAAGTGTTGAGTTTCGTTTAGTATAGCAAATCTTCGAAATCTTGTTTGAAAAGGAAATTTATCGTAAAATTCAATTCATCAGAAAAACAGGACACCTATTCTCAGCCAAATATTCTTCACCGGAGTTAAACCTTTCCCAAACAAGATTAGATTTTGATGTCCATAATAGAAAAAGCAGGGGAAAACATTGTGACAAGACAAGAAATCCTTATTATAACTTGCGTTTTATCATTTTTCATTACTATCTGTGCTCTGCCACACCTTAATTTCGTCTTCAATCATCAACATCATCTTTTTGTTTTCCGACTTAAGCTTTAGCTTTCAAGTCAGAACCATCTAAAACGTTGCTGTTTGGGAAAGCGTTACAAGGAGTTTTTACAAAAGGTTTTCTTTCTTTCTACCTTCAGCATTTCCCAGAGGGCAGTCCAATAGACAATTATTACCCTGTTCCAGATCCAATTCCAGCAGATTTGACAAGAGAATTTTGCTAAAAGGCCTCCTGCGAAGAAACCAGCCCGATCAGAATCGACAAAATAAAAGATGCTTTGGCTTGAAGAAATTGCAAGGTACATACTAGGACAAAACCCAGTCACATGTATACACACAAATTTTTATCATTTGTTCACATGTTTTCAAGGAAAAAAAAACCAACAAAATATGAAGCTATACACTTTTTATTCTTTTGCTCAGACACTACAGACAGCTATGTTGTGTCTTAGCAATGGACTGCTTTTTGGTTAATATGTAAATAAGTAACAAATTTCAAAGAAGCCATGTACTAAGGTAGTCAATCCAAATGAGATTTTAGCGACATCAAATTATTCGGACTGTGTCATAAACATTCGGCGGTGGAACAATATACACAGCCGGATCTTTACGGCACCCAAATAGATTGGGATACATAAAAAAAATTTAACGATGTCATGAAAAATTATGACCTTGCATGAATCTCATTTGGGATGGACTACCTTAACATAACTAAATCATTATAGGGATGTAAAGATTTTGGACTGTTCAGATTTAAAAGCTGATGCAGAGAACAAAACGCATTAAGGTAGTCCACCCATAATGTGATTCGCGCAAAGTCTGAATTATTCGGGCCCGCTCGAAAGCATTCGGCAGTTGAAACTTTCCACGGCCAAATGTTTAAGATATTGCCCGAATAGGTTCGGACACGAAAAGACAACACTCGAAAAAAGCTGATGTTTTATGAATCTCAAAATGGCCGCATTACGGATATTCTACCTTAAAACACAGACAATGTCCAGGCAAAAGTAGAAAATGTGGGTTATAAACTTATAAGCATTTTTTTTCTTTTCTCTCAATGTTTCCCGAAAACGATTTTTATAAGGGATCTCAAAACCATGTCTTGTTTCAGAAAGGCTAACTTAAAAAAAATAAGTAAACAATATCATGGTTTCCCAACATTTAAATGCTAATTATCAGCATAATTTTCTTTTGTCTCAATGTTTTATGAAGCCTTCTAAAAATGGAATGCCTACAAGAATGAATGACATCAAGAATTTGTATAAAATAATTTGTGTACTTTCAGCTGTATCACTACAAGAATTTCTGGTCCTGATGTCTAAAACAGCATATGAAAGGAGAAATTGGCTCAACAAAAACTGGGATAATAAGGATGCCAGGAGTACAGATAAAGAACAGTCTGAACACAATGGCGCCAACAGAAGAAAATCCTCATAGTGTCTATGTTGTCTGTTTATTACTGTCAAAACCTACATGTATTAAAGATGCAAAAAAATATTGCTTGTTTTGTATATTGAATTAGTTGCAACAGTATTGAATAAAAAGTTTCATTTCCAACAAAACCTCTTCCTGTTCAAGCCTCAGGGTACCAGGTTTTGCAATTACCATTGTTGAAACAGGTTCTGGTTTGATCCTTGACCCCTTTGGTTTATCTCACTGTTGTGTAGGACTTTGTGCATGAGTTGTTTTCTGTGACAGGACTTTGTGGGTCAAGTGAATTAAACCTTTCTCAAAAATTAAAATTTCAGACTGGTTCAATTTGAAGATTTTTGCATATGACAATATATTTATAATCAATAAAAGTAAAATGCATTAAGACAAATGGAGAAATTGCTGGTTACCAAAATTTTCTTTTGCCTCATTGTTTTCCTAGATATTTTCTATTTGAACAATAAAAACATTTGTACCAGTTACCCTACCCCTTCACCCCCAACCCGGCCAAAAGATAGTGCTGTGAAGATGAATGGGCTGTACTTTTCAACCATTTCCCAAACATGACCAACAATACAACTTGATTGGGAAAAATATGCTGATGAAGAAACTGTTCATAATGAGCAACTTATCATACTGGCACCTGACTGGCACATCCAAAAGTTTTGCTTTTGAGGAAAGGGTTTTCTTCTTTTGTCTAAATGTTTTCACAAATCTTGTTAAGAGTGTCAAAAGGCGTCATTGTTTGGGGAAGAATTAAATGACATGCTTAGTTTATAATATGATAGGACGTTTACGCTTCACTGATTCCTTACACAAATACGTGTAGAGTCTACATAATGGAGGAAGAAGATATTGATGTCCGAATTTCTTTACTGCCGAACAAGTGTACACTTGCAAAACAAATGTATGCGTGCTAAACGCCCGTTGGGACGAAGCTCAGGGAAAATTTTCATTTATTTGAAATCAAAAATAACAATCCTTGCACTCAAAGAAAGCTTCTGGAACAGCTTTCTTTTGTGTGTCAACCAACTTTGTGTTGATCTGCATTCCGTATCTTGCTTCGACAAACACTCGCCTTTATAGCGATGTTGTTTTTATTTTTTCTTCGAAATTTAACCCCATCAACGTAGCTTTCTTTAGCAAACTTTCTGCCCTATCGGCGTTGTTTAAGCGTCCTCGATATTAGCACAAATAGCTGACATGTACCGATACCGGTTGGTAATCCTTCAGTTTGTTTACATCCGCCATGTGTAGTTTTGTACTAGATTCCGAGTCGATACGTCACGTGATATTGGGGGCGGAGCGATCTATCGCTTGGCGTTTGGTCAATTATGCCAAGATGACCATGAAAGGTTATAGAATAAAATGTTCTATATGGAGTATATCAATGATTTTTAACAAAAAGCTTGTAACTGCAGCTTGTTTTAAGCTGCAGTTACGAGGTTTTTGTTGAAAAGCAACAATTTTCAGATATGTACATCTATTTAAATCTCTGCCAACAATTTTTCAGACTGCAAAATTGTAGACATGCCTTAAGTCATAGGATTGCATTGAATGGAGTTTTATGTCCCGCTCAACAGCTAAGGTCATAAATAAATGGAGATTGGATCTCTTTTTAAAAACTCAACTGAAAGACTTCAGTCTGTTGCTTGGGGATCGAACCTGCAAACCCTGTGTCACAAGTCAATTAACCACTGTACCAAATCCAATCCTAAGTCATAAGGATTAATTCACAACCTATTGAATGTCAAAAATCAGTAATTTTATATTTTCCCATTAACCCTTTCACTGCCAAATATTTTTTTCGGACGTGTTTCTCACTGCTGAATTAATTCGAAGAAATTTCAAAGAATCGAAACCCTGTTCACAAAAATATGCATAACTTTTGACTCATTTGATGGATTCCTTTCAAATTTTCAGCACATACAGACAAATTAGGCACCTATATGCGACCAAAATTTAAAGGTAATTTATGAAATGATAATATTTTTCTTTTTTATGTTGTTGGTACTCATATATTTCGTCCCCATAAATTTGTCGACAAAAGTCGCTTATGGCAGGGACCCCCTATAGTCGACAAAAGTTGCCTATGGCAGTGAAAGGGTTAATTTTTGAGGGATACTGGAGAGAGATTCTCAGAAATGAACTAATATTGAATTTGAAGTGTTCCAGCTTTGCTCTAAGATTCACTATTGAAATTTTATACTATAAATGAACTCCATGTTAAAGAAATTTGAGTCCATTTTAATTAAAGTACCGGTACATGATCTTGAACTAATTCTTAAAGAAACAAACATCTAATGAGTCGATTAAATGTTCCATGATAATGCATAAATGATGAACTTTGTGAGTTAACCCTTTCCCAAAAGACCCAAATTTTAGGGTTATCCACCTCAAAAACTGCTAAAAATGGCAAATTGAATGTTATTAAACATAGGATTTGTGTAATTTATGGCATAGAAAATATTGAGACAAACGGAGAAACTGCTGGTTATCAGCAGTTTCTTCTTTTGTTTCAATAATTTCCCAAGCCTTTTCTATTAGGGACGTCAAAACCAGGTCTTGTTTGGGAAAGGGTTAATTGTACTTTAACCCTTTCCCCAAAGAGCAAGAATTTAGACTTTCAATTTGAAAACTGCAGTCACAAATGACAAAATTGGTGGTTATACAGATAGATTTTTTCGTACAAAATATCAAAGAAAATATTGAAATATTAAGGCAAAAGTAGATTGCTGCTTATAAGAATCTTCATCTTTTGTCTCTATGTTTTCCCAAGCATTTTCTTTCAGTCAACAATTGAACTTGTGTGGGAAAGGGTTGGAATAGAATTTGTCAGAGAAAAATTAAATTTGTGGGTGCATTAAAACCCTGACATTCAATCACTTTGCTTGAAATTTGTTACATTGAACATTATCGTCAGCTAGCTAATTTGATGTTATATAAATAAAATAAAAGGAGTTATTTTAGGGAAATTTAGAGATATTTTGGATGGTATTATTTTCGCTAATAAAGTGGAGACAGCTATATTTATTGTTTTATGATTTGCAAATGCAAATAAGCTTGTTTTAATTACTTTTGGTATGAATTTAATCCTTTCCATAATGAAACAACAACAGATTTGTCCAAACTAATGAAACGCAGTTGTAGATGAAAAAACTAATTGTGAATCAACATTTATCATGTCATCTGCAGCAGCTTTCAAGTAAATACAATCCAAAATTATCTATTTGTTTTGAAAAGAATAAATTGCAATTTTTTCTATTTCCAGATTTCTACTGAAACTGTTTATAACTAGATTGTATGAACATTTTGTCTAAAGATGAGTGACTCCATTGAAGACACATCTACGAATGACAGTTTATTCTTGTCAACAAATACAGATCTTATTGACAACAAATTAGAGCAAGTAAAGACTAGTGCTACAGAAAACATTGATGGAAAACCATCGGTTGAGATGAGGAACTTTGCTGGGAGCACTAGTAGTGCAATAAGTGGTAGACTTATGTCTGAAGAGTTTGAGAATATTTCTGTGTCAGCCATTGATGATGTAGACCATCATAACAAAGGTGGAAATATGAATGGTGTTAAAAATGAAAGTGAGAATGTGATTGTAAGTGATTCAAGTGCTGACACTAAAGATGGAGATGAATCAAAAGTGGAAAATATTGGAAGTAAAGACAGCAAAGTGGGCAACTTTGGAGCAGATATCAAAGTTGACAACATTATCAAAGATAGTGAAATGGAAAACATACGCAAAGATAGTGAAATAGAAAACATAAACAAAGAAATCAAATCAGGAAACATTGCTGGAGACCATTATACCAAACAAAAGAATGGGAATGCCATAAGATTGGATACAGGAGATGGTGTTGATGTGGATAGAGATGAAACTGATGATGTGAATAGTAGTAGTGAAGTTCAACTAAATGGCACAAAGGTTGTAGAAGAGATCAAAATCAAGGATGACACAAAGGTAATATAATGTAATTATTTCAATAAACGCCCATCCTCAAACCTCAGCTGAAAATCTGAGAAGCTGAAAATTATAGCAAAAAGGGGTGATTTTAATTAGTGCCCATTCCCTGATTCCAAATTATTACAATAATGTAAGTCATAAACAAAGATCATTTCCAGAAACAGTCAAAGAGCGGATGTCCAGCCCTTGATCTGTTTCCCATTAGGGGATTTCATTGAAAAATCATATTTCGCGTCCTTATGACAAAGCTTTGCCAAATGAAACTTGCTTAACTTTAAGTCCATGAACTGACATTGATTTGTAAATTTTAACTAATACAATTAGAATATACCTCTAATAAACGCCCTCCCACAACTTTTCCAATGTCAATGTTTCTAATTAACGCCATGGTGTTCATTAGAATAATTATGGTAATCTCTGAAATGCTGAATTTTCCATATTTTACAATTAAAATTCATGGCAAATCCAATTTAGCCCGCCCCATCTCCAATATTCAGACACAGGGGCTTAAGCCAGCCCAATGTGAAATAGTTTCCAACAGGCCTGGGACCATCTCAAAATCTTACAGTTTGGGAAGGGGTAAAATTACTTATTCATTTGATAGCCATTTCTTATCTGTTAAGACAAAGATTTCAGCTTTCAGTGAAATGACATCACCAAAACTGTTGTTAATATTATGCTAGAAGGTTGTAGCAATAAGGATTTGATTGATTCAAACTAGACTTGACATGGACTCCAGCCTTCATTTACTAAAACAAATGGAAACAATGTTGTGCCCTCTTGATTTCCCTCAGGATATAACAAGTGTAATTAACCCTTTTCTAGATCGCTTTTTTGGAATGGTTCAATTTGAAAGCCAATATTATTTGACAAAATATTTTGTTGTCCTTGGTAAGTTACAGCATTTGATTGATACAAACTAGACTTGACATAGACTCCAGCCTTCATTTACTAATATGTACAAATGGAAATAATGTTGTACACTTTTGATTTCCCGAAGGAAGGCATAGGGCTGGCTACAAATAAAGACTTGGTCGGATAGCAAAGATATTGCTCTTCACATAAGACCTAGCCAATGGCAATTCTGTTCCATGGGTTATGTACCAGTTCTTGTGTCAAAATATGTGGTCAACTCAACAATTGCTCTTGAAATATAAAATCTATTGGTTTATGTCATAGGAAAGTCAGAGAAAAGACTGGAAATTGCTATTTGCCAGCATTTTTTTCTCTCAAAGTTTTCGAATGCATTCTGAGTTTGGTAATTAGGAACTAAGCTCTGGTTTCTTGAAAAGACTTAAGTACATATTCATGAGTACATGCTCAACTTCAATGGAATAGTCTCCATCATTGAAGGGTATTCAATTGAAGTGCATGTGGATTTCGTGTGATTTGAGCATGGTGCTCGGATTTGAGTCTGATCAGAACATACTTAAGTTTTTTTCGAGAAACCGAGGCTAGGGCATGTTTGCTTTCATTTACTAATACAAATACATGGACTGGACATATAAAAGTTACTGGTAACCGTAATGAGACCCTTTGATTTCCCATAGGAAATGATAGGTGTAATTTAAACCTTTCCCAAACAGTGCCAGTGTGTTACAACAATAAAGAAAGCAGTTTATGAAAACATTGAGGCTTGAAGAAAATAATTGGCAGTTTTCTATCTTATGAAATACAAACAGAATAAAATCTGGTTTCGTAACAAAAGTATTTAGCTTTTTCCTTGCTGTCTAATTCTTTGCATGGAAAAAGAGACCATGTCTAAAATATATAATTCTGGCAAAGGATAAAACTAGGATATAATAAAGGCTAATGCAATTATTATAAGACTATAGCTATCTTTAATGTAATTATGTCTTCACATTTTGTTCCTTTTCTAGACAGAAATATTTTGGCTCACAAAAATTGAAAGGAGATGCAGGAGACAATTAGATAAAAAAAAGTTGAATTCTCTTTATATGCTGAGAAGACATATAGGGAAAATGAACATTTTGCTTACTGACAAATATATTTACTTTCATAGGCTTCATCATTTATTGTTGTCTGTTCTGGTTAGGAAAGGGAGCCATTTCTGTTTTTCCACGAGAAAAGGGAGATAACTTTTGTTGGAAAACTTTGATTAATTGGATGGATTATCTTTCTTCTCCCTACAGCATACTCTGTAATCAAGTAACTTTTTACCTTTTGACAGGAAGGTTCCTCCAATATGCTTGAAGAGCCTGTTGCATCCACAGAAAGACAAGTCAGTTTTAGCCTAGAAAAATATATGAAAGATGAGCCTATAATATTATTTTTCAACAGAAAGTCATAACTTGAAATGAGCAGCAGTTTTGGGGTCTTTGTTAAAAAAGCAGTGATATGTCTTCCTACAAATTTCTGCATTGAATGGAATAATAATCCTTCATGATTTTCATTTTATCATTCAGGATGGTTCATCCAATATGCTAGAAGAGCCTGTTGCATCCACAGAGAGACGTGTGAGCTTCAGCCTTGAAGAATATATGGAGGAAAGAGAAAATGCCTACAACATGGAATCCAGAAGGGCCTCAGAGAATATGTCTAGTGATGGGCTACAGAGAAACTACAGGTAGGATCTGTTAAATTTCTTCATAACACTTGACTAACCCATTACCAAAGACAAATTTTTAGGGCGCCCACATGAAAAGCTGCTGCAGACGTCGAAATGGGTGCTAATGAAGAATGTATTCATGCTCAATACAGCATAGAAAATATTGAGGCAAAAGGAGAAAATGCTGGTTCTCAGCATTTTCTTCATTTGCCTCAATATTTTCTCATGCCAATTCTAATAGGGACGTCAAAACCAGATCTTCCACACATTGACTCTTTTTGACACCCTAAAAGATAAAGGCTTTGGAAAACATTGTTGAAAATGAAGAAATTGCCTGTGACAAGCAATTTCTTCATTTCCCACAATGTTTTCTACCCTAAAAGTAGAAAAAAAGTTAAATTTCATTCACTTGAAATATTCGTCAGTAAAATCTTTGAATTTTGACCAGTCAATAAGTTTGCTTATTGATAATTGGTTAGGGTGTTCCAATTTGAAAGCTGATAGAGACGACAAGATGGTTGTTGAGAAAGAAAGAATTTGTGTACAATATTGTACAGAAAATATTGAGGCAAAAGGAGAAATTGCTGTTTATCAGCAATTTCTTCTTTTGCTTCAATGTTTTCACAAGCTATTTCTAGCAGGTACATGTATATTGAAAATAGGTCTTGTTGGAAAAGGGTTTAGAGATGCCCTTTTCCAGTTGATAAAAAAAACTCCAAGAGAGATAACTTATCACAGGAGTAGGTTTTGTGTGCCTATAGTTACCTCCCTTCCTTTACTGAAATATGGTTCGGGGGGGGGGGGGGGGGGGGGGGGGGAACACTGAGAAAAGCCTCAATATTTTCTGTGCTATAACATACACATTTCTCAAGTTTTGCCCCTTGAAACAGTTTTCAAATTGGAGAGTTCTAAAATTTTGTCATTGGGGAAACTTCAGTGTTGATTTTTATCAAAAAATGATCTTATACTATTTTAACTGATAGGCTCTGTTTATACAATTCCAAGAAATTTTGTTCTGGAACACTGTAATTTCTTATAAACTTGATAATGAATGAGTTAACCCTTTTGATAAGATAGAATGTAGACTAATTTATTGTGAAAACTACTGCTGATGACAAAATGGATGTTGTTAAAGATGAAAATCTATCAACAATATAGCACAGAAAAAGTTTGAGGCAAAAGGTGAAAATGCTGATTATCAGCATATTCTTCTTTTGCCTAAATGATTCCCAAGGCTTATTTAATAGGGATGACAAAACCCAGTTTCGTTTGAGAAATGGTTAATCAATCGATAATGATGCCATGTGTATAATAAATTAATGATATCGAAGGTTAGCATAAAAAAAGTACGTTTCTATGATAACATTTATTGACTTACAAGACTTTTGCACTAACTAAATGTGTCATGCCACATTTATATCTCTCAGATATTGTCACTTCTCATCAACAACCTTGTAACTGCAGCTTGATATATGCTGCAGTTACGAGGTTTTTGAAGAAAAGTGACAATATAATGAATTTCTATGAAATGTATCTTTTTGATTACAATAGGATTGGCTTTTTCATGTGATATCAGAATTAACCCTTTCCCAAACAAAACCTGCTTTTCAGGTCCCTACTTCTAAAGGCTAGGGAAAACATTGAAACAAAAGAAGAACATGCTGATAATCAGCATTTTCTCCTTTTGTCTCGATATTTTTCTAGCTATAGTGTGTACAAATCTTTCTTTATCAACATCTGTTTTGTCGTCTGCATCTGCTTTCAAATTGGACCATGCTGATATTTGTCATTTGGGAAAGAATTAATTGGCTCTGCCTCCTGGGAATTTCATGACACTTGATATAAATTGTAAAGAATAATAATTGCTCACTAGGTTGGGTTTGCAATGATACAGTGGTACCACATTTCTGTTTATTATAGTTCATACATTTTACACGATATAAAGTGTAGGTGAAATATTATTTTAGTTGCCCGATTTTTTATCATGCATGTTGTTGCTTTTCTTCAAAAATCTTGTAACTGCAGCTAAAACAAGCTGGTATTTCAGCATTTTTTGAAGAAAAGTGATAATGTTCTCAATTAAGGAACATTTTTCTTCTTTTATCTCAATGTTATCCCAAGCCATTTAAAAAAGGGACGACAGAACCAAGTCTTGTTTGGAAATGCAGGGTTAAAACTTATACGAGGGGCGTTCAATTAAAAGTGGTACTAATGGTCCACCATACCTCACGGTTCTATAGAACTAGTAGTGCTTGTGGCTATTTGACGGGAAAATTACTGTCTATACTTGGTCAAAATTTCAGACAAATTCGTTGACTCTTTCAAAAATTATTGAACTTTTAAGTTGGTTCAGTCATATACACTGGCTATTTCGCTGTGCGAAAAATGGAAAACGAACTGAAGTAGGATGTACGGGTCTACATTAGAGGTCGCATAGGCTTTGAAATATCCGCGTCACATGTATACAATGAACTATATCAGATTCGTGGACATCTGAACGTTAAATATACGTCAGTTTTTAGGAAGATAATAAAAATTAAAATTGTTAAAACTGGCCTGAATGATGCCCCCTCAAAGGCAACCCGGATAGGACTAGTACCAAAGCAAATGTTGCTGTAGATTCCGACATGACCGAAAAAGACGCAAGGTTCAATGTGCAAGAAATAGCAGATAAAGTTAGTTTTTCATCGGGGACAAGTTAAACGATTTTGACGAAAAGGTTAAAACACAGAAAGGTTTATGCTCACTGGGTCCCCCACCTGCTTCCTAAATGACAGATAACCACCCGTGCAAAATATATTTTGAATAAATGCAATAAATGCAAAAATGTGGGCTTTCTGGGCTTTATACATATAATTAAACAATAATCTACTATAATGAGCACCAATGACGTGTCTTTAGCAAGCAATGGTTGCGAAAAGATCAGGCAAGGTCCGAAAAAGCCAAAAAAAAATGAAAGCGCGGCAAAAGTTTTGTGCGCGGTAATTTTCAAATGTAACGGATGTATTGTTCTAATTACTGTATCAAATAGAATCACTTTCGCCGGTCATTCATACAAGAAATGTATGTCGGTGTATAGCAATATCACAAAAAGACCAGGTCTAGGACCGGATAAAAAAGCATGTACCAAATCGATGACAACAGAGCTGTCCACAGGTGTCATCTTGTCCAAGACTTCCTGAAAGAGACACATGCTGCACAGAGTCTTCATCCACCCTTATAGCCGGGCTTAAGCCCGTGTGGCTTTTTTCGTGTTCCCCATGATAAAGAAAAAAGCCTCTAGTCGTCGGTATAGGCCTTCGTGTTCCATATGCAGTGCAATTTACCAGTGTCTGCGGGGTGTTCCAAAAGAGGCCCATTTATTGGCATAAAAGTAATTTATCTCCAAACTTCAGAAGTGTGTGGGTGCCAAAGAGGATTACTTCGAAGGGTTGAAGAAACATAAAATTGAATTGCGACATAACTATGGCTTATAGAACCCCAGTTCCAAAATTAATTGAACGTCCCTCGTATAGGGATGTCAAAACCAGGTCTTGTTTTGGAAAGGGTAAAACCAGAAATCAGAGACATAATGCATGATTGCCTTAAGGTTTTAACTGATTGTCATAAGCTCTGTCGGTCCTTTGGGAGAGCTTAAAAGCTTTTCTGTTTTACCACCTGTGGGTTGTACATAACCCTTTCCTAAACGACAATACATGGGTGGATCTAGAGGGGGGGGGGGGGTCCGGACTCCCCCTGGCATTGGCTGAATATTGAATTTTGACTATATAAATTTAGTGTAACGTTACATATTTATTGCATTTTAAGCCATAATTTGAGCTTGGACCCCCCCTGTAAAAAAAATCCTGGGTCCGCCCTTGCAATACATTGGATTAGTCCAAGTTCAAAGGAATTGCTGTTGACAAAATTGGTCTTGGAATTGTGTATGAAAGTGGTACAATGTAGCGCGGAACAAAGGTTCTTCTTTTGTCTCTTATGTATTCACAAACCTTGTCTACACAGCATAGCAAAACCAATTCTTGTTTGGGAATGAATTAATACAATCCAATAAACTTGTGGAATTGAATTTGAGTTCTGGACTTGAAAAGTTGCAAAACAATTTTAGCTACCTGTCAAACCCAATCTGCTACAATAGTGTATTTAATTTTACATTTTTTGTTTACCCATTACCATGCATTAATGATGCTTTATGACTCCCCCCCCCCCCCCCCCCAAAAAAAAAAATGAAGGCTTTGGAAAACAATCTGGATAATGATGGAATTGCTTGTGACAAGTAATTTCTTTCTTTTCCCATAATAATTTCTGCTCAGAAAGACAAAAAATGTAAAACAGAATTTTCTTTAAGTTGTTGCCTGAAACATATTTTGTATTAAGATAAGTCTTAAATTCACCATCTGGTAATGGGTTAATGGAATCTAGGATTGGCATGAAAATGTTATAGCAAGACAAAAATTATTGTTTTCTAAAAAAGGCAAAGTTAACATTTGGAGAAAATTTCTTGAAATTTTAATACTAAAAGCCTCAGCATATATTGTAGGATAAAATAATAAAACTGTCTGGTTTCAGATCTTAAAGTTAAAGTCATGACAATAAAAAGAAAGATGGCTTTTGAGGCAACTTTACCCATTACCAGACAGCAAATTTTAGACTTGTCCAAATTCAAAGATGCTGCAGACAACAATTTCAAGTTGATAAAATTTTTAAAAATCTTTCCATTTTAGGTTAGAAAACATTGTGGAAAATGAAGAAATAATGTTTTTCCAAACCATTTGTTGTGTGAGGGAGTCAAAAGGCGTCACAGCTGTACAGTAATGGGTAAAATGCCATAACTGCAGCTAAAACAAAATCGTAGTTATGACATTTTGGTTGTCCGAAATAGAAAGTTTTGATATGCCACAGAAAAGTGGACCCTAAAGAAGTAGAAAACCCTTTTATTATGCTCCCCGAAAAAATTTCGGGGGAGCATATAGTCGCCATGCTGTCCATCCGTACGTCCGTCTGTCCGGCTGTCCGTCCGTCCTTCCGTCCACAGCCAAATCTCGGCAACCCTTGGACCAAATTCAATGAAACTTCACATATGAACTCCCTAGGATAATACCTAGGGACCTTTTTCTCCGTTTCTTAATTTGAGGCTGCGTCATGGAAAAAGGGGCCTTAGTGTAAAAATAAGTTTTTCTCTAATTTCTCTTCATCTAATGGGCAGAATTTATTGAAATTTTGTACTTATGTAACAAATAAGATGTTCTAGACCACATTCTATAAATAATGTGTTACAAAATAAGCTGTCATGGGAAAAGGGGCCTTAATATATGATAGTTTTTATTTTGTGACAAGCACTTATTCGGGGAGCATAATCCGTCTATGACGGCTCTTGTTATTTTGGGGAGGATGGTTACTATCCTATTGATCAGGATTATGCTGATTATGCAGAAATGATAGGTTGCTGTAGGAAATTACACTTAAACATTATAACAATGCATGAGGCAAGATGTATTGACCATGCAATCATGGTCATTCTGTATATATTATGTCTTGGTCATTTCTGGAGTAGTCCACAACTTTTACAAGCATTTAAGGGGGAATGCTCCAGTTTCCTAAATTTTTTCCCAATAATAGAATTCATTTATATTTTGTATTTTGAAATTACATGTTGTAACCTATTGAAAAATAAAATAAAAATGGATGGTCAGCGGTCTTGTTTGAATTTTATAGGCATTCGTGTAACATACCCCTACATCGAAAAAATGCACAATTTCTTGCAGCTGTCCAAGGTCACTAAAATGCTAATAAAATGCTGTATATTCGTCGTTTAGTCCCGATAACGGATATAAAGTAACATCTTACATTTAATACGAACAGAAAACCCCAAAAATGTGTTATTATAAATGCGTAAATGTATAAAACAGCATGCTAACGTGTTCGGTTAGATCAACGAAGCTGGAGTGTTTTATGTCAAAATTTGCATATTTTCGGAAATATTTCAAGTTCTACATAATAGAATTTGATAAAACTCCCTCATTGTATTAAGCAACATGTCTTGGTAATAATTCAAAAAGAAATTGTATAGGTCAGCGCACTTATTAGAGAATTACAGCAATTTTTATCAGCTACACATGAATAAAATGACGCAAAACAGTGGTAACTGCATACACACTTACGACAGTCTTGCTCTAAATAATCGATTCCCATCTTGAGGAAATCAGTTTTCGCCTTATAAATACACTTTTACCGTCGAAAATGGTAAATTGTAATAATGTATTATATTATTGAAAATATTGTAGCGAAACATATTGGTACGAAACATTTAATTTACTACCGTAATGTCCGAGTGTTCCGAAAAACTGGAGCATACCCCCTTAAGCTGAATCAGTTGCACTGGATTCCTTAGTTGATTTTAGTCCTTATCAAACTCCTGGTAAAGTCAATTGAAATGTCTTCAGACTGTTTAGTGTTGCCTTTCTTGGATGGAAGTTTTTTGCTTGATAGTCACTTCACATAACTTTCTCAAACAAAAATCAATCCCACATGGGTATTGTATTTAAGACCTTTGCCCAAACAATTAAGACCTTGCTTTCATGTCCCTAATTTAAATAAGTGTGGGAAACACTGTTGAAAATGAAGAAATTGACTATGATAAGAAATTTATTTATTTCCTACAATGTTCTTCTCTAATCAAGACCAAAAATATAAAATTCAATTGAATTTATTATATTGTCTGCAACATATTTGAATTGGACTAGACTTAAATTTTGCTGTTTGGAAAAGGTTTATATTCTTCAGGTTAGGAAGAAAATTATTTCTGCCATCGAAACTTTTACAATGTGGGCGTCCTGTTCCCCTGGTATTTAAATTCAGACTAGAAAAGGTAATAAATTGCTGCAAATTTTTGAAAATATTATTTCTCTTGAGGTTCAGTGTGGTATTAGCTGAGTTTTTTGGTTGTCGCAGCTTTCCTAGAAAACATTTTGAGGTTTTGTCATCGGCCTAATGTAACTGTGCAGTTTTTGTAATATTTTGCACTTAAATTTTACTCATTGCACTTGCAGTCTTTCTTAACATTGAAATTAATAAGCCCTTTCCTGATAAATTTTAATTAACACTTTGTTCATTATAACTCTTTTGCATGAGTTCAATACCTCAGTTTGTAATAGTAGTGTCTGTCAATCCAAGGGTCATGAGTTTGAACCCCAGCTCAGCTAATGTCCATTTCCAAATTGAAAAATAATTTTGTCTCTCACCAAATGGTGTGAATCATCTACGTGAGAGAGCAGCTGTAAGCTCTGTTTGGATATTGTGAGAGAAATTTCAGGAACCCATGGTTGGGTGCTCCAGCCACTATGATGAAAGACCATAATAGCATTTGAAAGAGCAAACCCTAATCAATCAATCAATCAATTAATCAATCAATCAACCAACCAACCAATCAATCTAGTAATCAATCAAAGTGTGACTGGAGTTCTAATGTACTCAACTGTATATTTTGGTTGATCTTTAATAACTTTTTTATCAGTTGATACTTCAAAAATCCACCATGTCCAACTAATGTGTGATGTCTGTTCACCTTCTCTGGTTAGACACCGGTCTAAGTTATCCCTTCTTTAGCCTATGTTAAAATGGTGAACTTACCGCTGTCACAGCACCTTCCACAACATTCGCGGACACTCGTGACTTGGGTCGCTTCATCTACTGCCTCTATACTCTCTTTTTATGGTGGTTTCAATATAGGTTGAAAAGGAAAATCTGAAAATATCCAACAAAGAACATGACCACTAGTTACTTTCACTTTAGAATAGCTGTTGTCCGCCCAACTACATGTACATTTTTGGGAAGTATCCGCAGAAAGTAGTCCTGCAAATAATGCAAAAAATATGCTATAAAGCAAAAGAGCAGATGCAAAAATACTAATTTATCAAAGAAAACAGCACTTAAACTATTGTTTAACACTCCAAACAGCCCTCTGCATGCAGAGATAAAAATTTCTAGAACTATTTTCTATTGTACAACGACCCGGAAGCAAAAGGTAGACTGGGGTCACTCCTAAATGAAACCAGATTTCCCACATAAACTTATTTTTTCACTTTTTCCTAGTTTTTGTGTTATCTATGAGTAAAATAACACAAAAATCAAAGAGTTAAAGTCTGTTTCCAATGATTCATGGCCATTTAAACAGAGAATGTGGTATGGCAAAAATCCAGATTTTAAAGAAGGGTTTTTCATTCACTTATAACCTGTATAAAAATGTCAGTTATTTCCTTATGCATGAATGGATTGACATCAGATAAAAAGTAATGTCTGCTGCAGATGCAGGACCACATTCTGGTAGCAGATTCATTCATCTTGTACAAATTTAGGACCCTTCAGGGTGTAATTTACACTGGAAATGTGGTAAATATTTGGAGAAAAACATCATTTGGAAAGGTTTAAAACCTTCACAGAAATGTTTTTTGCTAAATATTTGTATTTCATGTGCATAACCATTCACATATTCACCTAAAAATTAAGAAATTTGCAATGATTCAAAAGAAACTTACTCGTAAAGATCGGTTGAGTTGTACGGACCTTCCGCTTGGCGTTACATCGATTCAGCCAAAATCATGTTCTGCGCTGTTAGTTTGTGCAGCCCGAATCAAATCTAAATTGGATCTGGTATCACACATAACCTGTTTTTGCACAGAAGGGGTGCCTGCAAGAAAGCTACAAATGTAAAAGTCCCTTTCCAATGGAGCATTAGCAGATTAGGGCCACTCTGTGGGCTGTCCTGAGCTTGAAATTTGATAAATTTACTGAAAAAGTGGCAAATATTTGGAGAAAAAAATCATTTGGAAAGGTTTAAAACCTTCAAAATAATGCTTTTTGCTAAATATTTGCTTTACATGTGCATTACAATTCACACATTCACATAAAAATTAAGAAATGTGCAACGATTCATAAGAAACTTACTCGTAAAGATCGGTTGAGTTGTACGGACCTTCCGCTTGGCGTTGCATCAATTCGGCCAAAATCATGTTCTGCGCTGTTTGTTTGTGGAGCCCGAATCAAATCTAAATTGGATCTGGTGTCACACATAACTTGTTTATGCACAGAAGGGGTGCCTGCAAGAAAGCTACAAATGTAAAAGTCTCTTTTCCCTGGAGCATAGCAGATTTGAGCCTCTTTCAGGGCTATCCTGGTCTAAAAATCTGATGAAACAGGGGGGTGGGGGGTCCTTAAACCTTAAATGACCATAGCCTCTCTTATCAAAACAGCCTATCAAAAGCAAATTTTCATCATTCTAATGCAGTGACACAGTCTGAGACAGGTCCTCACAGCATCTGTGGATATTCTCCATCTAAGTTGTCTTAAAGAAATACTCACCCAGGTCCCTTTCAGACGTCAAAACATTGGAAAAACAGCAGAAAATAAGAATTTATAACATAAAGTTGATTAAATCAACAATAATTTTATAAACCTTAACAATTTTCACCAATATAATGCTTTGCAGACAAACTTTTAGAACTTTCGACAAGGGAGGTCATTCGGCCCCTCAAATTTTCAACTATGTTTTTTTTTAAATCCAAAAAAATAAGAAAATATCAATACCTGGTCAAAACAATGTTTTCTGCAAGCTTCTGGTGTGTATTCCTACCTACAGAAGAAATTTCAGAAGGATATTCCAAGAAATGTTGAAGTTATTAGAAATCCAGTTTTGGCATCTAGGTTAGACACCGGTCTAAGTTATCCCTTCTTTAGCCTATGTTAAGGTCTAAGGGAAGTAAATACATTTGTCGTGACACGTGACAAATCTATAGGGAAGCTACGGTGAATTATTACGATCAAGGTGACCTGTGATTGGACAATATTTTTTACTGGAATTGAACATGATTTATTCATTTGTGACTGATTATATTCTATTTTCAAGTTAAAAGCAAAAAATCAATGATTTTGAATCATTTTGGCAATTTCTGGGCCATTTTAAAAGATGGGTATTATACTCTGAAATGCTTCTGAGACTAGCTCCGCAGTTAGGGTGATCTCAAAAATGGGGTCAAAGGTCATAGAGAAAAGGATTCATGCCATACTAAAATTCATTTTTTCTGGTGTATGAATGGATGTTCTAGAATTTAAGGTATGTCAGATCATTGGTGCAAACTCATGGACTGAGCTATAAGCCAAAATGTTATAATGGTCGCCTATGTAAAACTATTTACTTCCCTTAGACCTAAATGTGGACCCTAATACAAATAGTAGACCAACCCAGGTTGTTGTTGTTCTAGAAAGTTTGACAGATTTAAAACTTCCGGTTTGATTTTTGTTGCAGACGATCAATCTGGGTAAGCAATTTACATGTTTTTCTGACCATATCAGAACATTTTGGCATCATTGCACCACTATCCACTTGTCTGCCCATCTGTGTGTGTGTGTCTGCAGCCAAATTAACATGAATATTCAATATTTCTCTAAATAACTCTCACATTATTTGACTTACAAAGCCCAAATTTGGTAGGCATGCACACCAGTACAACATGTATCTTTTATTATTAAGGTCAAGGTCATTCATCAAGGTCAAGGTCAAATCTGAAGGTCAACCTTTAAGAAAAAATGGTGTGATTTTTTCATTTCTGCCCATACTACACACTCCTGAAAGCTGTAAGTAGTATCTTTTTGTAATATATCTACATCTTGTCAGTGTGTTTCTATTGGTACCAAGGTCAAGGTCATCCAAGAAGGTCAATGCCAAGTTCAAGGTCAAGTTTTCAATAAAAGTTGCCATTTTGAGGGGGGGGGGGGGGGTGATTTGTTTGTTCCTCATTATCAATTACATACTGTTGATGTACTTTATTTGACTCATGGGTGTGTTTAAAAGCCTTTAAAGGGCCCTTTTATAATTTTCCTTGTTATTTTGAAGGCAACAGGCTGGTCTTGAACAAATGTTTTCTATTTATTTCAGAAATTCAGTGTATAGTTTCATTATGTTGTAGTCATCAGCCCGCATGATTTTCATACTACAAAGATCAGCCCGATATATCTGATAGCTCATATTTTGACCAATCCGGATCATTGATTCACACTCTGAGCTTTGAAATCAATTATCTACCGGGTAATTCTGCCTTTTGGGAGTGAAGTTTGGATAGCTTGATTCATTAGTTTTGAGTTCTGTCAGTTTGAAATTAGTTTAGCAGCAAAGTAAAGTATATAATGCAGTTAGCTAATGCTTTTAACTATGTATTGGATTATAAGATCAGTGCAATAATGGGTTAAAGTGTCTGATCTTGGCCTGTTTGTTTAGAGTAAATACAAAAGGACTGATGAAAACCTGTTTTCTGTGAATTTTTGCTTACTTTTCACTTATAGATATTGCAATTTTAGGGCAATAATGATGACAGAACCCTCTTCCTGTGTCCCATTAAGGTGTGATTGTAAATTTTAAGGTACATGAAACATGTGAAACTCAAAATATAATACCAGAAATGGTAAATTATGCTTTTTGAATATGTCTTTATACCATGTTGAAGGAAAAAAAACAAGATTGGACAGCATTTTGGCCATTTTGTAAGTGAGAAATTTCTGCTGAGTCATCATTTTTAACTATTATGCAATCTTAATCATTTTAATATAACTTTTCTAAACATTTTTCACTGGGATTTGGTTTATTTTATTAAGATGTGCTATAACAAACAGAGTTTAACATTTTCCTCATCAAGAAATAGATTTATGAACAAAGAGAGACTATTTCACTACTAAATGGCTTCTTGTTTTTTGTGTCAATGGTGTAAAGGGAAATGCCAATTTCTCCATTATTTTTGTACCAAATGTTTTGAAATTCAACATAGATGCTAAAACAATGTTGTACTATTCATGTAATAACATTAAAAGGCCATTCTTAAAAAAATGTGTTGTTGGCACTTAAAAATGATAAGAAAATACAGATTTATTTTTAAAGGTTAAGGGTTACATCTTTAGAAAAATAATGAAAAATATGAGTTTGAATTATTTTCACCTGAAATGGTGGCTAATATGCTCAGAAGTAATTGTTGCACAATACTAAATCAAAAGAATGTGTAAAATATTAATTTACAACCTGCCTTTTGAACATTGAAAGTACATGTTTTGATGAAGAACAAATTTCTGACATAGCAAATTTTTGGCTTGATTTTATTGTGATAGGGTAAAGGAAAACATGTTTCTTTCAAGATGCAAGGGAAAGAATGAACCCATTTTTTTTAAATTCTGTTCAGAATTGGCATTTGGTCACAAAGACACTTAAATTTTGTATTATGCCACCACATAATCTTTTCTTTAGGTCTAAGGGAAGTAAATACATTTGTCGTGACACGTGACAAATCTATAGGGAAGCTACGGTGAATTATTACGATCAAGGTGACCTGTGATTGGACAATATTTTTTACTGGAATTGAACATGATTTATTCATTTGTGACTGATTATATTCTATTTTCAAGTTAAAAGCAAAAAATCAATGATTTTGAATCATTTTGGCAATTTCTGGGCCATTTTAAAAGATGGGTATTATACTCTGAAATGCTTCTGAGACTAGCTCCGCAGTTAGAGTGATCTCAAAAATGGGGTCAAAGGTCATAGAGAAAAGGATTCATGCCATACTAAAATTCATTTTTTCTGGTGTATGAATGGATGTTCTAGAATTTAAGGTATGTCAGATCATTGGTGCAAACTCATGGACTGAGCTATAAGCCAAAATGTTATAATGGTCGCCTATGTAAAACTATTTACTTCCCTTAGACCTAAAAATGGTGAACTTACCGCTGTCACAGCACCTTCCACAACATTCGCGGACACTCGTGACTTGGGTCGCTTCATCTACTGCCTCTATACTCTCTTTTTATGGTGGTTTCAATATAGGTTGAAAAGGAAAATCTGAAAATATCCAACAAAGAACATGACCACTAGTTACTTTCACTTTAGAATAGCTGTTGTCCGCCCAACTACATGTACATTTTTGGGAAGTATCCGCAGAAAGTAGTCCTGCAAATAATGCAAAAAATATGCTATAATGCAAAAGAGCAGATGCAAAAATACTAATTTATCAAAGAAAACAGCACTTAAACTATTGTTTAACACTCCAAACAGCCCTCTGCATGCAGAGATAAAAATTTCTAGAACTATTTTCTATTGTACAACGACCCGGAAGCAAAAGGTAGACTGGGGTCACTCCCTCTGCCTCAAACCAAATTCAAAATTGGTCCCGTATTAACAAAATGATTTAAGATAATCTGAAGTTGTTTGTATCACATGATTATCCTCCGTGAGACCAGCAGGTATTGGTCAGGAAATGAGCTAATGGAAATCTCTTGTAAACACAAGATTTATACAACAATCGGTTTCCTGCACACATTCTCACACAAACTGGCTACATATGGGAACCAGTGCTTGTATGTATAGTGCTGATTTGGTCAAATGTAGTATTAAACCTTTCCCGAAAGAGAATATTAAGGGCGTTCTCATCTCAAAGCTACTGTATATAAAGAAATGATTTGTGTATTCTGCGATAGTTTCATTACTGCGACTGAGCTATTCATTCATTCATCAATGAATTTATTCTGATCACTCAAAAAAATAAAGATACTAAACAATTTTCTTGACTTTAACTGGTTGATGTAAATTATTAAGAAACAATCAGTCTATTAATCAGCTCAAACAGTTTCAACGAAATTAATAAGTTGATCCAATGCGGTTCTCCAAAAGTATTTGACATACAAAGCTCAAATTAGGTATGCAACTTCCTTTCAATGATATCTATCTGTTCCATGCAATTTGACCTTCCTCAAGGTCATCCTTTAACCCTTATCAACCCTTTACTTTACAAAAACTTAACATTTTACTCCGAAAACTTAACATTTGCCTTTTCTCCAAAAGTATTTGACATACAAAGCTCAAATTTGGTATGAAACTTCCTTTCAATGATATCTATCTGTTCCATGCAATTTGACCTTCCTCAACGTCATCCGTTAACCCTTATCAACCCTTTACTCTACGAAAACTTAACATTTTACTCCGAAAACTTAACATTTGCCTTTTCTCCAAAAGTATTTGACATACAAAGCTCAAATTTGGTATGCAACTTCCTTTCAATTATATCTATCTGTTCCATGCAATTTGACCTTCCTCAAGGTCATCGGTTAACCCTTATCAACCCTTTACTCTATGAAAGCTTAACATTTTACAAAAATGGCCATTTCGGGGGCATTTGTGTTTCACAAACACATCTTGTTCTTAACTGTAACATATGAAATAATCGGCTACTTTCATAGAAGTTGTGGCAAAAACACAGTTGGTAGTGCATCAGACTCGATCACTACATAAGGTCCTGGATTTGATTCCCAGCTGCAGAAAACATTCTTTATGACATATTTGTTTCCCACCAATAGTTAACCCTTTCCCAAATGACAAAATTTTAGGCCGGTCCAATTGGAAAGGAGTTGCAGACGACAAAATACATCATATCAAATGGAGAAAATATGTATGTTATAGCCCAGAAAATATTGAGGCAAAAGGAGAAAGTGCTGATTATCAGCACTTTCTTCTTTTGTCTCAATGTTTTCCCAAGTCTTTTCTATTATGGACGTCAAAACCCGGTCTTGTTTGGGAAAGGGTTAACTATTACATATGAAATAATCGGCTCTTTTCACAGAAGCCGTGGCAAAAACACAATTGGTAGTGCATCAGACTCTCACTACATGAGGTCCTGGGTTTGATTCCCGGCTGCAGAAAACATTCTTTATGACATATTTGTCTCCCACCAATAGTTAAATAATTTAGCCAGGATCTGGAAAAACGTCCCTTAAGGCTTTTGAGCCCAACATAGATCCAGATCAGCCTGTGCATATGCACAGTCTGATCAGGATCCATGTTGTTCTCTAGTAGCTTCTTCGTGACCTGTAGTAGCTTAAAGAGAGCAGCATGGATACATATTGAACTGCAATTGACAACAGGCTGATCTTCAAACTCAATTTTTGAAAATGCTTTAAGGGACATTTTTCCAGATCCTGGCTCAATTGTAAACCTATGTGGACGACCGGTTGGAGGCTCAGTAGGATGTTGTGGCACTACTGGTAAGAGAAACAACAGGTAGATCTATAATTATTGCAGGTATACTGTAATTGCTCCAGCCAAAGCAATGTGACCATAGAAGTTAAAAGATGTGCTAAACCCAATTCAATCAATCAGTCCTAGAAAATAAAACTAAGGTACCAAGTAATTGGAAGGCATAAAAATATCTTTTCTGAGTTCCTAATCTTAACAAGCAATTCTTGTCACACAATGTGGAAAGGGATCAATATAGGATCAGTAGGTGCACCAAGGTAGACCAGCAAAACAATCACATGAGAAATAATGACCTCATATGATCAAAAATAATGAACCATAATATTCAAGGTCATTAATAAAACCCATGTACCAAGTAATTGGATCACATAAAATATCTTTTATCATTATAGTCAGCACTTGTTCTCAGAAATCTTTATTCACCATTTAACCCTTTCGTTTGCAGAATTATTTCCCAGAAATGACTTTTTCCCTATTTCTAAGCACTTTGTGTATACACATGCTTAATAAATAGATTTTACTAGCAGAATACCCATAAACCTATATATCATTGGAAAGGTTATTTAATTTCCTTTAACAATATGATAAGTAACTGATAGAAAATTTGCATCTCATCAAAATCTCGACCTCTAGCCCCATGACCCCTGTCAGGCCCCCTGCCACGACCCCTGACCACCCCCACCCCTACGATTTGGGACTGGATTCGGTTTAGGGTTATTGGAATCACTATCGGAGTCACTATTCGAAGTCTCCGAAACATTTCTAATGTTCAAATTACCTTTTTACCACCTAAAAATCAAGGTAATCGCTATCATTATCGTCCGGCACTGACATGGTGATTCGCCGGACATCTTCTGCAGAATATTGAACCCTCCTGACCATCGTAACAGCTCATACAAACCCAAAAAATGTGTTTTTCTTCATATTTCACAAGAACATAACACTATTGCGCAATATTTCCGGTGTCATAATAACTTTAATAGTGTAAAAATTGCTTTTAAAAGCCCATACCTCCCCTAAACAGTATAGGCGTTCCTGAACGGCGCTTGAAAGTGCGCTTGCAAACGAAAGGGTTAATGTAAAATACCTGGTATATTTATGGGTATATGTACCAACCAAACAATTACATAATGAATTGATAACAGAAAATAATGAATTGATCCATTATGTTCAATGTTGTTAATAAAACCCATCTACTAAGTTATTGGATCACATGTAAAACATATCTTTTTTATCTTCATGTCAATGCTTCTCAGAAACCATTCTTGGTGTGCTGGTTTTCACAAATTTTTAAAATCTTGTCAGCGATACAGGCACTTCATTATGAAAGCCGAACAATCACATGAAAAATAATGAGCTCTTGTGATAGGAAATAATGAGCCATCACAATCAGGGACATTAATAAAACCCATGTATAAACTATACTGCACCATACATTAACCTTGGAAAGATGTATTTCCATGGATAAGGTTGCTTTGTTGAGCATCTTTAGAAAACAATGCTGAAGTGAAGGTCATTACATATGCAGATACCCTGGGTTAGTGTTGCTGCACTATATCATGTTATTGTATGGTATAAAAATATCTAGATTAAATTACTTTACGATTATCATCAGTAGGTCAGCACTTCTCTAGAACTCTTCTTTATCATTTAACAAACAAAACCTTGTACAGACAAATGTTACGGCCAAACAATCACATAGGAGTTAATGAGCTTGTATGATGGAAAATAATGAGCCATTATGATCAGGGTCATTAATAAAGCCCATGTACCAGTAATTGGAAGGCATAAAAATATCGCTATTATTATAGATATTTCAGTAAGTGTCATGTACGAGAAAGGTCATCATAATAATGAAGGCTTCTCTCAATGATTTTGGGGGTGTTTGTGTTTTACAAATACGAGGGTTGTTTGATAAATTCGCGGAATTATTCTGTAATTCAAATTTGTGGTTGAATATCAGAATTAAATATGTTTCGTGATAAACCTTAATTATTCGTTATTAATTGTGCAAAATATCAAAATGATATGTTCGCAAATAATTTCTACAAAAACCATTAAATAAGGCCATGTCTTGCCGGTTGCCTTCGGCCAGAGCGTCACGTAACATCACACCGCCGTAATTGACGTCAGGTCTGTGAAGATGATAATTAAGCGACCCGTTGAGTATTTCAATATTGTCTACAACGACACCTTTGAAGATCATGTTAATGTGTTTGAACAATTAAATGTTTCCTTAACCCAGTCACTGATGAATGACATGACAAACGATTTTCTTCACTTCGTCGGAAGTTTCGACACGCTGGCCAAATAACTATGATATTAGATCCGCACTGTCCAGGTATGGGGCGTGCCTAGCGTTTTACATATGTATATATTTCTTTCTTTGTTTCGGGATCATGGTAACGAAGCCGCATTTCGCCAGTCGTTACAATTTTGTCCAATGATTTGTCGCAACCAGACTCGTACCGCATCAGAAAATCTCAAGAATAGTTAGAAGACTGAACATGATTCTTCGGGTCGACGTCTCGTAGAGGACGAGAAGCCAAACTACCAGAAACCTTTAACACAATTATTCAACTCCTGCAAAATTATGATAAACGACTTAATCAATTCTAAAGAGACAACTTCACTGCAATATTCCGTACAATCAAGCACCTACCCGCCCTGACAAGCTGCCCTTCACAAGCACTTGTACCCTGATTGACTGAATGGTTTGGTCTTCTTGGACAGTCATCGCTATGTTCCGATGTTTTTCTGTCTTTAACCATCCATGCCACGTCAATGCAATTGCTTTTCCACATAATTGACACATTTTTTCGACTTGCCCATTTCTCTTAATTTATCTGTAGGCAATAACTCTAAACAAACACAAAACATCTCGACGGTGCGCCACCAGGTCATTAGATGACGCCAGTTTTCTTCGACGATTTGCTCACGACATGATCTTGAAAACACTGTTTATATGTCAACTTTTGAAATATAAATGGAAAATTTTCAGAAAATGACTAAACAATGTCAAACAGACTCAAGCTAAATTTGCATGGTTCTAGCGTACATTGTTATGGTGCTCAGGCACGATTTTCGTGAACAAAATTATTTTAAAACTGACCAAAGGCAACATCGCGTTTATCGGTTGCTATGGAGACAGAAAAAAGAGCATTAGAGTGGGCAGATATTATTGCCGTTTTACTCCCAAATGTATGGCATGATTTTCTATAGTAGTATGTAATTTCATTATTTTTGAACACGAAATAAAAAAAATAGAAACAAATTCCGCGAATTTATCAAACAACCCTCGTATATATCTTGTTGTCTTTGCTTTAAGCAGCATGCTGATGTTTAAATGTGTCTTGTTGGTAGGCATTCCCCTGTGAAATGCTTTGTCATTCTTCATGAAGTATTAAATAAATATTCATTAGCTATTCAAGAACGGAAAAAATGAAATCTTCATGAAGAAGAAGTGAACAGAAAATGGCCCATTTTGCATAAATCTTCATAAAAACAGAGTAATGAATTTTTCATGAAGTTAGAAATGCATAATAAATCCTTAAACCATGCAGTTTTGCATTCTGAGAAAAAGGCATGAAGTCTTCATGAATAAATAATCATATAATTCATGAAGACTTCATGCAAGAAAAATACACAAACGATCTTAAGAAGAAATCATGATTATTTTGTTAAAAATGAGTATGGGCCATTTTCTGTTCACTTCTTTTCAATGAAGAATTCATGAATAATATTTCTTTACATACTTCATAAAAACATACAGGTTTCTCTAAACACAGAGTAATGAATTTTTTATGAAGTTGGAAATGCATAATAAATCCTTAACCCTTTCGTTTGCAGAATTATTTCCCAGAAATGACTTTTTCCCTATTTCCAAGCACTTAATGTATACAAATGCATAATAGATCGATTTTACTAGCAGAAAACCCATAAACCTATATATCATTGGAAAGGTTATTCAATTTTCTTTAACAATATGATGAGTAACTGATAGAAAATTTGCATCTCATCAAAATCTCGACCTCTAGCCCCATGACCCCTGTTAGGCCCCCTGCCATGACCCCCCACCACCCTCACCCCTACGATTTGGGACTGGATTCGGTTGAGGGTTATCGGAATCACTATCAGGGTCACTATTCGAAGTCTCAGAAACATTTCTAATGTTCAAATCACCTTTTTACACCCAAAAAATCAGTATAATCGCTATCATCATCGTCCGGCACTGACCTGATGATTCGCCGGACCTCTTCTGCAGAATATTGAACCCTCCTGGCCATCGTTACAGCTCATAAAACCCCAAAAACTGCACTTTCCTTCACATTTTACAAGAAGAAAACATTATTGCGCAATATTTCAGCATGTAGCCGGTGTCATAATAACTTTAACAGTGTAAAAATTGCTTTTAAAAGCCCATGCCCCCCTAAACAGTATAGGCGTTCCTGACCGCGCTCTAAAGCGCGCTTGCAAACGAAAGGGTTAAACCAAGCCATTATTTCCTTTTTAAAAACATGTCAAGGTCATGAAAAATACTAAAAAACAATTTGTACAAATATGTTGCTGACAGAACAAAACTTAAGAAACTTTTGTAGAACAGGTAGTTTCAGAACTGTAATAAGTAACAGGCCATTAAAAATCAATGATTCCTATTTATAGAAGCAAAATAATAATATCCATTTTACAGAATAATTATGTGGGTGGGGAATGGTAAAAGAAATAAACATTTGAATTTGTTAAATTTAGTCTAAAGAACACTTACTAACATTGCCTTCCTTGGTTTTATCATTTAGTGAGCTCCTTAATCACTTGATTATAACTAAAAGTATTAATTATAACTCTTAACAAAAACATAGTTCTTGAAAAATAGTCAGACAAGCAAAATTCCCTCCATTATTTTCTAAACCACATGTCATAGACTGGAACATAAATTAGACTGGGAGATCATGAACGTTTTAAGAATATTTTATGAACTGTACACAATCCATTATCAATTCATGATTAGTCCATGTTTTTTTGCCAGAATGGACACATTAAGAGTATTTACAGAACTGGGTCTGAATCTTTATCAGTCCTTAATCACTTCTTTATTCAAAATATGGACTTATTATGTACCTTTTAAGAAATGTAACAATCCCTTACTAATTAATTACCGGTTCATTTTTTCCAAATGGACACATTAAGAATATTCAAAGAATGAGGCCTGATTCTTTACCAGTTCTTACACAGTTCTTTATTCAAACTATGGGCATGTTAGTGACATTTTAAGAACTGTTACAATCCATTATTAATTCATGGTCAGCTCATTTTTTTTTCAAACTGGACCAGATTCTTTATGAGTTCTTTATGCACAATAATGGACATCTTATGAACTAATTAAGAATTTTATTGAACTTTTTTAAATGAAAACTTCATAATAAATCCTTTGCATTCATCATGAAGGTTTTAAGGATTTTGTCAATCATTAATATCTTCATAATGTCTTCATGAAGCAATTATCATCATACTTCATGCAGAAAACTTCATGAAGTGTGTTAAAGAAGTGATAATGAGTAATGTATGAAACATTCTTAAGATTCATAATATGTTCATTATTTTATGAATTACATTTCACAGGGGTTGTATGTAATTTCTTTTAGTAACTTTAATACTGTACAATTAAAAGTAAAGTTAAATTAGCAGATTCTAAAAATTGTAAAAAGCAACAAGCTCTTCAAGAATGTCTCTGCTTCTTTAACCCTTTCCCAAACAAGACCTGGTTTTGATGCCCTTATTAGAAAATGCTTGGGAAATCATTGAAACAAAAGAAGAAACTGCTGATAACCAGCAGTTTCTCCTTTTCTCTCAATATTTTCTATGCCATATTTAACACAAATTCTATCTTTAATAACTTTCATTTTGTCATTTGTGGCAGTTTTTGAAGTAAATCACCATGAAATTTTGCTGTTTGGGAAAGGGTTAACGGTTTGCTTGGGTGTCTCTTCTATAAGCAAAGTGTCTATTCCATTTTCTAGAGATAATAGGAAGGAAATGACCCCCATAGATCTGATTACACTGAAACAATTTTCCTGGATAGCCCAAGGCAAGACCACAATCTCCATTCTATCAGAACCAAAATCCACAATTATGGTTTCTCAGCTTGAATGATGTGTTGCACCTGAGAAGAGCTCAACCCTTTCCCAAACAAGACCTGGTTTTGACGTCCCTAATCGAAATGGCTTGGGAAAACATTGAAACAAAAGAAGAAACTGCTGATAACCAGCAGTTTCTCCTTTTGTCTCAATATTTTCTATGCTATATTTTACACAAATTACATCTTTAATAACATTCATTTTGTCATTTGTGGCAGTTTTTGAAGTGGATCACCCTAAAATTTTGACGTTTGGGAAAGGGTTAATCTTTGAGAATTAGGAAATGTTAACATTGCCAAATTGTCCATATGTCTTATTTGTAAAACATTGTGTTTAATATTCCATTTTCTGTAGATGATAACTGGGATATTACATATTTTACGTCCTATTACAGTAAAACAATTTTCTTGGGTCACCTGAAGCCATGCCAAGATGATCTCAATTTTGTCAGAACCAAGTTCTGCAATTATGGATTATAAACCTGAAATAGCATTGCTGTCTTCAAAAATCTTTTAACAACAGATTGCTCTATGTGTGGCTATGATGTTATGGAAGAAAATTGATGTATGTGATGCTTGCAAAAACATTGGCTATTTTGGTCTCGAAATGTGAAAAACAAGACAAAGTTTTAATTTTGTATCGGGTGTTAAGGTAATTTAATAAGGTCAATACATAGACTGATAACTTCTGTATTGCCAAAAGTACCCGTATTAGATAGAGGCTGTATAGTAGATTCTACGCGATATAAACGTTCAAAAGGTGCAGCCTTTGAACGTTTATGTCGTGCAGAATCTACTATACAGACTCTATCTGACTTAGTGTTGGTCAACCAATGAAAACATACGCTTCTCCTGTCATTCTTCAAACCACGCTTTCGACCGAAGCTACTATCGAGCGGATCTACTTGAATTACATTATTTTCCCAAAAATTACATCATTTTCCCAAAAATTACATCATTTTTCATAACGGCACAGGAAACAGGGGCGTGGCTATGTATATCCCTGACAGGCAGTGTGTTTATGTGAAATAAAGCGCTGAATTTTTCAAATATACTGCAATGTCATTGGTCCAAAAACTAGGACGAACACTAAATAAAGATGTAACATGGATCTAATTAGAGTGGTAATATCATGGACACAGGTTTAACTAGAAACATTGCAGTCTCAAATTCTGTAACCTCCCTTGCGAAAAAAGTTCAAGAATGCATTTCTGGTTCTAGAACTGTTCTAGATTGTTAATGATCTAGAATCTTCTAGAAAAGTTCTTGAACTAAAATGAACATTTTGCATGGGCTAGGGCCCATTTTCCTGATCCCAGTACACATACTTTTTGTCAATGTTAACCCACAAGTTCATCGCCTCATTATTAGCCATAAAATGCCAATTACTATCAACTAGATAAATAGAAATTATTCAGTATAGATATATAAATCACAGAAATTGGAACCAAAAGTCAGAAAAAGGCTGAGCTTTTTCTCACCAAGCTAATTCCCGGAACTTCTAGCAGCTAATCCTCTCATTGTGCGGCCTCTAATCTGGGCTTTTTATTTTTTCTTTAGATTGCCCAGTAAAATCAATATTGTTGCTTTTCAACGAAAACCTGGTAACTGCAGCTTAAAACAAGCTGCAGTTACGAGGTTTTCATTGAAAAGCAGTGATATACTGATTTTCTCTAATGAATGTGGTTATCTGCTTATGTATCACATTTTCTGCCACCTTGAATATTTTTCATTCAAATCAGGAGATTTTTTGTTTATTCATGATAGAAATATGCTCCCAATATAGTCCACCCACATTATTATGGCACATGTGTACATTATTCTAGACTAGGATGTCATTTAAAAAGGGTCTTTGCTTTTATTCTATAACCTTAATACCAGACATGCCATAATTTTTCCAGTGGAATCTGGGACATTGGATAAACAATTTCCGGGCTTTGCGATGTTTTTCAGGGACCCATCATCCCCCCCCCCCCCTCCAATCGCCCCTAAACCCCCCCTCCCCCCCCCCCCCCCCCCCCCCCGGCGCCGTCGTCGCTCGCTAGCGCAGCCAATCCCCGCCTCTCCCCCAGTACATTCCCGACTGCGATGGATTCAAAGTAGAAAATGGTGCATTCAATTATTTGTCATCACTAAACATTATGTGATCGTAAAATGGTAGTAGAATCCGATTCTACAAAATGCGAAATGTCTGCCCATGATCATTCAAATATTCAGTATTGCAAAGGGATGGTCATCGCATAGATCCAGATAATATCCCGTAAATTAAATAAAACGCACACTTTTGGCTGCTATGTTCTTTTACAGAATGAAAAAATACCTTGTCATTTTTTAGATCCGTGTATAACAAAATCCAAAATCCAATCTTTTGTTTGGGATAGAGTTAGCGATCGGAATAATGTTCGCAAGTTTGAATTCAAAATTCTTCAACTATGGTACGAAAATGCGATATTTACGCGGTTACTGCATGAAGAAGCGGTGAGAAAAAACGTGTTTCCAAATTTAGTTGCTACACGCGGCGCGTTTGATGTTTGAAAGACGCCGCGACATCTATCGGTGACCTTTATGTCGGTGACCTCGGTGAACTTGAAAAGTCACGCGCGCAAACTTTGTAACACGTCAATCACTCTTTCGGATGAAGCTTAGGGGCGGAGCAAACTTTTTTCTGGGACGCTATTGGTTTGATATCCTGTCAACGAATTAGGAATCATGTGTTCGTTCATCCATAACTTGAAATTGACGTAACGATAACGTATTATGTCTGCAGTTAAGAGATTGTGAAAGGGAATGGGAAATTGTAGAACCGCATAGTTCGAGTTTGATTTACGCCGTTTTCAACCGCCAGGGTCATATTGCGGCGGCCTCATAGTTTGAATGTCAAAATAGAGAATGGAATTTTCTATTTCGCTTCCAAAGAAGGTAGATCTACTTGTTAGTCTAGTAGTTTTTTTCTGGTAGAGGCCTAGAAATCGAAAGTGGGAGGACAGAATGTGTACGCAAAGTTTTATACTGGAAGTTGTTCAGGAACTTCTGCTGCACTAGAAATGCCCTGTCTGCAAGTCAGCAATTGACCTTTGGCTGAGTTACAGGGGTCAAAGGTCACTGAGTACAAACATGTAAAATATCGCTATTTTGTTACACTTCAAATCCTCGAACCAAGAAGTTTCCTTGTGAATGAATGAAAGTTGTGTTTTCTTGTTGGCCAGATTGTTGGCTACATATTTTGCCATGTCTGCAGATTCATTGTCGGTTCTATGAGGTCAGAACAGGGGTCAAAGGTCACTGAGTGCACAAATTCTTAAATTTCATTTATGTCGTTTCTAAGACACGCAGACATGAAACTTTGAGTTATGAAAAGACAGTATTAATGTTTTCTAATTACCAAATATACTTGGGAAATTTTTGGCTCCTGTCTGCAGACCCCTGGCTTGTTTTTAAGGAAAATGGGGTCAAAGGTCAATAAGTGCAGAATAGCTATTTGAAATTATTCCTTGATAAAATTAAATGTTTTAAAGCAATGATATTGACTTATAAATAGACACAAGTTGTCTTTTATGTTTGTCAGATATGTGTCCAATGTTTGTCCCTGTCTGCAGATTCAAAAATAAAAGTAAGAACATGAAGGCAAGGGGTCAAAGGTCATTGAGTGCAAAAATCTTGAATGTCATATACGTCCATTCCAAGACTTCCAGACATGGAACGAAGAATTATGAATTGGAAATATTTATATGTTTCAGTTACCAATTATGGTAGGGAGCTTTTGGTTCCTGTCTGCAGACTCTCAGCTGGTTTTTATGCCAGAAAAGGGAGCCAAAGGTCAATGAGTGCTAAATGCTATATTTGGATTTATTCAAAGTTCAAAATAAAGATTTTAAACTTTTGTTGGCTTATGATTGGACAAAAGTTATATTAATGTTTGTTAAATATGTAGATGAAATATTTGTCTCTGTCTTCATGCAGATTCAAATTTGGGATTTAGAGATAACAAAATAGAGGTCAAAGGTCAAAGAGTGCAAACATTTTAAAAGATATAAATGCTTGAAAATATGGACGTGAACTCAAAAATAGTTATTGAAGTTCTATTGGTACTTAATCCGGTAGTAATTTTGGTTCGAAAATGATTGTCCATAATAAAGAAAGAACTAGATTTGATTAAAAATAATACTGAATGACACTTAATCCATTCTGAGAAGTCAAATGTTTAGATCTAAATAGATATATTGTTTCATGTGAAATATAGCATTTAACAACAATTATTTCTCGTGATTTCTTTTATATGAAAATATCCACATAATATATAGTTTATATACCTTTAATGATAACTCATATTCAAGATGATTCTGCGCTCGTTGGCCATCAGCCATGTAAATGAGCAGATTGAGATGTGGACTAAGGGCCTATAACCCAAATCTCCGAAAATCCTCACTTGATAAGGACAGCTATCGAACCATCTAGAATACCAATATAGTTTTCATTGAAATTACAACAGAGGTAATAGTCATTTTCGATATTCACTTGTTCATTCCTCTTTTTCAATAGATTTTTGAGGTTTATTGGTACATGTACAAACACATATCGAAGACTGCAATACAGCACAGACTAAGCATTTAAGCTACAAACCAAACACTACTGGTATGTGACCTCTTTCTTAAAATTTGTCCCAAAGATGGCAAGGGGTCTATCCATTACTCTGTTGACTATTGTTAAATATTGCTTACAAAGCTATGATTGAATTGAATCATACCGTGCAAATTTACAAACTTACAACCAAGGATACATTTAATACTATTGTATTTTTATAGAAATTATTTTTGAATGCATGTAGATTCTTCCTTACAGAAAACACATAAACAGTGAAAGGCATATATGGGTTTTTGAATCTGTATTATATTGCTAACAGGCGTCCGTAATTTGAGCCTTGGCACCATCTAGACTATTCTTTAAAGTGATAAAGAATAGTCTAGATGGTGCCAAGGCTCAAATTACGGACGCCTGTGATATTGCTGGGTTCATTCACAAACATGTATACTCACTCTTATTGTAAGCTTTGTTTTATCTTCACTAATAGCAGAGAACAATTATAATATGTGAACATGTGCCTCATGTGAAAAATTTACACACATTGAAAGGACTTGTGTAAAATCATATGAAAATGCATCCATACTGTAGAAATTGTAGTCAGGAGAAGCAGACACATGCATTCCTCTACCCACACCGAAGTCTTCCTATGGTAGACACGGTAGGGATCTCAAGTCCCTACTTCAATCAAAGAATGAAAATGAGTATTTTCTGACTTGTCATGTGAAAGCAAGATGCACATATCCGAAGCTGAACAAGGTTTTGGAACAGGTTTTGCTCTGTGAATTAGATCCTGGTATGAACCTAAGGCTGTATAGTACTTACAAAAGGATTTGAATTTTGGCTTTAATCAAAATTTTATGGATAACATATTCATTCATTGAAGAGAATGGTTTTGCCAAAGTAATTTGATATCAATTTAATAATATACAAATTATGGCAAGGACAAAGTTGAACGCATGCATGATGCATCTTTACCAAAAATAAGTTGTGCTTTGTCTCAATACCCCAAAACGGGTTGGATAATAACATGAACGCTATAAATACTGAAATTAAGATAAGAAATATTACATGATTTATATAAAAAGGAACATGTTGATCATTGCTGCAACAATGACTCTGTCGTTTTTAACAATACATAGCTAGACGATGAAAAATGAAGCCAAAGTCCGATTGTGCAAATTATTTTCTATACAGATACATTGTTGGACAAAGGTTTTGAAGTATTGTAATAAAAATATTAAGACACTGCCAATCGATTTCGTTTTTCATTTTTCTCTGTTTAGTCTGCCTAAATCTTTGTAACAAGATCACACATGCAGTTAATTTCCGAGGTCAAGATAACCTTCTTCAGTACTTTCATCGTTTGATGCTGGTCTTTTTGAACTCTACTGTGATTCCTTGAACACATTTCAAACCAAAGTTACTGTCAGAATGAGTATTATTGAAACCTCAATTTTGCTTATCTTTTTTTTTATACACAGCATATTTTCTGGGAATTTATTTAACCTTTTAGTACATTTTGCCCTCTTTGACCTTTGGCCTCTATTGTGTCCACCCAATATTTCAATTTTGAGTATGTAAACAGGGGTAAACATGTAATCTGTACATTGGACAGGCATAAAATACAACTTTTATTCATTGATTAGCCTATACCAATGTTTTGAAACGTTTTATGGACCAGGATTAATTTCATATAGTGTTTTTGCACTCGCTGACCTTTGGCTCCCCTTTCGTACCTTAAAAACCAACCCAGGATATGTAGATAGGAAACAAAAGATCCCAAACACATAATTGTATAGCAACTGGAAAACTGGAAAAGTATCATCTATTCATAGCTATTCGTTCCATGTTTGGGAGTCTTGGAACACACATACATGAAAGTTTCAAAAACTGTACTTTTTGACCTTTGACCCTGTTGTACATACTCTTGATTCTAATTTTGAATCTGTAGATATGCGCAAACATGTCTTTTACACATTTAGCAGGCATAAAATATAACCAATTTCTTTAATTAGCAAACACCAACGGTCAAAACCTTCAGATCAAATCAGGAATAATTTCAAATAGTTTGTTTGCACTCAGTGACCTTTGACCCAATTTTCTGACCTCAATAACTAGTTGAGAATCTGCAGACAGGGCCCAAAAATCCTCATCATATTTCATATTTAGAAAACATAAATTTTGGCTATTCATAATTCAAACTTTCATGTCCTGAAGTCTTAAAATGGACATATATGAATTTTAAGAATTTTTGCACTTAGTGACCTTTGACCCCCTTTCTGACCTTATAAAACCAATAATAAATATGCAGACTTGACAAAACTTGTAGCAAATATTCTGGACAACTAGAAAACACAACTTTGGATCATCAAAGATTTAGCTTCTAGATTTGAGGATAAGATATCTGGCCACATAGAGAAATATGTTATTTTTGCACTCTTTGACCTTTGACCGCTTTGTACAAACTCTTGATTCTAATTTTGAATTTGCAGATATGGGCAAACATATCTTTTACACATTTAGCAGGCATAAAATACAATTTTGATTTCTTTAATTAGCAAACGCCAACGTTTAAAACCTTTAAATCAAATCAGGAATAATTTCAAATAGTGTGTTTGCACCCAGTGACCTTTGACCCAATTTTCTGACCTCAATAACTAGTCAGGAATCTGCAGACAGGACCCAAAAATTTCCTTAACATATTTCATAATTAGAAAACATAAATTTTGGCTTTTCATAACTCAAACTTTCATGTCTGGATGTCTTGAAAAGGACATATATGAATTTTAAGGATTTTTGCACTTAGTGACCCTTGACCCGTTTTCTGACTTTATAGAACCAGTAATGAATAAACAGTCTTGTCCAAATTTGTAGCGAACATTCTGGACAACTAGAAAATACAACTTTTGATCATTAAAGATTTAGCTTCTGGGTTTGAAAATTAGATATCCAGAAAAATAGCGAAATATATCATTTTTGCACTCAATGACCTTTGACCCCTGTTCTGACCTTAAGGGTCAAATTTGAATCTGCAGACAGGCCAAACCATGTTGCCTACATGTTGGGCAATCGGAAAAACACAACTTTTGTCCATACACATTCCGGCCTCCCACTTCTGAAATTTCGAGTTTGGACTACCAGACTATGTTATCAGTTTCATTTTCGTATGCATGAGTTATTCAAATCTCAATCAAAGACTCTTTTATTCAAAATGATGCTTACTATGCTTACATGACTTTTGAAATTTTCTCGAACATAAGAGTACATAAGATCGGAAGGGATCGCGATCGCTATGCATCCCAATGATCCTGAACTTGACTTGTTATTTTCCGAGAACGTTACTAGTTTGGCGTGTCAATTCATCTTCATTGATTCACGCGTAACCAAACACGTATTTTAATGCAATTCGTACAGATATTACAATTCATTAACATCATACAACAACCTGCCACTGTCTTCTCAGCCACGCCAATTAAACCGTTACACAAGGTGTCATAATCGTTCGCCATACTGTTATCTGGGTAATTAATAGTCCGATAATCGATTTTTGTCTATCAATTAAGGGTCAGCATGTATGTTATTAACAGCTGCTGTCAACTTTACACTTGATTAGCATAACTTTTGAAAGTTAACCCTTTACTTGAAATTTCTCTACACTTATATAGTGCATGATCGGGAATTGAAGATTTCCGGGACATCTGCTTTATGTACGGGACGCTGGGACGGCATATCAATTTCCGGGACGGTCCCGGACGTTCCGGGACGTATGGCATGTATGTTAATACTAGGGTCTGGGCCAGACTAGATTGCTATTAGTGGCGTTGAACTCTGACAAATAAAACCCATTCCAATGTCCTGCTCGATCTGAGTTACCTTTCTTATGTTCTCCGAAAAAAGGCCAACTTTGGACCACTAGAATAAAATGTTTGTGGTCTGGAAAAGCAATATGTTAGATTGCTATTGGTGTTGAACTCCGACAAATAAAACCCATTCCAATGTCCTGTTCAATCTGTCTACCAGTGACAGGTTAAAAGAAATAGTGACATCAACTGAATTAGTCTGCGATAAAACGTCAGCTTGTCCTGTAGTTTGTCTTTACACAATTTTAGTGTTTTTAGTCTTACATGTCACTGATTTTCAACAAAAACCTTGTAACTGCAGCTTGTTTTAAGCTGCAGTTACTAGGTTTTTGTTGAAAATTGACAATTTATTTTATGGCTTTGTTGGAGGTCTTGCTGATGGAAGTGAATAACTTGGACTTAATAGTATTCTCAGTCCAAAAACAAGAGCTATCAGAGGATATTAGTATTTGTCTATCATCCTATGCTAAATTGTGAAAACAACTGTAAACCCACAAAGCAAATAAAAATCAGTGTCAATTCTTGTAAAAGTTATGACATGTAATATTATATTGAGCCTTCATAATGTGTTTAAAGATTTAAAAAAATAAACATGTGTTCTTAGCATTGATGAATAACCTCTTACTGAATCAATATAAGGGCAATGTTATGCTAACATTTACAGTGAAGCAACGCCTGAAGCTATGCCTGATGACTGGAAAAGTACCAACTAAGCGCCACCATTTTAGTTCATGATCTAAAATTGAGCTAAAATGCATCCAAACGGCAAACACCCAAATATTTGTAAAGCTCTTTATATGATGCTCTTGTTTAAGTTTAAAACTATCTCCTTAATTGAATCTTTCCTGATCATCATATTGCACAGAATGCCCTGTAGGTTACATTGTACAGAAACAAATATCCCTGATGAAATTTAGGTAGTTATTATCACAACATTAGTAAATATCCAGGAGTCTTGTTTGCTAATGACACATTTGCAGATTGCCTCTCAGTAAAACAATTACATTAGTTCAGGACTTTGGGATGTTTTCAAGCAAGGATTTTATGAATACAATTGTATGCCTTTTGGCCACAAAAATGCTCCCATTGAGCTACTTGGTCTTCTAGTTTACATTATATACAGAAATACTACCCCCTCTCAATATGATATAGAGAGACATGATTATAAATTTAGTAAACATACAGCGGTCTTGTTGATTTATGACAAAAAAAAATCATAGATTAGCTCACAGAAATGTACAACTCTATGTTATCTCAAAGGTTTAGACAAATAATTAAGGTCTAGGCTAAAATTGACAGTACCATACTGCATGGTTGTTCTTTTTGAAGTCAACAGTATTTTAAAGTTTCAATATATAATCTTACACCAACTTTGACTTTACAACATTTTAAAAGACAATTTCTCTTGAATGGAAGCATGTTGCTTAAGTACTCTCCACAAACAGGTTTTGTATTAATTTTGATTCATTTCAGAGTCATATCACAATTATTGATTACTTTAATGAGCACTGGCCTATATATTCTGCTAAAAATTTTCTAACTAACAAGATGGTCATTTTAAAATTTTAGATTGTATTATTGAACAATGACCCACTTTTCATTTCAAACTTTTTTTGAGTTTTTGAATCACCAATTTTTCTCAAGTTAACAATCCACAATTGAAGATTTTGGTTCCTAGAAATTTGTGGTCT
The DNA here is from genome assembly GCA_963680895.1 of Fragum sueziense. NCBI lineage: Eukaryota > Metazoa > Mollusca > Bivalvia > Cardiida > Cardiidae > Fragum > Fragum sueziense. Next base: position 49,004,570 of record OY804602.1, on the reverse strand, counting down.
TAGCCTGAATTCCCCCAGTTATCCAAGAAAATTGTCTTTCTGTAATAAGATAAAAGAGAGGGTCATTTCCTGGTCATTATCTACAGAAAATTGAAACAAACATTAAGAAACTGAGAAAGCTTGCTAATGGTTGTATGTACTGAATACTTTCCAAAGTCACAATGTAATTTGGAAGCCCCTTAGTCTTGTTTGAACAGGTACAGCACATTGATGCTTTCAACAAAAACCTCGTAATTACAGCTTGTTTTAAACTGCAGTTAAAAGGTTTGTGTTCAAACGCGACAACATATTTCATGCTGAACATGTAAAGTTGGATGTTATGGTTTTGACAGAATCAAGTTCCTTGACTTGTCCTCGGGTTAACCAAGAAAATTGTTACCCCATGATAACATCAACAGAGGGGTTGATTTCCTTACTATTATTAACAAGAGGGCCATAGTGGCCCTAATCGCTCACCTGATTTGACTGTCTTCAAAGATTTTACCCCATGACCTAGTTTTTGACCCTGTTTGACCCAATTTCTGTCTCATACAAGAGTTTATCAAGACAATCAGTCTGACCAATTTTCAGGTTGATCTGACAAAAATATAGCTTCTAGAGTACATACGAGTTTTCTAAGATTTGATCACATGACCTAGTCTTTAACCCCAGTTGACCCGATTTCAAAATCCTCTAAGATTTCATCAAGATAATTATTCTGACCAAATTTCAGGTTGATGAGGCTAAAATTTATATGGCTTCTTTATTGTTGCAAATGAACAAAACATTTTATAAAATGCTTTGCTTAAAATGTAATCATTTGTTAGTCCCCTACTGGCGAAGCCGAAGGGGACTTTAGGTTTGCACTCTGTCCATCAGTCAGTCTGTCCGTCCGTCCGTCTGTCCGTCAGTCCGTCTGGTGAATTAGTTTTCCGGACTTTTTTCTAAACGGGGGTAGCTATTGAGCTGATTTTTGGTATGTAGACCCGCATTGATGAGTTACAGATCAACTTCGAGTTTCATTCCGCTCCAGTGATTTTTGAGGAAAATATGGATACTGGACTTAGAAAATTACTGGGAAATTACAGTTTTCCAGACTTTTTTTCTTAATGCTGGCAGCTATTGAGCTGATTTTTGGTATGTAGACCCGCATTGATGAGTTACAGATCAACTTCGAGTTTCGTTCCGGTCCATTGATTTTTGGGGAAGATATGGATGCTGGACTTAAAAAATTTCTGGGAAATTACAGTTTTCCAGACTTTTTTTCTCAATGCTGGCAGCTATTGAGCTGATTTTTGGTATGTGGACCCGCATTGATGAGTTACAGAACAAGTTTGAGTTTCGTTCCGGTCCTGTGATTTTTGGGGAAGATATGGATGCTGGACTTAAAAAACTTCTGGGAAATTACAGTTTTCCAGACTTTCTTTCTCAATGCTGGCAGCTATTGAGCTGATTTTTGGTATGTAGACCCGCATTGATGAGTTACAGAACAAGTTCTAGTTTTGTTCCGGTCCAGTAATTTTTGGGGAAGATATGAATGCTGGACTTAGAAAATTTCTGGGAAATTACAGTTTTCCAGACTTTATTCTTAATGCTGGCAGCTATTGAGCTGATTTTTGGTATGTAGACCCGCATTGATAAGTTACAGTACAAGTTTGAGTTTCGTTCCGCTCCAGTGATTTTTGAGGAAGATACGGATGCTGGACTTAGAAAATTACTGGGAAATTACAGTTTTCCAGACTTTTTTCTTAACGCTTGCAGATATTTAGCTGATTTTCGATATATGAACACATATTGATGGGATACAGAACAAGTTTGAGTTTCGTTTCGGTCCATTGATTTTTGGGGAAAATATGGATGCTGGACTTCGAAAATTTCTGAGAAATTAGTTTTTCAGACTTTTTTTTCTTAATGCTTGCAGCTATTGAGCAGATTTTTGGTATGTAGACACGCATTGATAAGTTACAGAACAAGGTTGAGTTTTGTTCCGGTCCAGTGATTTTTTAGGAAGATACGGATGCTGGACTTTGAAAATTTTTGGGCTTCTTTTTCTTAACACATATTTAAAGCCGGTAGGGGACTTGGTATTGTTTTGCAATACTTCAGAATGCTTGTTTAGTCTAATACTTGATTAATTATGCTGTAGATTGTGATGAAGCTATCCATTTTTTTGCACATGGACAGTTTCATTTGAATATTGGTACAAAACAAATCACCATCATTTACATCTTGTAAGGTATGATGTTGGGAAAAAAAACAGATTTTTACCAGAAATGATGTCCTTCTTGAAAATGTGTATGAGAGCGGATCTGGAAAAAGGTCCCATAAGGCTTTGTATCCCAACATGATTCAAGATCAGCCAGCGTATACATACACACAGTCTGATCATGAACCATGTTGGTCTCCGATAGTATCTTTGTGACTTGTAGCAACTGTATGACTGCAGCATGGATCCTAGTCAGACTGCTTTTAGGCACAGTCTGATCCTGAAAGGTGGCTGTCTCAAATGCTTTAAGGGATGTTTTTCCAGATCTTGGCTCACATATATTCCTACTTTTTTCACTTGAATAATTTTGTTTGAATATTGAAACAAATACAAGTGACTAGCACTGACATCTCAGAAGATTATGTGACAGATAAATAGAATTGTTTTACGGGCAGTGAAGCCTTCAGGGAAATCTTGCTGTGGTATTAATAATAACTTGTCTTATAGGAGCTGTTCACACTTAAATTGATAAGAGTTTGAAAGATTGACAGACCTTTTATGTCTGATTTGGTTGGCATTGACAGTATTTTGAGGTTGACTTCATTTTCAGCTTGGCCATGTTTTGATGATTGACCATACTTGCATGAACTTGATCATCATTGAACTGTATCATATGATTTTTACCATTTCTGGATAAAACCTTTTTCACTGGTGTATAAAAATGTCACTATATGCTTGTGTATTGGTTGCTTGCAACATAGTTAGTAGTATTTGTAAAAAAAGATGTACAAACATGGTATTTTTAAAAACAAAATTGTAATTGTGGGCAGGTTACATGCATGGTCAGCTTTTGAAACTAAAATTGTTACAACTTGTTGTTTGGTTAAAAGGAATTGTATTGCCAGGAACCAACAGGAAGAGAAAGTGTGAAATACCAAATGAGGTCTCACATGATAAACATAACAATTCCTCTAGAGCAGTCAGGGATTAATGGACAGGTACCTTGACAGTCAATCAATCTTGTTTCAGAACTTTTCTGCTATACAGTGGACATGCTGTTTACTTATGAAACTATAACTAAGTGATGTTTATACACAAAATTGAAACCTATAGAAATGTGTCAGTATAGAGAGATACATGTGCAAATCATCTTGTCACAATTACATAACAATCCTGATCATCATCAATTTGATTTATACTAAAGGAAAAAAAAAAAAAGCAACAAAAAATAATTTTGATCGTAGGTTTTGTGTTTGTCTTTCTCAGAATCTTCCTATTTCTAGTACTTTTTTAAATGCATAGTAAGGCTTCATCATTTGACCTCTAGTGTCAAAATTTCATCAAGGTCACAGGTTGCACGTGCCTTACATATGCATTTGAATGAGAGCAATTTGGCGTCAATGTTTAAAGCGTTCTTGAACGCAATCCAATATGACGTTAGTTAACGATTCCTGGCTGAAATTTGATTGCTGTACTGTCCATGAATAGCATAAACAGTTTTTCTCGGTAAGAGATTCCCTTCCGTAGGTAAAATAAGCGAACGTTATGGTCCTGACGTCGTGACGTTAGACGTCGACGACCGCTTTTCGATTGACCATCAGTTGTTCCGTTCGTTCTAAGAAGTTATCTCGAACAATATTTTGTCAACTGATGTACTCCAAAGTCAGCAACAATTGTGGGTTGAGATGTTCCATTCGTAAACATCACAGTTGCTGACGGACGATGTCTTTGAATAAGTTGCAAAATGATACGAGGGATTAAATCCAAACAAAAATCATTGCCTTTTGTCGAGTCGACGTTCATCTACACAAATCAAAAGAGTTCTATGTAAAGTTTGTGTATTTTAAGGTTTTGAGAAACGTGTAAACGTCTATTTTGACGTTTTCTCACAGGTAAGACAGGTTCTAACGTAAACACAAAGATCAATATCAAGATACACTTCCCTGTAAAAATCAGTAACAACTTTGACTCAGTAACATAAAAGAATAAGGAATGATTTTCGCGGGCTCGTGTGCTAAAAATAGATTTCTGATGGGAAATCCCTCAACCACGTTTGCCGAGAACCAGTCTAATATTTTGTTTACCGGTCATGAATCGGACAATTTTTTCGTAACAGTGTTAGCGAAAAATTATCATTTTCAAGCGAGATATTAGTCGATCATAGATATTGCAGGTGGGAACTAAAACTACGAAACATTGCGCATATTCAACATGCAACATTGATTCCAGATACGGAGACAGACCAGAAATGACAAACGTTTTTTCTTGAGATTCCTCAGCAGCTTAACCAGAAAAAACATCGAAAAGTCTAAAAGTAAAGTAGCTATGATCATGAAACTTCGCGGGTAGATAGATCTCACCAAGGAGGAGTGCAAAGTACAATGAGCATAACTCTACCTTGCGTATTTTATGAGTTATTGCCCTCTGTTGTAGGCCTAGTGAAAGCCTATGGGGGTATCAAATCACATTCAGCGACAAATTCTAGTTTTTTTCCAGATAAATCCTTTCCTAAACAAGACCGGTTTTGACGTCCCCAACAGAAAAGTATTGGGAAAACATTGAGACAAAAGAAGAAAATGATGATCGACCAAATTGAAAAGACCTGCACAGCAAACAAAATGAGTGTGAATAACTTCTTTGGATATTGATGATCATTCTACTTTTGCCTTGATATTTTCTCTGACATAAAACACTTAAAGTATTCACACCCGTTTTGTCATCTGCAGACTTTTTTCAATTTGGCCCAACATGACATTTGGCGTTTTGGAAAGGGTAAGCGAGTACGCATGAGCGGCACGGCGAATCTAAGGCAGGACCGTATGTGTAAACATTACTTGTCAACTAGTTATTTCATAGTTACCTATCTTAAAAAGTACACGACACAGTGCAGCAACCTTCTCAACTCTTAATTATAATGTTTTTCAACAAATGATTACGGTAATCCACTAATCCAGCTCTTAAAACGTCATCTTCAGCAAGTTGATCGTGGAAAAACATCGCGAGATTCACAGCCATTATTTGTACGATCGAGGATTCCCAATCTATTTTTAGACCAATGAGGCGTGACGATGACGTATTTGTTTAAATGAAAAACCGATTCCTATTAAGAGAAATAACAAAAAATAGTTGTTGCGTTTCTTCTTTCCCCTAGTATAGTTAGGATCAGTATAACCTATCCCCAGAGAAAATATGGATTGAAATTTCACTGATATTTCACTGAGATTTCATTGAGATTTCAGTGAAATATCAGTGAAAGAAAGGGGCAAAATAACAATGAAATTTCACCAAAATCTCTGTGAAATTTCACCAAAATTTCAAAGAATTAACGGTGAATTTCATCAAAATTTCATCGAAATTTCACCAAATTTCACCAAGGTTCTGTTGAAATTGAAATTATGGATTGAAATTTCAGTGAAATTTCTGTGAAAAAAAGTGAAATATCAGTGAAATATCAGTGAAATATCAGTGAAATAACAGTGAAAGAAAGGGGCAAAATTTCAGTGTATTTCACCAAAATCTCAGTGAATTTCACCAAAATCTCAGTGAATTTTCACCAAAATCTCGGTGAATTTTCACCAAAATTTCAATGAATTAACAGTGAATTTCATCAAAATTTCAGTGAAATTAATTATGTTGAAAAGTATCAATATTGACCTTTTTACACATTTAACATCTTATTTAAGATAACAATGACCTATATCTTTAACAATACTACAGTCTAAGATCGAGAATTAGTTGTCACAGTCTAGCATTAGTTACTATTTGAAATTTGGATTAGTCTTTGGTTTACCAGGCACAATTTCTGTCCTACCCTATCTTATATGGATTGGGTTAGATATAGAAATCAAATTTCTTGTAAAAAGAATTGACAAGGTGTCAAGAAAAACAAGCAGCAGGTGTGTGGGACAGCAGTTCCCAATCATAAATTAGTCTAAAACAAAGCACAACATTAATTTTATTGTGCCCATTATTCCAGAGGTGCGCCCAAAGATTTGTTATGATACTAAAATCTATGTTTACACATGATCATGTCTAACATGTCCTTAGAATTCAGCTATGAAGACAAATATGACTATGTCATATACCAAAATCTTTACTAAAGGCAGTTTGAATAATGCCATTAAAGTCACTTATTAGTTTTAAACCACGAAAACCAATGACAACTGTAATAATATATGCAATCAGGATGAAATTAGATGGATTACACAAAGAACACTTCAAAGATAAACTAAAGATGTAATTCTTTGTTTATACTTACACTGGCTTTTGCTTAAACATCAATAATGCCTGAAAATACTTTGAACAATTCAAATTCTCTGCCACATGGTTGAAATCACCAAAGCGCTCCAAATCTACTTCCAACTATGTGCCCGAGATGTTGCGATTGTAAAAAGGATTTTACTGAAATTTCGTTGAAATTTTGCTGAAATTTCACTGAAATTTCACTGAAATACAAGTCTCAAACAAGAAAAAAAAATTCATTGAAATATCATAATTTTAATTTCTTTAGCCCTATAAAATTATGTCTAACATGTCCTTAGAATTCAGCTGTGAAGACAGATATGACTATGTCATTTAACACAATCTTTACAAAAGGCAGTTTGAATAATGCCATTAAAGTCACTTATATCTAAACCACGAAAACCAATGACAACTGTAATAATATATGCAATCAGGATGAAATTAAATGGATTACACAAAGAACACTTCAAAGATAAACTAAAGATGTAATTCTTTGTTTATACTTACACTGGTTTTTGCTTAAACATCAATAATGCCTGAAAATACTTTGAACAATTCAAATTCTCTGCCACATGGTTGAAATCACCAAAGTGCTCCAAATCTACTTCCAACTATGTGCCCGAGATGTTGCGATTGTAAAAGGATTTTACTGAAATTTCGTTGAAATTTTACTGAAATTTCATTGAAATTTTGTTGAAATTTTGCTGAAATTCAAGGACGAAACAAGAAGAAAAATTCACTGAAATATCAGAATTTTTCGTCAAAATTTCACTGAAATTTCATTGAAATTTAGTCATTTTGCTGAGATTCAGCAATATTTAAGCATTTCACTGAAATTTCACTGAAATTTGGTGAAATTTCAGTGAAATTTCAATTACATTTTCACTGGGGATGATTAGTAAATGGTTATGGTCTATATATATTTTTGGTAGGAATTTTAGGTAGATTGCTCGACCATTGTACCCATGGTTTGATCCTATAGCTTCAAGTAAACTGTTGTTCTTTCTCAAAAAAAGCTATTGAAACGAGTCATCCCTATGTGTAAGCAAATTTTAAGGATCTTGAAACCCAGATATGGCACTTCCTTATGCTAGGCCAAATGGCAATGTCAATTACTTTGAGACAAGTTAAAATTGTGTAAGCTTGCATTTTGGTTTGGTCTCCTCGTATCAGCAACAGCTTTTAAGAAATGCCAGTCCTAATATGGGTATGTTCATCCACTAATGAAGATTTATCTGCCTTTATGACTTTAGTTTCTGGTACTAAACCCTCTCCAACACATTACCTGCTTTTGACGTCCCTAATAGAAGAGGCTTGGGAAAACATTGAGACAAGGGAAGAAAATGCTGATAATCAGCATTTTCTCCTTTTGCCTCAATATTTTCAGTGCTTTCTTGTACACAAATATTTCCTTTACCAACATCAATTTGTCATATTTGACTGCTTACAAATTGGAACAGTCTAAAATTTCGCCATTTGGGAAAGGGTTAATCGTGACTCCACCCGGGACTTCCTGTTATTTTCTCATTTTCTTCTTGGAAGAAAATTTATTAAGATCATTTTGAAAATTATCTTGAAAATTGGAAATTCAATTTTACATCATCTGTTTTGTAATAATTATGTGGCTTTGTTGATATCTCTTGGGGATGGAAGATGATTTGTGTGGCTAGCTTTTTTGGTTGTGCCTTTCCCACTGGAGCAAATGATGGGTTTCTTTTTATATGGTGGCACTGTGGAGGGAAATCACATGACATAATAATTTCAGAAAATTGTCAATAATTTTGCTGATACTTCACCAATTTGATTTTTTAATTTGATGCGGAGGATGTCGAAAAATGACAGAAAAATTAGCTGGATGTGGTAGATATTTCAAAAATCAGTTATTGATGACCCAACAAAACTTTTTTTGTTACACTGTGTCATGCTAATGTCAATTACTATTTTCGCACTTGTTTTTAACTTGTCAACAATCTAAACGAAGATAAAAGGGGATTGGAATGATTTTTCAAAACATAATATTAGTTGTGAGATTGATTGAATGGTGTTTAATTAGCACCTTTTTCGACTGTTATGGTCATATTTCAGCAGGTTGAGCACCTAGCTATGGATTCCTATTGTTTTGCTCACCAGTTCTCTAACCCAGTTTCCAGAAGCCCACCCTCTAAGGTTTACAATCACTCAACCATTGATAGGAAACATAATCAGAAAAGATGGTTCCCAAGGCTTGAGATAGAACCAGGGTCCTCATGAGTGAGAGTCAGATGCACTATGAACTGCGCTATGGCCATGTCCAAGGTGGGTAACCCACGTGACTTTTGGGAAGCGTTCACACCGAAGAAATCGTCCGCTTCAAGGTATGTTTTGTTTAATTTCTCAGCTGATACGCAACGGATTTTGACGAGATAAAGTGCACGGAACGTGCCTTTGAAAGGGCTATTCCCGGCTCTAACTCCAAATCCAATGCCATGGTTTCTTCAAACATTCAAGCAAAAGTTTTTTTCGGTGCATGTGAACGCTTCCTACTTACGTTTTGCACTTAAAAATATTTTGGCTCGAATGTTTGAAGAAACCACTGGATTTGGAGCAGAGTGAGTGCAGAGCCGGGAATAGCCCTCTCAAAGGCGCGTTCGGTGCACTTTATCTTGTCAACATTCGTAGCATATAAGCTGAGAAATTAAACAAAACATACCTTGAAGCTGACGATTTTTTCGGTGTGAACGCTTCCCAAAAGTCACGTGGGTTACCCACCGTGGCCACGTCCCAAAGGTTGTATGATGTATTATTTTATAGGAAAAAGTGTTAATATAAGATATGAAGAAATTTAAAAGATTAAAAGATACTGAAATTTGAGAAAGAAGGATGGTGTAAGAATTGAAATTTTGATAATATAAAAAAAAGTCTTTTTTATTATAAACTATCATTTTGATATATCCTGCTTTATTAAAAAAACATTTGATACTCACAGAGGATATTAAATGACTTGATATCCAGTGACTTTGTGCTAAACTGTTGTAAGTAGATATATAATCCATTTTGCCCTGCCAACATTTTTGTACGGACTCCTCAATCATCATCAACTTGTTTGCTTCTTTAGTGCTAAACTACCTAATGAATTGATTAAATGTATAAGGATTTAGAATCAGTTATTAACAGTGACATGTATACTTAGGTTAATAGTACTGGTGATGATACTATAGAATAGAGTTGGATTTATAATGCAGTGATGATATGAATAAAATTGTTCAAAGCAATATGATTTTTAGCTCATTTTTTCAAAGAAAATGAGAGCTTATACTGTCACCCGGGCGGCGGAGTTGGCGTTGGCGTCGGCATTGCAACAAAGGTTTAAGTTTTTAGCTCACCTGAGCACAAAGTGCTCGGGGTGAGTTATTGTGGTCACTTTTTGTCCGGCGTCCGGCCATCCGTCCGTCAACATTTGGGGTGTTTACACTCTAGCATCCACAAAAGTTAGGCAATCTTGATCAAACTTGGCCAAAACAAGTTCTCGGACAAGTTCGATTATGGGCCTGATCGGACCAGATAGTGCGGAGTTATCTACCTTTGAATGTAAAAAAATGCTGTTTTTAAGATTGTTTACACTCTAGCATCCACAATTATTTATCAATCAAGACAAAACTTTGACATAATGTTGGAGACTATAAGATCTGGGATGAGTTCAATTTTCATTCTGATCTGACCAGAAAGATGAGAGTTATGTGCCCTTGAATTGAGCAAAATTGCCATTTTTTGGCTGTTTTCAACCTTGTGTTAATCTAAGGGAAGTAACTCTTGACACTACTTTTCTTAAGTATAAGTAGAGTTATCTGGTTTGATAGAGCTCTCCCTCTGGGAGGTGAACATGATGAAAGAAAGTCAAAATAAAAAGAGTCTAAGATATTTACAGCGTTAGTGTCCATTATTAAGCGTTAACAAATGGTAGCAGAGCGGAAACAGATCCATAGAGGCATACTGGAACTATATATTGAGATATAGATTTACACTCTAGAATCTACAATTATGAATTAGACAAAATTGCCATTTTCGTCTGGTTTCGACCTTGTTTACATTCTAGAATCTACAATTATTGATCAATCTATACAAAACACAATGTTGGGGACACAATGTTGGGGACCATAAGATCTCATATGAGTTTGATTTTCAGTCTGATCTGATCAGAAAGTCCAGCGTTATGTGCCCTTGAATTAGACAAAATTGCCATTTTCGGCTGTTTTCAACCTTGTTTACACTCTAGAATCTACAATTATGGATCAATCTAGACAAAAATTGGACACAATATTAGGGAACATAAGATCTGGGATTAGGTTGATTTTCAGTCTGATCTGATCAGAAAATCGAGAGTTATGTGCCCTTGAATTTGATAAGATTGCTGTTTTTGGCTGTTTTCGACCTTGTCTATACTCTAGAATCTACAATTATTTATCAATCAAGACAAAACTTGGATACAATGTTTGGCACCATAATTTAGATCTCGGATGAGTTAGATTTTCACAACCTTATTGATCATAACTTCTTTTTCAGTCTTAAAGTAAGAAATATTAATTGAATTGAACAAAGTTGTTGCTCATATCATTTTGGTTCAGGTGAGCGATATAGGACCATCATGGTCCTCTTGTTTCAAACATCAATAACTTTCAAACTATCAAAGGGATTCAACCCAAACTTGGAATACTTATTCACCATCACACCCTCTACCTTACTACCAGGGCCCATGACCCTGGCTCCACTATATTTGGAGTTATGCCCCCTTTATACTAAGCAACTTAGAAAGTCGAGCGTGCTGTCTTCGGACAGCTCTGGTTGAATTTTAGGAACAAACAGTAACAATTTTGAACAATCTTTACTTGGTTTTAGTGTAGTATTATACCATTTTGATGGCCTGTACGATATATACTTAGGGCCAAGTGCAAATAAAGTGTGACATTTGGATAAAAAATAAACTTTCGATTAGATTTGTTTTGGCAGTGTGATTTGAAAGTATATATATCAAATTTTGAAAAAAATGTATAATCTTTAAAGCGCATTTATCTGATTTCAGAAAATTTTGACTTTTATATGAGTGCAAGAGCTAATTTTAGGACTTTAAATAGCTTTTTTAATGTGCAAAATGGACATTTTAGTCATTTGTTTGATCATTATTTGTTCTTTATACTTTAAGCTTAAGAATGTGGCAAACTTTTGAGCTACTTGTTTGTCAAATTCTATGACTTCTTGAAAAAAAATGGCAAATAAATGGTAAGAAAAGCAATAAATTAAAGAAACATACCTGTTATCAACTTTATTATGAAAAGAATGTCAACCCTTTAATGGCAATAGCAATATTTAATCAAAATTTAATCAATTTACTTTAGAACAAAAAAATCTGGCTCTGATATTCAAAAATATAACTAAGTTCTGTTGAGTACAAAACAGTTACTCTTTACCGTTATGGTTGGGACACATTGAATTATTCTTATGTATTGAGGTTTAATTGTAGATTTTCACAACCAGTTTGTGTTCATTTTATTCCCTAAACCATTAAAAGATGTTAAAAATCACTTTCAGTGATTTAAAACTTCTATATTTTGTTGTGGAAGTCTTCTTGTGTTTGGTTTGTGTAATATTACTTACAAAATCACTTATATAGCTAACAAATTACATAGTTCCATTTGTTAATACTATCTTGCTTCATTGCCATATCAATTATGGCTATATCAATGTAAAATTAATGGTAAAAACGGAGATACTTCTCAAAATTAATTCATAAATGTTAATTGACTGAACCGTTATGGTTGGGACATCCTGTCATGCCCATGTTTTAGAATGATTATCGTCTGATAAAATGCAACCTTCTGATGGATTTCTTCTACAAAATAGTGTAACAAGTATAAACATTCACAAAAACTATTTTTAACTGTTAGAAGATAAAAGAAAAACAAGAGGAATGACATAAATTTCCCTCAAATCATTTTCCCATATTATTCCTAACCTGGTGCCATTCAAAATCACAATTAATCCTTCTGTGTCTCCAAATATCGAATATCTTTTTATTCTGTTTTTTATCAGTTAGTACAATTACTAGATTAATTTTAATGATATTATGGCATGCATTAAATTTAAAAAGCACAATATGGATATGACACAGTTTTAGATTAGTTGTCTTTCAATCCATACCATTTATCATTTTAGTTGGGACAGTATATATCAAATGATATCCTGATTCTTTGGCTTCCAAGGTTTTACTTTTAGACAAGGGTAACTTGTACGATCCTCTCCCATACTATAAGTCATACAGCTTTGAATTGTATTATGAGTCTATAACACAATGCTCTAGATACAGCGATTGTCATTCACTGAATTGGTCCTATGTTTTGGGTTCTTGAATTTTTACATCTATAGAGAAAAAGTTGAAAATCTTGTTCCAAGCTAATAGTCCTAAAATTTAGAAATTAATGATGTAGAATTTACATTGATCTTTACAAGAGTAATCTAAACTGATAACTTATTCTCTATAAGATAAATATAAGGCTTGTGCTGTGGGTTCCTGAACTTCACAGAGATAAAGATCTGTGGAAATCTTGTAATGGTACAGCTCGCATGTTTTTTGCCTAAAACACTCGTCCGCTGTGGACAAAATAATTGGTCTGGAAAATTGTGATGATTGCCTATTGCTACTGCAATCACCGCCTTTTTCCACTCACAATTTCTGCGGATCACTGTGAATCGAAGTGGCAGATGGAAGTCATTGGTGATCACCGCAATAGAGAGGAAATGCTAGGTTTACTCTAAACTTGTCCACGCAAATCACTGCAATTTGCCATGGTCAAGTGGAAAATCATGATGGTTTATCAGTCATTCCACGGGTTTTGGTTGAAATAATGCTCACTGTGGCCAATGGCCATCCACTCTAATCCACCCAAAATGTAATCAGGGTGATGTGTGAAAATAGGCAAACATGTCAGCTGTACTGTTTTTCCATTCAAATCACAAGATCTTGAACTTTGATATTTTGGGTGTTGTTGAATGCAAAATCTTATCTCATGAATCTTTACTAGAATTATTCAAAATTATAACTATGCAGTAAAATAAAGCCTCTTTTATAATAAAATCCCACATTTTACATTTAGAATATATTTTATAGGACTTAAATTTGCAAAAAAAAATCAGGCTTTGAAATTTTGCTGGTCGCATATGGCTTAATCACTAAGGTGAGAGATTAAAGGCCATCTTGGCCCTCTTATTTGGAATTTTGGTCAGTAAGTCCCCCCAAAAGTTCAATTCAATGACAATTTCTCCATATTAAACCAAAGACAAGCATGTACTACATATTAATTGGTAAAGATAGGATTTAACAAAAATGTCCCAACCATAACGGTAGCTAATTTACTTATAGAACCTACTGTTACTCAGGATTATATAATGCACAGCAACACAAATTCACTTCTTTTCATTTAGAAAATAATACAATAACATAAAATGAGTCTTTCTAAAATAATCAAACACTAGTTTTGAAATAAAAACAATTTTCCTCCAATAAACCTAAGAAAAGTGATGTAAATTTGAAAAATACTAAAAATCTTTACTATGTCAACAACCATTTGTAGTTTTTTTCACTGTAAATTACCTAAATAATATAAAGATTTCACTTTAAAAGATGTGGAATGAGTGACACTGGTTGAAAACATGGCCGTTATGGTTGGGACAAAAAACGTTATGGTTGGGACATCATGGATTTGGCTCTATTGGTCATTCCTACTTGGGAGTTGAAAGTAGAACTAAAATGCAAAAGGTATTATAGGATTTCAGGGAAATAATGCAAAGCAACTTAAACATTCAAAGCCTCTGTGTAAGGAATATGGAACTAATAAACAAGGGTACCGTATCAACTGTTATGGTTGGGACAAATTTTTGTTCATTGCATATGTTACAAGCAAGCCAAGTGACATGCATATGGAACAAAGAAAGTTATTATAAAATAAACTCATATCTTTTTTACATCCTTTAAAGCCATTTTAGCTTATTTGATATTGCTGTTTCTTTATGTTTGAGATCTTTTAAGATGGTAGACCCAAAATTTTGAATTTTGGAGACAACTGGACATATTTGGAAAAAATGTCACAATTTCAAAACATTAAACTTTCAAGTTAAATCAGTTGATGTTATGACTACTCATATATATAACGATGATACACAAATGCAAAAATTATATCATTCAGCTATCAAATTTGAGTAATTCAGATATTTAAAATAGCCTTTTAATGAATGTCACGCAAAAAACAGCCTTTTTTGGTCAATTTTCCATTTTCAATCTGTCATAACTTTTGAACAAATCATCCGATTCACTTGAAATTTTCAACACAAGTCCATCACAATGTAGCCTTTCCAGTAATTAATATCAAAGGGTTGTCAATCTTTCTGTCTTTCATATTTTTATGATTTTATGTTGGAGACAAGAAAATGTACACTTATTTGCACTTGGCCTTAGACTGGTATTACACCAAGCAATATAGTGCTACCTTAGAAATTGACTCCCAAGCGTTTGTTATTGGAAAAATGTTTGAAGATTGAGACTATCGAGTAGCCTCTATGTTGACGCAGTGACAATTTTGTTATTCAGTTGCGTTATTCAAGTAGCTATGACATTGTTTAACTTCTCAACTCCTAAGTGCATTAATCCTGTTTATAAAACAAATCATTGCTTTTCTTCAAAAGCCTGTAACTACAGCTTCTTTTAATCTGTAGGTACGTGTTATTAATTTTGATTGACTTGATTATATTTGAAGATGATTATTTTGCTGCAGCTGCTTTTACTCAAAAGTCTGGTAACTGCAGCTTAAAACAAGCTGTAGATACAAGGCTTTTTATGAAAAGCTACAATTTGTAAAATAATATGTTCTTGAACTTGATAAAAGATGAATATCATTTTATATTAGTGTGAACAACTTTTGATTTGAAAATTAATTTATATTGAATATTTGACAAACTGTTAACTTATATTCACCGACTGTCAGTGGATGATATTTTTGTTAGTGTTATTGAAGTAGGAGAAACATACTTTTTATTTAAAGTTTTGTTCAAATTGTATAAAGAAAAAGCCCTGTTCTTTCAAATCCTCCAAGTTGTCACTGGATATCATTTGCTTGTGGTTGTTTATTGGATATTAGCAAAATATCTTTTCCAATTAAGGTTATGAAGGTTTAATTGAATAATCTCCGCTTGCGAGGGATTATTGTCATCAATTTTGTGGGTTTTAGATGGTATTGATCAGACTTTCTGGGAGCCTATTCAATTGAATATGTCACAGGCAGAGCGTGGAAATTTGGCCACTGGTTCAGAAATATGTGAGAATAAATTGCAGGATATTACTTCTCCCAAAGTTTCCGCGGAAATATCAGGAAATAACGTGGCCTCAGACAATTCTGACGTGAAAAAACAAGAACAAGTGAAATTATCTTCTATGAATGCTAGTGGAAGTGGAGTTCATTCTGGGAAAGAGGTGGAATCGGCAGCTTGTAAGGACAGTTCAGTGCCCTCAAATGCTAATGCTGCTACACTAAGAGAAGGATCTGCTAATATTAGTACAAATTCTACGCCAAAAGGAGACGTTACTTCAAATACAGCCATGCCAAATAAAACGGCACCAACTAGACGGATCCCTCATCTACATAAACTTGAAAAGTAAGTGAATCCCTTTGCGAAAAGTTTCTTTATGTTCATAAACTGTTCTAGTACATTCTAGAATGTTAAATTGCACTTTTAGAACTGTTTTAGAACAGTTCTAGAAGTGTCATTTAATGTTCTAGAACAGTTCTAAGAACTAGAAATGTGTTCTTGAACTTTTTTCGCAGGGAAAGCCTTTTGAGGATGCCTCAATGTTGTAATAAATGACATAATTTCTCTAATCTACAATTTAGCCATAAGAGAACTAGGCAGTTAACTCTTTACCAATCGTGACCTTCTTTTGATGTCTCTTAGAGAAAGGGCTATGCAAAGAGCATCGATGCAAAAGAAGAATAGGCTGATAATCACCATTTTCTCCTCTGGACTTAATATTTTTTGTGATATATTAATATAATGCACCGGAATCCTCTAAAGATTACATCCATTTTGTTGTCTGCAATTTTGCCATTTGGGTATGGGTAAAGCAACAAATGATGGTCCCCTAATTGCACCATAATTATCCTTGAAACATAGATAATTTCATTTATGTCTGCAGTCTTCAATAATTATACCATTCTGGGAATTCCAAGGGTAGGAAATAAGTTTCTTAACCTCAATGCTGGTGCCTCCATAATACGGCAAGTTGGCACTGAGCTGTGCAATAGCAATGTACCCCTGCGAAAAGTTCATTTAAATTTAAGAACTGTTCTAGAACATTCTAGAATGTTAAATGGCACTTCTAGAACTGTTCTAGAACAGTTCTAGAAGTGCCATTGAACAATCTAGAATGTTCTAGAACAGTTCTAGAACTAGAGATGCGTTCTTGAACTTTTTTCGCAGGGGTTGTAACCACATAAGGACTATTGGAATGCTAAGGCTTTACATAAATTGAATGAAGAGATGCAGAATTTGCATAAATGACCAAAAAACCCTAGCTGTCACAAGAGGTCACAGTCTTTGGTAGAATCAACAGAAAGTCTTTTTGGAAGCATTGAAAGTTTTATGGAATGAAATGGTGATAATCTTAGCGAGTGTCCCTATTTTAATGTTATTGTTTAAAAATTTTAGTTTTCAGGTTTATATTGGTGTCTATTACTCTTTCATTTTGCCAACTAGCTTTGAAATATTAATGACTGCAACAAAGTGCACAATTGCATTGAGGATTTCAAGGTTCACCAAAACTGAATAAAGAGTCAAAGAATTTGCATAAATAACCAATTAACTTGCTTAATTAGGATTATAAAATCCCATCAGAGGATTAATAAGATTTGTTTAATCTGTGTTATTGATCTTGTATCTCGTAGCTGTGAATGTGAGACATTGTTTGCAGGCAGAATGACATTTTCAATGACATTCTGATCTTTAGCACATATATAATAATTTAGTAATGTTGCATGGCAATTGTGTGGACATCAACAATGGTATGCTGTATGATTATTAATGAAATGTTATCAATATTTACTTCATGTCTTTTGTAACAATTATTATGTTGAGGTATAATGATTAGTAAACAACATGCAAGATTGTGTCAACAACAGCAACAAAATACTATATTGTTATTTTTGAAGATAATTGGCTGGAAAAGTTTCCATTCTCACATATACATAATTTAGCTTCTATGAGGATGCTAAATATAAGCAACTACATTATGTAAATCTTGCTTATATGGTCCAATAATCTGACCTCATCTATAATCTTATTTACATATCTGTTATGCATTGCCTGTTTTCCTGACATCATTTAGACTCGCCTTTGATTTGTATCAGTGTGCCAACTTTATCTTGTTTAGAATAGAGAACAGCAACAACATTATGTAAATATCGTTTCTGCATGATTCTGTCAATAATCATATCGGCAGTCCTTAAAAGATTGTCTAATTTCATTACATCATTTGGGGATAGATATAGTGTATACCATCATGTGGTTTATTATTATGTGCCATTGGTTGTCTTTCAAATGAATAATAACAACAGCATTATGTAAATTTGGTTCCTGTGAAACAGTCCTGGTGGCCTCATCAATGATCAGATTGACATAATTCACAATGTCTTGTTTGTTTTCATTACATCATTGGGGTTTGATAAACTGTATATACATCAAAGTTTCTATTGGTTTGCCAATGAATTTATGTAGTACCCAAAGGTTTCCAACAACTAGATATGACATCATAGGGATTTCATGAACAATAGATAATAGTAAACATGGTATTTATGCGCCATTGACCTTATTTAGAACCTAGGATAGCAACAACATTATGCAAATGATGCGTCTGAGGAAACAATGGGATTCCATCAATGGCAAATAATTTTGTGCTAAAAATAGACTGGGTTTACTGTTATATTTCGATAAACTGTCGGTGTTGTTATAAAATCTTGTAACTACGGCTTGATTCAAGCCGTAGTTAGGAGATTTTATAACAACATCTACGAAATACTATTTGTTTGTCCAAATTTACGTCACTTTTATCTGGATAAATTGTTCCCTATTGATCATCAATCCATCAATAATCGTATTGGCATACTCTGTGATGCCTTGTCTGTTTTCATTATATCATAGAGATTTTTACGTCATATTCAGGTTGGATGGAATAATTTTGTCTTATTGCTATGCCCAACTTGGCTTTAAATGTTGGATGTGGACAAGTAGAGTTTTGCATCCAGCTTACAATACAAATACAAAATCGCCTTTAAAGTATCAATGTGGCAACAACAAAATAGCAAGAACAATATTTGAATCACATTATTGAAGAGACAACCATGCTCTCTATTGATAATTCTATTGAACCATTTCTTAATGCCTTGTCACTTCTTATGACATCATTGGGATTTGATTATACAGTACTGATACATGATATTCCATGGTGGCCGACGTTCAGCCATTACTTTTTACTTGGTTGTCAATAACTCAGCTTTACGTACTGACTTTTCAAGGATTTACCTTAACAGCAATTTCCTTACATCTTCGGATCTTCTTAAAATGATTCAAACCTAATTCAAGTTGGTCAATAGTTAACACAAAATTATTGACAATTTTCTGTAATTGTTGTGTCCTGTGATTCCCACAGTGTTTAAATGTCATGTAGCGTACAACAAAGATCTGATAACTAGTTTACAGAAATGAAGTTTGTATGTGGCTGCCTAAATCTTTGTTCTGATCTTGTAAATAAGATAGATTGGCAATCAGTAATAGCTACCCCTGCGAAAATTGTTAGAACAATTCAAGTACATTTTCTATGATGTTCAAGAACAAATGACAAGAATTGCTCTAGATTTGTTCAAGTTCACTTTAAGAAATGTTATATTGGACAAATTTTTAAAAACACACTGTTCTCAATAAGTTCTTAAAAACTGTTCTAGAACAGTCCAAGAACTAAATTACATGAACATTACAAGAACTGTTATTCTTCTCACAGTTCTTGAACTGTTCAGGTAACATTTTAAGCAATTCTTTTTAAATGTACTTGAATGGTTCTTGAACACTTAAGAAAAGTTTAAGTACTGTTCATGTGTCCTCGTTTCCGAACTGTTCTTGAATATTTCAAGAATCATACTGTCCAATATAACATTTCTTAAAATGTTCATGTACACAACTTGAACACTTTAATTACATCAGTACAGTTGTAGTACTTGAAGTGTTCCAAATCAATTTAGCCCTTGAACTGTTCTTGAATCAATTAGGAGCAATACCAATTTTTTTTCTGAACTGTTCTTGAATAATTCTGGAATAGTATATTGTCCAATATGACATTTCTTGAAACGTTCTTGAACACAACTTGAACACTTTTGTTACCTTATCGAAATAAATTTCATGAATCGATCAGGAACAGTTATTTAACTTTTCAAGAACACCAGTTCTTAAATTAACCCTTTCCCAAACAAGATCGGGTTTTGACGTCCCTATAAGAAAAGGCTTAGGAAAACATTGAGACAAAGGAAGAAAATGCTGATAATCAGCATTTTCTCCTTTTGCCTCAATGTTTTCTGTGCTATAGTATTCACACATTTTACATCAAGTAACATCCATTTTGTGGTCTGCAGCAGCTTTCAAATTAGACTACCCTACAATTTTGCTGTTTGGGAAAGGGTTAAACTTGAATGTTACATGGGCACTTAAAATAATGACCTACATCAAATCATGAACAAAAAGCCTTTTATTACTTTCAATACTATTTTTAAGGCAACCAACTTACAGAAAACCAAGGAAAACATATGGTAAACTTACCATAACAATATTACTGGATTAGAAATGTGGGTGGGGTATGATTGGTAAAAGTCGGGGTATGATTGGTAAAAGTCAAAATCAAATATCACTCACCAAAATTGAGCCTTTGTTTTACTTGGTCTTTTCAATAAGCAAGCTTCTGTATTCTTCTAAAATTCACAAAATCTATGTAACTTAGGTGAAAATCATCATAAAGAATATCTTTGGAAATTACAAATTAAGAAAATACATTCCCTCCAACTTAAGCAATAGGAAGTTTACACTAGAAGACAACAACAAAAATAGACTGGAGGTATTTCACAAGCACTGCTAAGAACTTTTTAAGAACACACTTTGTTCTGAAAAGATCCTTCAAATGCTCAGGAACATCTTTAAGATACTTCTGGGACAAACATATTCTTAATATATCCTTTAAATGTTCTTATAATATCTTCAAGTCACCTTGAAGTGCAATGTGTAGAGCATTTTAAGAACATCATTTGTTCTTAAAAAGTCTTTGAGTTGTTCAAGAGCATTTAAAGTGCTCTTTTGGAACAAATATGTTCTTAACATGTTCTTAAAATGTTTTAGAAGTAATATCAAAGAGCAGTACTTAAACCTTCTAAGAACACACTTTATTCTTAAAATGTTTTTGATATGATCTTAAACTCAATTTAGAACAGGTCACGAACATAATTGGGATGAAATTGTGCCAAAAAAGTTCTTGAATTGTCCAAGAATAGTTTAATGACACTTTAAGAAAACCAAAGGTCCTTCAAAAGTTCTTGAACTGTGCCAAAAGATGAGTACTTGAACAGTTCATGTACAGATGTTCTTAAAAACTTATGAGAACAGATTAAGAACTTTTTGCAATGTTCAAGTGCTGTTCTTGAACTACTCATAAGCATAAGAACAGCAATTTGCAGGGGTAGAGATGCTCTGCCAGGTCATTTATCACAAGCTATTATAATCATGTAAATGATGTTACTCATGAAACAAATGAGAAGTTTATCAAGAATCATATTGACATTCTATCAAATGGCCATGTAGATGGAATCAAAATTTATGATAAATCAGGGAATCTTAAATAAATTTATTGTATACAATCTTGAAATATTTGGCTCCACCAAAACGACATACTGAAAGTAATGTGTGCAAAATAGAATTGTAAAGATACCAATATTTAATGGCAGGGCATATGTATGAAAATGGTTGCTCTACTGTAACTCTGTAATTCAAACTGACTATGAATTATAGGGGGGTCATTTCAAATACTGTAATTCAAAATTTGAAAGGGAAAATTATAAAATAAGAACCAAAGGAAAAGACAAGTTAGTACTTTAAATAACATGCTGTCATTGTTCTGTAGACATTTTTGCTTTTCAGACTGAAAGGATTATAATTTGGAATTTTCAGAAGAGCATTGACATGCCTTTAGAAGTCTTTGGGGCTTTATACGGCTTCAGCATGCTTCCCCAATATGGTTTTGTTTCTAGATATTTCTCTTTCTATGCCTTCATTTATATATTATGGCTGAGTGCAGGTTAGGGTGTTGAATTCGGCCATTCATGCTTCAAGTCCCTGGAATGCCACTCATCATAGCATTGCAACCCATTAACACACATTGATGTCTTTTGATGCCCTAGAAGAAAATGCTTTAGAAAACATTGTGGAAATTGCTTGTGGCAGACAATTCCTTCATTTCCTATAATATTTTCTACCATAAAAGACCAAAAAATGTAAAATTTCATTCACTTGAAATTGTTGCTTTCGTCATCTTTGAATTCGGATAAGTCTTAAGGCAAGGCTTTGCCTGAAGCAGCTGCAACTTAAGGCAATTAACCCTTTCTTAAACAAGACTAGGTTTTGACGTCCCTAATAGAAAAGGCTTTGGAAAACATTGAAACAAAAGAAGAAACTGCTGATAACCAGCAGTTTCTCCTTTTGTCTCAATATTTTCTGTGCTATATTTTACACAGATCCTGCCTCTATGAACATCCATTTTGACCTCTGCAGCCACTTTCTAAGGGGAAAGTCCAAAATTTTGTCGTTTGGGAAAGGGTTAAGGCTTTGCCAAGCAGCTGCAGCTTAGTTTAAGGCTTCATCAAGGATATAGCCATGGATATGTAACTGATCATGACTAGATATAACTAGAAATTTTGAGAGAGACATAAAAAAGACAAAAAACATATGTTCAACACATAATATTATGTTGAACATGTAGACAAAAAAGGAAACTCACAGGGGACCTTTAATTGCTTTTCCAACATTATTTCTGTGGATTGTGGAAGTTAAATTGCCAACAAGGGACTGTTTTAGTTGAAGATCAATATCTTCTGATATCTGAGGAAATTCTGGAAGGTCTTTTATGTCTAAAAATGAGCAAAAATTAGGTAATAAATTGCTTTGTTGGCCTTAAAGGTTTTCTTTTGTAAGTTTTACCAGACAAGTCTTAACCCTTTCCCAAACGACACAATTTCATGGTGATCGATCCAATGCAAAAACTGCCAGAAATGACAAAATGAAGGTATTAAAGATAGAATTTGTTTAAAATATTGCATAGAAAATATTGAGACAAAAGGAGAAACTGCTGGATCAGCAGTTTCTTCTTTTGTCTCAATGTTTTCCTAAGCCATTTCTATTAGGGACGTCAAAACCAGGTCTTATTTGGGAAAGGGTTAAGCTAGAATGACAAGATGGATGATTGCTTTGGCCAAAGTTGGTTTAGAAAATCCTCACTGTCTTGATGATAATTTATTAGAATTTTTAGGGAAAAAGACTTAAAGCAAGGGTGGATCCAGGATTTTTTTCAAGGGGGGGGGGGGGGGAGGGGGGGAGAGGTCCAAGCCGAAATTATGGCTTAAAATGTACTAAATTTGTAACGTTACACTTAAGTTATATGGTCAAAATTTAATTTTCGGCCAATGCCAGTGGGGTCCGGATCCCCGACCCCCCTCTAGATCCGCCCATGAAAAGGAACCAATGCCTTATAATTAAGGCATCTGAATAGCATGGTGGCAGTCCATGGCAAGCATGTGATAGCCACATCAGCACAGTTGTATAGTGCATTGATCAGACTCTCTTTCATTAAGTCCCAGATTCAATCCCCATCTGCAACGATCATCCTTTCTGACAGCTTGATGCGCGGTATGTATGTCATAGTATTTACTGGTATGAAAAACGACAGGAATCCATGGTTAGGCACTCCAGCCATTGTGAAATGACCAATAACTATGGTGTTATGTTAATTGCACTGCATTGTTACCTTGGCCAAGAAGTCTTACAAAGATTCATAATAGAGCTGACGGGTATCAAGTTATTCACTTTCTAAGGAGAACAGCAAAACTGAGCACTGTATATACTTTATCAATCTAATTGAAATATAGATCCTATCTTTCAGTAGGATCTAACGACGACCCGTTGAGGGTCATCTTCTGTGACTTTTCTTTGGACCAATCAGATTTTACTTTGGAAAAGTTGAAAGATTTTTCGCATGCGCACGGGCATGCGCACTACCGTGCACACTACACTTCCGTTTCTAACGATAACTAGTAGCCATGGACGCATCCAGTGTGGTGATTTCACTACAAAGACAAAGACCAAAGTCTGTTAAGTTTGAGAGCAAAGACATGGCATTTATGAAGCAGATAGTCTTCTGCATGGCAGCAACAGTTCAACACGATCATCACGCCAACCCGAAACAAAGCGATGTTAACTTATAAACATATAACGTCGGTGGGGAGTTAAAACCTCGTAACTCCAGCTTTTTCAAGCTGTAGTTACGAGGTTTTGACTGCCCATCCACGATAAACTATATATTGGCAATTTGAATCAGAATAATCAGATTCCCAATTAGCTCAGTCGGTAGAGTGTCCGACCCATGAACCTGATAAGCAGGGATCGACTCCCATCTTGGCTTCATATTTTTTTCCTACTATGTATTTTATATTTTTCAAACTAAAAGTTTCTAGAAATCACGGATATAAAAACATAATTGGTAATTGTATTTTTATTTCGTTTTTGCAATTTCTAGAATAATTTGGTATGGTAAAATGTAATAAAGATGATAAAAAAAATAGGGGGACAAAACGATGAAGTCGGCGTGAGGTTCGATCCTCTAATCTATGGTTTCCATGTCGGCAGCTCTACCAACTGAGCTAAGCTGACTATTGCTGAACTTGTTTACCAATTGTCAATATATAGTTTATTTATGTTCAAAATTACACACCGCTCTACTTCGGGTTAGCACAATGATCGCACAAAACTGCCACTTAGTACAGTGCCAAAAATATACCGAAACCTCATCCACTTCATAAATAAATGCCATATCTTTGCTCTCAAAACTAACGGACTTTGCTCTTTGCTCGGCTTCAAGCGCGTGTCTATTGACCGCAGCCACTTTGGTGTTGTTGTCAGGGACAACAGACCTGCGTTTGCAACGAGCGTTTTGATTGGTTGGTGTAAAAATAGGAAAAATGGAAATTCCCAGGTCACAGAAGATGACCCCTAATGTGCGATCTTCAGATGTAACATTATGAAATTATGTTATCTGGATTCATTCAGATTGATACTTTATAAGACCTAGAGCGGGGTAACATAATTCCGAACAGCGTTTAAAGACGTTTTCGGGAGTTTATTAGTGCGCAAGTTCGTGCGCATTGAAATTCTTTACTCTTGATAGCCTCCGTGGCACAGTGGATAGCGCACTCGACTTGAAACCCGGAGGTTCCGGGTTCAAACCCCACTGGGGGTGTGTCTTTTGGCAAGACATTTAAAAGGGAACGATTTTTCAAGTAAATTGTGACGTAATTTCGGACAAACTAATGAATTTCGTGGGGTTTGTTATAAAACCTCGTAAGTACGGCTTGGTATAAGCCGTAAATACGAGATTTCATATCAACACCGACTGTTTATCAAAACATAACTGTAAACCCAGTCTATTTTAGTGCAAAATTCCAACAAAATTAATATGGTTACCTCTTTATTTCTTTTTACAGTTATTTTCAGCATACTTTAATGTACAAAATCTGTGAATTTAAAAAAAAATAAATCCGTAAAACTTTTTTTATTTCGATTTTTGTGCATTACTTGAATGAAATTTGTGGAAAAGTGTGCCTTTGACGGAAAAAGTAGTAATTTGTAAAACCACATTACTTTGGTATTTTTACTTTTCTACTCATTTCATGAATTCCACATCTTGTTTGTAATACAAACTGAATCGTATGACCAAAGAAATATGTTAGATATGTGAAAAAGGTATGAAAAATCATGTATTTGTTAAGATAGTGTGTATTATTTAAAAAATCAAAAAATCATGCAAAAAAGGTTTACAGGTGTGTTGTAAGAATGCAAATACAAGGAAAACTAATATGGTGACCCCACTTTTTCTTTGCATATTTGAACTAGGCATACTCTAAAGAAAAAAATATGTAAAAATGAGAAAAATTAAATTCGGCAAAAAGAATCTAGTAAATGTCTTTAAATCCGAACAATATTTTTGACATCTCACAACATTACGAAAATGCACTCAAATGACTCAGAGACCTCTTTTTTGATGACGCATATGTCATCCTCTCCCTTTCTGGCTATTTTGGGTCTGGTTATGATGTCGGTGGCCGAAATAAATGCCAAAGTTTGAAGTCAACTCTTTAGGCAAGTAAAATTATGCATGAAACGATTCCACCTCGGACGTTTCGTAAGGTTTTCATTGTCAACGGCCACACTATTTTCCCTACCCAAATAACTTTTAATGGTGAATAAATGATGATTTACCATGCTAGATTGTGTTTTGGGGGCTAGCAGGGTTTCCGTTTGACCCGGGAGCTCGGGTTTTGACGCATGAAAAATGAAAATGACCCCAATTTGACTCTCAGAAATTTCAACTGATGCATCATTCTGACTCTTGATTTTTATGACCCATGCGTCACCCATCATTCAAGATCAAGGGATATCTACTAATTGACCCATTATTGAGGTCACACCTTTAGTTCAGAGCAGTAAAAAATCGATAATCTGTGTTACGCAATCTTTTGCTGATTTGCAAGTCGTGTGTTACTGTAAAGTGGTAATTTGATATCAGTGATGCCTGCCGATTATCAGTCGTAAATCCATTAATTAATCCGACACAGTCCTTGATTTGATTTGAAGTAGCTGTGTGGCAATAAAATACACAATCTGCTTGTAAAAATACCAAGAACTTGAAGAAGTTTATCAATCAATCAACAGGTAGCTCTCGGCGGCCATGAAATTCTGATTACATTATCATTGAATATCAAACAGAATCCCTTGTACCTGGATTAATTAATGCTAAGTTTTCTTACTTTTTCGAAATATAATTGATCTAGCTGGTTTAAATTCTTAAAGAAAATGTGAAATGAACAGATATCGTAATTGTCATGGGTTTTCGTGGTTTAGACACGGCATATCAAAGGAAAATTTAAAGGTGCACTTTATCAAAGATTAATATTTTTCTACGAAATTTCCTTGGCATAAAAGAAAAATATCATCTTTTCAATATCAAGAATTTGATTTCTACCATTTTATACAAGATTTCAATCTTGTACTAAATTTGTTAATAAAGGGGGGGTGGGGGTGTAAAATGGGGGCAAATGCATTCCTAACCTTTAATTTCAAATCCAAACCCCATCTTGTGGGTACTCATTTGAATAGCATCAATGAGTCGATTCCAATGAGTACCTTCAACATAGGGTTTGATAACAGCAATGCTTTTTTGAAAAGTCAATATCCCTTCTCATCTGTAGCACTCTAAAGGTTGAAAAGGTGTTACATTTACTCATAAAACAAGCACTTTGGTCTTATTGAAACATTTTCATACATTTTCATATAAATCCACATTTTTTTCCTTTTCCCAAATATTTTCAAAAGCAGTTTAACCTTGTTATGTTTGGGAAAATGTTACAATGATCTCTAAAGAGTGAAGAACATATCTTAACATTGCCCCCCCCCCCCCCCCTATTTTTCTCGCGCTGCATTTTGACTCTTGGGATTTTGACCTCAAGGGTCAATGACTCTTGGGATTCTTGTCCTAATGGAAACCCTGGGCTAGAATGTATCTAAGTATCAGAAAGTTGGGGTTCGGAATTAAAACCACAGATTTTGTGCGGTGGTTTTGTTTCCAAACAATTTCAAAATGCTAATTCTGATCACTTATAATCAATTTAGCGTGAACTAACAGACAGCAAAATACTTGTTTTATGATATTTGCCACTTGGGATAGTACTTTTTCACGTTTTAAAGGTTCAGGGAGGGTTTGTGCATTTACCGAAATCTTAGAATTGAGGCTTGGGTGTTCGGTAATAGGTACATCCTTGATCTGATTTGTAAGTTTACTTTTTTCATTGATATCCGCGACTTGTTATTAATTATAATGTTAGTTAAGGATAGTTTTAAGGGTGGACATCATGAAAGAAGTTTGCATGTCTTTCTAGAAATCTTGTTAATGTTCGGAATTAGAATCACTTGTATTCAGATTTACAACCACCGTTCGGAATTGCAATCGTTCACCCAATGACATTCACAGCAAATATCTAGATCTACCATAATAAAACTCACATTGGTCTCGATATATGACGAAACGATGTCATATACATTGACGTTGCCATAGGCGACAAAAAATTCGGCGAGGGTGGTTGTATTTGCGAACATCTAAAATAGTGGCTTAGGTGTTCGGTATTAGGTACACCCGCTCTATATCTTAAAATATAAATTCTAAAAATTGTCAGTCTAAGCTTTGAGTTATGTTTCCTAGTGTAATAGCTTTGGTGGAATCTTTGACAAGATTTTATTGAAGTAATTTTCTGAATGTCAAAGAGGTTGCCCATACATCATTTATCTTTAAGTTATTGAATAAGTGGTTTATGGCTATAATCATAGTAAAAACTAGTCCAAAACAAATTGTTGCCATAAATTCATAGTTAAAAATCACTGGAGCAAGCGTGGATCCAGGTATTTTTCCCAGGGGGGTTCCGATCTTTAACCCCCTTTTTCGCAAATTTCAGGGGGGGGTCAGGCCCCTGACCACCCCTGGATCCATGCAAATACACGTCATACCATGAAGGACTAAATATAACAATAGTTTGTTGTGGCACACAGTGACGAATGACGCAGCTTATATGGGACATACCCGGCTGTACATTTTCCGTGGTTTCCAAGGAAAATGAGCTAGGAAAAACCTAGGAGTATTGGGACCGAGGTTTTTCCTAGCTTTCCCTGGACAGCTAGGAAAAAAAAAAATGAGAGACCTCGGAACCAATACTCCGAGGTGTCCACGGAAAGCTGGGAAAATATTCCTTGATTAGCTGGGAAAAAAATCCATGGAAAATTTTCTGAGACCTCGGAACCAATACTCCTAGGTGTCCACGGAAATTGCTAGGAAAGCTTGGAAAATATTCCCTGGTGACCTCGGAATATCTTTTAGAGAAAACCTAGGAATAGTTTCCGAGCAGAGCATGGAATCTTTATCCCTGATAACCAAGGAAAGCAAGGAAAACTTTCCATATCAACATTACCCTATTAAAAATGTGGGTGGGGTGTTATTTGAATTTGAAAGTCAAAAGTTTAATGACTCACCTAAATTGAGGTGTTGTCTTACTTGGCCTTTTCAATAAGCAAACTCCTATATTCTTATTTAATTCACTGATGTACACAGGTTGAAATTATCACAAACATCATCTTAAAAAATTGCAAACAAACAAATTCATGTTCCCTCCATTTTTTAGTGACCTCATTTAGACTAGAAGACTATAACAAAAAATAGACTGGAGGTCTGGCCTGCCTTGCTTTCTTTTTGTTGAGGTCTAAAACTCAGAAAGTATTTGAGATATTCTCTTGAAACATGGTGTGTACTTTAGCCAGCATAACACCTTTCTTTTTTCCATGACCTTTGAATTAATGACCTTGACCTTGTGGTTTGACCTAGTTTTGAAAAACTGACTTATATCTTACATATTATTATACCTCACGTGACCTTATCATTCTATAATTACAAACCTAATATTTCGTAATATTCACCGCTCAGATAATATTAACCGGTTAATATTTTTTCATATTACCCGCTGAGCGTACTATAAATAGAAATTCTTTTTTTTTTATGACGTAACTGTGACGTCACAATGTTTCAAAACACGATATTTGCTGAATCATAGCTAGTTTAACATAAATACGCTTAAATGACGTGGCTTGGTACGCAAAAAGTGACCATCTGGAAACTATCAAAAAGTATGGATCCTAGTCTCTCTGTGCGAACTGCACATGCTGATCAGAATCGACACTTTTCTTTCTAAGCTAATTTACGGAAACTAGATTTTTTATTCTATCTTAGCCTACTTTATGTTTTTTTTCCAAATGCAAAATCAGTTTACATAGATGTTTAGCCTGATCTCTTTCTCATCTAAATCATGGAATTAATCAGGCGAACGTGATGACAGGCCTGCCTTTACGTGCATGTCACAAATACGAATGGATAAGACATTCGTTTAGTTTTAACGTTTTTTGATTTACGGTGAAGGACTTATAAAGTTAGATAAATTGTAGATTAAAAGTTTTGATGTTGTTTCTTTTTCGGTATAATAAAATGAATATCGCATGCCTCTCAGGGCAATAGTACATATCGTCTACCCTCGAACCAGTAATATTGACCTCGGCTGAAGCCTCGGTCAATATTACCAGTCTCGGGTAGACAATATGTACTATTACCCTGAGAGGCATGTGATATTTATATATTATTAGGGGTACAGCCTTGAAAAAGACCAAACAATGTAAAATTTTATTCACTTGAAATTATTGTCTGCATCATCTTTGAATTTGGACTAGTCTAAAATTTTGTCATCTGGTAATGGGTTAAAAAGTTTAAGTCTGATTTTCCTTGCATTTTCCTAGCTTGAAAATGACTAAGTTGTATGAAAAAATAATTTCCATGCTAAAATTCAACTAAGTTCTATATTCCAAGCTTTTTCCTTGATGTTTCCGAGGTTTCCAAGATGTTTTCCAACCAATTTCCTAGCTTATCTAGGAAAACACAGATTAATGTCCAAGGTTTCCTTGCTTTCCTTGATATTTCCACAGAAAATCATAAAAACCTGGGAAATTTTGGCATTTTTCCATGCCCACCAAGGAAAATGTACAGCCGGGTAACCAGCAATTTTTTTGATAACCCCTTTTTTCGCCAAATTCCAGGGGAGGCATGACCCCCTGACCACCCCCCCCCCCTCTGGATCAGCGTATGCTAGAGATATCTATCAATGAACTGTTGAAATATCTTTTCCCAACATTATCACTCTTGTGTGAAATAACAGGGTTAAAATTGTTTCAGTTATGTTTCCAAGTAAAATAGATTTGGTGGAACCTTTGACATGATTTTATTGCAACAATTTTCAGAATGTCAAATGACTGGCCATACATCATTTATCTTTAAGATTGATTAACCCTTTCCCAAACAGCAAAATTTTAGGGTGATCCATTTCAAAAACTGCAACAAATGACAAAATGGATGTTCTCAAAGATAGGATTTGTGTAAAATATGACACAGAAAATATTGAGACAAAAGGAGAAACTGCTGGTTAGCAGCAGTTTCTTCTTTTGTTTCAATGTTTTCTCAAGCCTTTTCTATTACAGACGTCAAAACCAGGTCTTGTTTGGGAAAGTGATAAATACTTTATGGGTGTAATCTTGGTAAATACAAGCCCCAAAGAAATTGTTGCCATAAATTCATGGTAAGAAATCACAGAAGAACTTTCTATCAATGAAATGTCACAAAAATTTTTAGGGCAGCAGTCTTATTTTGGTGAAAAATAGTTCCAAAAGAAATTGTTCCAATTTCTAGTATGAAGCTTCGAAGTACCTTTCCATTTGACTGAAGATATTTGAGTTTTTTTTTCAAAGCATAAACAATAACAGGTACCACACATTGGCACTTAATTTGAGGCCCCACAACTAAAAGGCTTCAGAAAACATTGTGGAAAGCAATTTCATTATTTCCCACAATGTTTTACATAGAAAGACCAGAAAAGGGTAAAATTTTATGAACTTGAAATTTTCGTTGGCAATACCTTTGCAGTGTTGAATCTAGAGGGGGCCATGGCCAAAATGACCCCCTAAAATCTCAAATGACCCCACCGAGAATGAAGCATGGGCCAAATTAACTATGTATTTGTATTGGATGACCCCCTTGAGCAAGAGCTGTGGGCCCATTGGGCCCCCTAGAACACACAGCTAGATTCAACACTGCCTTTGAATTTAGACTTATCCAAAAATTTCCTGTTTGAGAAAGGTAAAATAGAGTTCCTGGAAGCTTTGACAAGATTTTATTGAAGCAATTTTCAGAATGTCATAAATCATTGATTTCTTTAGTTAATTGAATAAATATGTTATAATGTTAGGAATTCCTTATTCCTGTAAAAAGCTAGTTTGTCAGAATGTCAGTAATGACAATAATATCAATACATGTAATAGGAAACGATTTAATCCAGTTAAATCATGTGACTCAGACCAATTTGAATTCGGTTTAAAGCAGAGAAGGTGGGAAAATGCCAGGAATAAGCTGGATATGGTGGACTATTGAAAAATCTGCTTATAAAAAAGTTATTGAAGATCAACCAAAATTTTTATGCTCCCTGAAGGGAGAGCATATAGTCGCCGCTTTGTCGGTCTGTCTGTCCGTCCGTCCTGTTCGTCCGTCCGTCCGACCGTCCGTCCGAAGTGATTTCTCCATAACCCTTGGGCCAAA
Organism: Fragum sueziense; assembly: GCA_963680895.1. Taxonomy (NCBI): domain Eukaryota; kingdom Metazoa; phylum Mollusca; class Bivalvia; order Cardiida; family Cardiidae; genus Fragum; species Fragum sueziense. The sequence continues at coordinate 48,972,543 of OY804602.1, read as the reverse complement.
TCAAATGAAACTTACCATGTGAACTCCCTATGACATAATGCCAATGCACTTTTCCCGGTTTTTGGATTTGAGGCCTGGTCATGGGAAAAGGGGACTTAAGGTAAAATATAGTTTTTCTCTAATTTTTCCTAGTCTAATGGTCAGAATTTGATGAAATTTCATATTTGAGTAGTAAATCAGATGCTCTTGACCATAAAGTATGTGAAATTTGGTTATAAAAAATATGTCATGCAAAATGGGGGCTTAACATTTGCTAGCTTTATGTTAGCTCTGCATGGCATATATTTATTGTGACAATGCCTTATTCGGGGAGCATTGTCCTTCTCTGACGGCTCTTTCGGTTGGTCTTCAATAACTTTTTTATCAGCTGATTTTTCAAAAATCAACTTATCTATCTACTGTGTGACATCTGTCCACCTTCTCTGCCTCAAACCAAATTACACTGTGTTGTAAGTTGTACGTTAGATTTGTGTAGTTTGTACGGAAGTTTTGAGTGGTCAATCAAAGATGGCGTCGGGGGAAAATCGTTAGAGGTAGGTGTCTTAGTTTTTCGTCGATAATTTCCTTAAATGGCCGTATCTTGTCTTGATACTGATATCATTGTACAGGAGAAATGTATACCTATTCACGGTGCTATATAGCCAAGTACCAGTGTTGTCCTATCGTACTCAGTCGTTGTGCAAAGACAGCCAAACACGGAAAACTTTTTTCGAAGCGAGAAAGTTGCCCTTTTAAGGATGATTACATAGTAATCAGCGAACTAGGGAACAAACTATTGCTCTAACTTGGATGTTTTTAACATGCTCTTTTCTATGGTTACCGTCATTTTACACACAAATGTCTAGAATGACCACAAACGCTGTGTTTACTAAATGGCCAAACAACGGTGTAGTCACAGTGAAAATATGCAGACACAACGGTGCAGTTTCTGTGTTATCTGTACGGTGTAGTTATTATTTTCCCAACAAATTGTGAACGGTGTAGACTTGGTATGTTGTATAGGGCGAACTAGCTCTAACAGATAGCAGATTATCTGTTTTATCTCCCTCAAATACTTTGGTCTTAGAAAACTCAGATGAAAATGCCGCCATCCTCAAAGTAAATGGTAACAAAAGTTAAGAAAATATGTTTTCTCTTTTCTTCATTCTCCTAAGCCTTAAACAGTTCAATGTATGTTTGATTTAATTTTCGGGAGACATTTTTGTTATTTGTGATTGAATAAACATCTGACGGAAATGATAATCAAAAGGAATACCATCACAAAATATCAAATAAGACATACGATAACCGTCATTTTGAAGCCATGTTAAGTGCAACGGCAAATTTCTTGTTCATCCGTTCATTTGATTTGTAGATTCGAAATTTCGGCTCTGGCTTTGAATTTTTCTTTGTAACTGTTTTAATTGGTTATTACAATCAATTATTGTAATTAATGAAATGATTTCAACTCATGGAGTATGATAATTATTGATCGAAATGTATCTTGTTTTCAAATTGACCCCTCATTGAAAAGTCTGATTTTACCCAAAATAAAGGATTCAATCAACAAAACATAAATTATAAATAACAAAACATAAATTATAAATTTGTGTCATAAACATTTGGGCCTTTTTTTCGTCTTGTTCGACTTAAGTAAATAAGTCTTGAAAATAGAATTCTGGAACTGCAAAATTCATTTTGGAATTTCATACGTAATGAACTTCTTCTTCAGGACTGACATTTTTCTGACCAAGATTTTTTGGGCTCACTCATAAAATGTAACCATTTGCAATGAAAAAGACAATATTCTATTCGCCAAAACCGTTTGACTATTGGAGTAAAACGCATTGAAGTACTACCAAGACAGTGTAACTTACACACATCCATAAATAAATGAAATGCAATGTTTTCCATCGAGAGCCGACCTTCATTGACCAAAATAAACAAATACCAAGTTGATCAACGCTTCTCAATGACTTAATCACATCTGGGAACAAACTGTTCATTTCAGCCATTGTTTTCATGTTCTCGTGGGGAAAGAGAAGAGACCCTATCCGTTTCATCTGTTTTAGCACGTCCAATGGAAATATCAGGAATTAAGGTCGGGGCTTTTTGAACGACTTTATGGGGTGTTGAACTTCGTCATTTTTTATGTTCAGGACTCATGCATTCAAAACCGGGGATATCATCGATAGAAAGAATCTTGTTAACTCCAAAATCCTTTTTTCTACGTCGATGAGGTCTATCTTGTGTATTCTATGCTCGCAAATGGGGATGATGTCCTAGTCTGACTTCTTGATAATATCAGGAATAATACTAAAGTTCAGAGTTTTCAAATCTTTTTGACCTGTCTGATCATTGATCTCCCCCGCCCTGCGCACTTTTAATATCTGACTGGAATGGTCCTGTTCCGAATGCTTCACAACATTTTCGAAACTCCCTTCGAAATGACAGTAGTAATAGGTGAACAGCATGGAACTGAAAATAAAGAAAAAAATAAAACGGACGCCAGCAGATTCTTGGTAATTTCTACTATTTGACCCTTACGGAATTGCTTTGACAAATAGCAAGGAAACTAGATTCTGATATATTTTGATTAAAGTATATTTTGTAGACATATTGTCACCTTCTTTGCTGCAAAGCATTTACAAGTCAGTCACATAAAAAATTATTAACATAATTGTTGAAGAATTTCGGTAGTAATTGTAAGACATGATTCTCAGCCGTGAAAACGTTATCATTAAACATAAAAATATTATCATTCCAGAAATGATAAGTTCTGTATTACTTCAAGTCTACACCGTTCACAATTGCATTATGTCTACACCGTTCACAATTTGTTATGAAAATATAACCACACCGTACATAAAACACAGAAACTGCACCGTTGTGTCTGCATATTTTCACTCTGACTACACCGTTGTCTGGCCATTTAATAAACACGGTGTTTGTGGTCATTCTAGACATTTTTGTGTAAAATAACAGTAACCATAGAAAAGAGCATGTTAAAGACATCCAAGTATGAGCAATAGTTTGTTCCCTAGTTCGCTGATTACTATGTAATCATCCTTAAAAGGGCAACTTTCTCGCTTCGAAAAAAGTTTTCCGTGTTGGGCTGTCTTTGCACAACGACTGAGTACGATAGGACAACACTGGTACTTTGATATATAGAACCGTTGATAGGTATACATTTCCCCTGTATAATGATATCAGTATCAAGGCAAGATACGACTGTTTAAGAAATTTATCAATGAAAAACTAAGACACCTACCTCTCATGCTGTATTGTTGTCGCCATCTTTGAATGACCACACAAACCTAACGTACAACTTACATCACAGTGAAATTAGTATACAAAAAGATTTTCAGAAATTGTTGTATCATGTGATTATATCCAACTTGTTAATGACAATGATACATGTATCAATAATTGCAGAAAGTACTTTATTGGTGGGAATTTCAGAGCAATTTGAAGCTAGATAGAAAAAGTCAAGGTTAAGACTCATATAAAGATAAACTTTGAGGATTTTTAATGAAACTTCATGTTTCCAGGTTGTTGCATTGAATTAATGCCTATGAAATTTTCACTAACATTTCCAAATCTTGAGTGATTTATGTTTCACATTGACCGAGGATGTCATTTCTGCTTAAGTTAAGTTTCCAAGAATAAAAGTGTTTTTTCTTTGATAAGATTTTATGGAAGCAATTTTCAGAATGGAAGTCATTGACATACATCATTGGTATAAAGGTTACAATTCTCCCTGTAAGGAGATTCATGCAACTTTGTAATTATATGGATGACGTCATAAACTTTCGGTGTTGGAACGTTCCACTGCCGAATGTTTATAGCATGGCCCGAATAGATTTGGATATGTAACAATCGAATGCAAACAACGTCTCATGAAACATTCCGATGTTGCTGTAATCTCATTACGGGTGGACTACCTTAACATTAGGAATTGCTAGTCTCTGCACAAATCTAATTCTCCAGAATTGCTGAAGAAGCTTTTATCAATGATAGGAATCAATGGCTAGAGTTTATTGAAGCAATTTTCTAAATGTCAATGAGCCAGTCAATATAACATCATTGATTTGTTTGGTTATCGAATAAATGTTTTATGTCAGGAATTCTAGGTCCGTAAAAAGTAGTCTATCAAAACTTCTGAAGAAAACTCAGATAATGAAGTGTCAAGTTTTATGTGAATATCAATACTTGTCCATGGATGCTAGGTTCCCACTGCCAATCAAATCAACTCCATCAACTTGTGACAAGCAATTTCTTCATTTCCCACAATGTTTTCTACCAAGAAAGACAAATAAATGTTAAATTTTGTTCAATGGAAATTGTCATCTGCACCATCTATGAGTTAGGACTAGGCTAAAATTTTGTTGATTGGTAATGGCTTAACCCTTTCCCAAACGACAAAATTTTAGGGATGTCCAATTTGAAAGATGCTGCAGACGACAAAATATGTGTTGGAAAATATAAGATTAGTATAAAATATTGCTCAGAAAATATTGAGGCAAATGGAGAAACTGCTGGTTATCAGCAGTTTCTTCTTTTGTCTCGATGTTTTCCCAAACCCTTTCTAATAGGGACGTCAAAACCAGGGGCCCGTTTTACTAATGAACTTACGCAAGAATTTTTCGTAGATTTGAACGGAAGTTCAAATTATTTGCGTAAGTGCGTTTTACTAAAAATGTTCGCAGCTAAGATTTGCGTAAGTTTTTGCGTAACTTTACGATCAAAAATAGTTGACGTAAGTATTTTCGTAACTAATGCCAGTGCCTCAATTTACCTCATAAAGCCTTGTAAACTATAAACAATTACCGAAAATTCAAAATATATCCCAAAAGAAAGGTTGAAATTCAAAAATCCACGGAAAACGTATGTTTATTTCGTTGCTTTTTCTCACTTTGTTTTGTGTAACTATTTATAGAACAGAACAACCACAACATGACAGCTAGTATTTTTCACGTTTTCCCGATTCTAATGGACACCTCTGAACGTATAAAATACGTTTGGAACCGTATGAGTGTTCAGTTCAGCAATTCGCTAAAATATCCAATTTCTGTATTTTTTAATAGCAGAATTACCTTTATCAATGCTAAAAAGCACAGTTTGAAACTAGTACACAACTAGTATTTTTTAGCGAGCCGGGACTTTATGTCCGGGGAGCTAATGTCACAGCCCTAGTGTCGGCGTCGGCGGCGGCGTCAGCGTCGGCGTCAGCGTCGGCGTCGCGTCTTCAAAAACTTTAACCTGGTTTATATCTCAGGCACTATTTGAGATACAGCCTTGATACTTTACACATGGATGCCTCCTGCCAAGACCTTTCATTTCGGACCATGACCTTTGACCTAGTGACCTTGACCTTGGAGTTTGACCTACTTTTAAAAAACTTTAACCTGGCCTATATCTGGGCCATTTTTACATATACAGCCTTGATACTTCACACATGGATACTTCTTAGCAAGACCTTTCATTTGGGATCATGACCTATGACCTAGTGACCTTGACCTTGGAGTTTGACCTACTTTTCAAAAACTTTAACCTGGCCTATATCTCATGCACTATTATAGATAGAGCCTTGATATTTTACATATGGATACTTCGTACCATGACCTTGACCTTGAGACCATGACCTTTGACCCAATGACCTTGACCTTTGACCTTGGACTCTTTTTTGTGACAAGCTCTCGTATAGGCGAGCTACGTTGTCCGCGGACAACTCTTGTTTATATTTACGAGAAACTAAACCGGGATAAGAGCACATTGTTGATTTATTTTTAGCCACTGTTGTTCTATTTTTAGAGTTACGATAATTTTTTTTCTTACGTTCAAAATTTTCTTACGATCGTTTTGTAAAATGCACTTAAGAATTTGCGTAAGAATTTTTTAGACGTAAAGTTACGCAAAAACTTACGCAAATGTTAGTAAAACGGCCCCCAGGTCTTGTTTGGGAATGAGTTAATTCATTAACTGACAAGACTTTGCCTACAAAGATTTATACTGAATTTGGCCTCGACATGCGCTCAAATCTTAACTCTGACATTCTAGGAAACTGTAAATGTCGATAAAGAAGACAAAACATACAATAAACCTGTAAACCATAATGGAATTTCAAGTGTGAAATGAGGGTTTGCAGTAGCTAAACTTATTTATTTTTCCCAGGCATGCAAACTGCCTAAATTTAATATCTTCCATTTGGGTTTAATCCAGGACATATTTTTACATGTTTATTCATTTATTTATTTAAGCCCTTACACATTGCACAATTCCTTTAGTGGAAGAAAATATGTACCGTAATTATTCTAATAAACGCTCGGACGTTTATTAGAAAAGTGCTTGATGGAAAAGTTGGGGGTGGGTGTTTATTAGAGGTATTCTAATATTGTTAGTCAAAACATGCGAATCTAATGTCAATTCATGGAATCTAAGTTAATCAAGTAAAAATTAGCAAATTTGTTACAAGGACTGTAAAATACGATTTTTAGATGATATTTCTTCATTGTAAACAGATTGGGGGACAGGAAATCCTCTCTTTCATTGCTTTTGGAAGTGATTTTTGTTCATGATTTACATAATTTTAATCCAAAATCGGGGGATGGGCGTTCATTAGAATCACCTTTTCCCACTTAAATTGTCCTTGAAATATGCATATTTTCAGCTGAGATTTGGGGGATGGGCGTTTATTAGAATATGGGCGTTCATTAGAATAATTATGGTATATCCCACACTCCCAATGCTCAGAGCTCAAAGCAGCTAAACTTATTTATTTTTCCCCCACATGCAAACTTCCTAAATGGCTTCCATTTGGGTTTAATCCAGGATTTTTTTATAGCGTGTTTATTCATGCAGTTATTTATTTACACTCTTACATGTCATAAAATTCCCAACATGGAAGAAAACAAATTGAAACATCTTTTTCTCCTAAACTAAAGTACTGCAATTCCAACTGAACTTAATTCCTTGGAATATGTACCTTGCATATAAAGACAGAGCATTATTTCAAAAGATTGTTTGGGAATGTTACAAATGTATTAAAGGACAATATCAGTCCATAAATCAGAAAAGCTCCAGTTTCTACAATTACGAGTTCCACCCTAGGGACAACCGTAATATGTCAACTCTTTGACAGAAAAAGAAAAAATAAATCTACAAATTCATTAAGCTGTTGCAACACTGTTGGCTCTTTTTGATGCCAAGCTAGGTAAAGGCTTTGGAAAGCATTGTGAAAAATGAAGAAATTGCTTGTGACAAGCAATTTCTTCATTTCCCACAATGCTATTCTACCCCAAAAGATTTGAAATTCTAACATTTTATCACAATGTTGTCTGCAATTTGGACAAGCATAAACATTTTGAGGTTTGGGAAAGTATTAACCCTTTCCCAAACGACAAAATTTTAGGGTGATCCTCTTCAAAAACTGCCTCAAATGACAAAATGGATGTTATTAAAGATAGAATTTGTGTGAAATATTGCATGGAAAATATTGAGACAAAAGGAGAAACTGCTGGTTATCAGCAGTTTCTTCTTTTGTTTCAATGTTTTCCCAAGTATTTTCTATTAGGGACGTCAAAACCAGGTCTTGTTTGGGAAAGGGTTAAAGGACAATATCAGCCCATAAATCAGAAAAGCTCCAGTTTCTACAATTACGAGTTCCACCCTAGGGACAGCAGTAATATGTCAACTCTTTGACAGAAAAGGAAAAACTAATTAGATCTTCACGATACAGAGAAATATGACTTCCACACCATATTTGTTAACAAACAGAAAATAATTGAATAACATTGGCATAGAGATGTATAACAATGCAGAACAATGTTGAGAATAACCCCTGCGAAAAAAGTTCAGGAACACACTTCTAGTTCTAGAACTTTTCTAGAATGTTCTAGAATATATTAAAGGGCACTTCTAGAACTGTTCGAGAACAGTTCTAGAAGTGCCATTTAACATTCTAGAATGTTCTAGAACATTTCTTGATCTTAAATGAACTTTTCGAACGGGGAAGTGAGAAATTGTTTACAGCTATTTGTCATTGCCATGGCTTTTTGTTTGTACAAGATTGTTGCATTAACCCTTTCCCAAACAAGACCTGGTTTTGACGTCCTTAATAGAAATTAAAGGCTTGGGAAAACATTGAAACAAAAGAAGAAACTGCTGATAACCAGCAGTTTCTCCTTTTGTCTCAATATTTTTCTGTGTTATAATGTACACAAATACCTTCCTTTTTAACATCAAATTGTCATCTAAAGCAGCTTTTATTAGAACTTGTTTACAGCTAATTTGTCATTGGCTTTTTGTTTGTGCAAAATTGTTGCGTTGAGTCCGCCTTGTGAAAAAGTTCAAGAACAAGAATGGAGGTCATTTTTTGTGTCCAAAGCACCATTTGGCAATATTCCTTTAAGAGCCCTTAAATAACAGTGAAAGTTAGACAGCACATCGTCACCATAATATGCGTAAAGAATTTCTGGAGGCTGTTACATCAAATTTTGAAACAAGCAATTAAATTGTGTCTGATATCAAGTTTGATTTCAGTTTAGCCTGAATTAGAGTCTAGTGCACTAAACATCTAACTGTCATTGGTTTTGTTGGAATTTTATAACTTCAATTGTTCTTCATTAATGTTGAATCCTGCACATAGAGCCATCGACTATTTACATGACTAATTTTAAACAAATAAAATCTTTTTGAATAACTAAATTTAAAGTCTTTCATCATAACATTTTAAAATAACGACTGAATATGAATAACATAGGCGTAGCAACCAGTACGCAAAAACGCAATTGTGTACACATCATAGAAAAGAAATGTGGAATTCTTTTTAGCTCCACTGGCCTTTCAGGCCAGCGGGCTATTGTCATGGCGGTGTGTCCGTCGTGCGTCAGTGCATGCGTCCGTGCGTCCGTAAACTTTTTCTTTAAAAATCTTCTGCTCAGAAACTACTGGATGGATTTCAACCAAACTTCACAGGAATGATCCTTGGGTGAACCTTTCTCAGATTCCTTCAAAGAATTTTGATCGAACCAGAATAAGCTGAGTTATCTGCCCTTGAATGTCAAAAATAGCTGGTTTTGACTTTATTTTTGCTCTAAAATCTACAAATATCAACCAATCAAGACAAAACTTGGACAGAATATATATAAGCATAATATCCTGCCTGTGTCTAATTTTCAGCTTGATCTGAATTTTACATCATGAGTTATGTGCCCTTAAAATTGACAAAATTGCTATTTTCGGCTCTATTTTGACATGTTTTCACTCTAGCAACTACAAATATTGACAAATTTTGAGAAAACTTAAACAAAATGTTGGTGATTATAAGATCTTGCCTTGATGTAATTTTCAGATCAATCTGAAAATTATACCAAGGCAAGATCTTATGGTCACCAATATTCTCTGCAAGTTTTGTCTTGATTAATCAGTATTCGTAGTTGCTAGAGTGAAAACAAAGTAAAAATAGAGCCGAAAATGGTAATTTTGTCAATTTCAAGGGCACATAACTCATGATGTAAAATTCAGATCAAGCTGAAAATTACATCAAGGCAAGATCTTATAATCACCAACATTTTGTTAAAGTTTTCTCAATATGGACTAATCAAGACAAAACTAGAACAGAATGTTGGTGACGATTAGATATTGCCTTTGTGTAATTTTCAGCTTGAACCATAAGAAATTCAGGCCTGTGGAGCGACTCAAGACCTTCAGGTCTTTCTAGTTTTGTTTCCCTTCAAATAAACACCTGAATTGCCATTAAAATACATACCAAATACCCACAACACTACAATGCAGGTTGGTATTTGGTATGTGATTCATAAGCATCTACATTAGATTTTCACAAAATTTCTGGGAGATGCCAGCAAGACCTACCCCAGCAGTATGAAGTCTGCTATCTGCAAGGCTCACCTTACACATTAGCCATTCGTTTTGCATTCACTTTATTTTTGGCTAGCCATATATATGCCAGTGAATAATGTCAGAACATTACACCCTAGCTGTTTCTATTTAACCCTTTCCCAAACGACAAAATTTTAATGTGGTTCAATTTCAAAGAAGCTGAAGTTGACAAGTTGGATGTTTATAAGGATAGAATTTGTGTCCATTATAACACAGAAAATATTGAGGCAAAAGGAGAAACTGCTGGTTATCAGCAGTTTCTTCTTTTGTTTCAATGTTTTCCTAGGCCTTGTCTTTTAGAGACATCAAAACCAAGTCTTGTTTGGGAAAGGGTTAAAGCTTCATGATATGAATTACATAATTAATTAACAGACATAGAAGACAAGACATGAAACAATAATCAGATCAAATTTACGCCCGATGGTGATTTGGTGACACTAAGTATGTCTTGAGCTACTTTAGCTTCACAAATTGTAACAAGAATTACACCAAATGGTTTTGTTCTAATGACGTCCAATTGTCTCCCAAAATATTCAGTAAAATATTCAGTTAGACAACTTTTATAGTTGAACTTGCTTTCAGTTCATATTCAGGTCCTATACCAACATGTTCTTACAATATTGGATTCTATTCCTGTTCAATATTAATCCTAAAAGAAAAAGTACTTTACATTAATCCTAAAGGCGTGTTAACATGGCTTGACCCAGTTTTTATGCCCCATATCAAAAGATCTGGGGCATATAATGTTTTACTATTGTCTGTCTGTCCGAAAACTTAACATTTGCCTTTTCTCCAAAAGTATTTTATTTGCCATACAAAGCTCAAATTTGGTATATAACTTCCTTTCAATGATATCTATCTGTTCCTTGCAATAGAGATATACGAATTAGTACGAAATGGAATACGAATACGAAACCGAAATGAATTGTAGGGCGGAAGGGGGCATCTCAATATACGTGACGATGGTTCCCATTCTTCTGTGCTGAGTGAACGTGTATAAATTCAGAGGTGGTGGGTTCAAATCCTACGTTGTCTTCTTCTCTTTTTTTTCTTTTAAGTATTGGTATTCCCTTTTCATAATAGATAGCATTGAAATATATATGTACTAAAACACTTCAAAGGCAAATATTTAGTTGGCTATATCCCATTTATTATTTCATCAAAAGAAACGAAATTAGTCGATAATGGAATCATATACAAACTGCAGATGTCATCTGTACAACGAAAACTTATTCACAGAAGAGGAGTTATCCCATTGCCACATATTGACGCTTTTTGACGCCTCACAGGATTTAGGCTTTGGAAGACATTGTGGAAAGCGAAGATATTGCTTGTCACAATGTTTTCTATCCCAAAAGCAATAAAATTTCAACATTTCTTTTCATTTGAAATGTCGCCTGCACCTTTTTCAATTTGGACAATCTTTTAATTGTGTCAGTAGGTGATGGGTTAAACTTCACGTCACAGGAGGGTGTCTTTTTAAAACAAATTCAGAAGAAGAATATCCACTTCCTGCGTTAATTACGAAAGCACGACGAGTTTTACCTTCCATGATGTTTGATCCCACCCTAAACCATGACCGATTCTTGACGGAAAAGTGTCGACTCCGATAACGCCTGAGTAGCGCTCCCTTATGCATCGACCGATCTGTGTCCGTCATTTGATTTTTTGATTTTTTTAATTTATTTAGTGAAGAGTGATTCATCACTGAACAATTCTATCTACTAGCGTTTTAAGCCATCCTCGATGTACCTGACACAATTGCATGCGAAGATCTGATTACATATGTGTAAAGTATAAGGCCGACTTTAATCTTCGCTCCCGAAGTCAGTCTGGACACTGATATGACAGTAATGATGCCCGATTGTTACGGCTGCAAATTGTGTTTCTGAAAATGATCCGTTTCGAGATAGTTGAGAGGTTCAAATTCTATTTCATGAGCCTGAGTAGTGACCCAGCTATGGATGCGTCGAAGAAAGCCAATCGTTCTGAAAATGTGAATGCCTGACGGAAAAGCACGAGTTTTGATATAGATTACTTAGAACTTATTGCCGGTAACAAAGTCGATTTAAAATCATTACCTGACTGAGCTTTTGTCATACATTGTGAAATCTATGTATGATTTACAAAGCGCACTAGAATACGGACTACGGCAGCAATGACACCACAGCTTCGGATTTTACCATGTATACATTTTGTAAACTTGTTGGTAACGTCGATTACCATCGATAGTAGGCAAAGAGTTCGAGTTGCACGTACAGCATCAAATTCTTGGTTTTGAGCAATATAAAATTAAAATTATTCGCATGTACAAAAAGAATCCCCAAAATTTGATTTTGTTGGAAGTGTGGGTCAGTATAAAAGATTCACTATGGATTAAATTAACACTAATGATTACAAATAACATTGAGAGGGAAGAAGTTATTGCTTACAACCAACACATTCTCCTTCTTCCTCAATATTTACTTTACTATTTGATACAATATTTCGGTAATGGCAAGAGTTTTTAAGTCGTCTGCAACACCTTTTGATTTGGACTACCCCAAAAATGTCTCCAATCGGACATTTGCGCCCCGTGACATGTTTCTTAACCCTTTCCCAAACGGCAAAATTTTAGGATGATCCACTTCAAAAACTGCCACAAATGACAAAATGGATGTTATTTAAAGTTGGATTTGAGTAAAATATGGCACAGAAAATATTGAGACAAAAGGAGAAACTGCTGGTTATCAGTAGTTTCTTCTTTTGTCTCAATGTTTTCCCAAAGCATTTCTACCAGGGACGTCAAAACCAGGTCTTGTTTGGGAAAGGGTTAAAAGAAGTGCTACGTAATCAAAAAAACAACATTGCACCTCCTTAGAACAAATACAACAACGTTTAAAGTTTTCATGGAACTAGGTCAAACGATTCCTAAGTTAGGGCAATGAAATAAAAAAATATCTGCGGACGGACGGATTGACGAACGGACGGACGGACAAATATTTTGAGATCAGTATACCCCTCCTTACTTCGTATGTGTGTGTGTGAAGGTATAATAATTCCTTCTGGTAGCTATGTAGCTCTCTTTATTGTAGATGACCTAATAAAATTTTATCTCCGATGCTTTTCACAGACCATTGCTACTACAGCACTCCTTGAAATGAAAGTATTTACCATTTCAAAAAAGACAAAATATCAAGGCCGTCTAATTTGGAAGCTGCTACAGACAATAAATTGGGTGTTGATAGAGATATCATTTGTGATTTTTCTCTTCCCGATGTTTTTCCATGCCTTTTCTTTCAGGGACCTCGAAATTAATATGTCTTTCTTGTGGTAATCATCAGTTCACTATATTGTCCCAATTTTGTTCCATGCATTTTGTATTAAGGATGTCAAATTCAGGGTTTCTTTCTTTCTTTTTTTTCAAGTCAATGTTTGATAGTGTGTGAAAAGGTTGATTTAACGCAGAATTACATAGATGCAAATATGAGTGACCTGCCACCATATTCCAAGTATCCTGATACCACCCCCCTGATTTCATTTCCATTTCCATTTCGTATTCCATTTCGTACTAATTCGTAAATCTCTAATATGACCTTCCTCAAGGTCATCTGTTAATCCTTATCAACCCTTTAGACAAGAACTTAACAATTTAGAAAAATGGATTTTTCGGGGGCATTCCCGTTTCACAAACACGTCTTGTTATTTTAATGCCATTGTAAGTCAAATAAACCAATATTGCTCTAGCCAATTATTTGTTGGTCTTTAGGTTTGTCACTTTGAAGGTTTGTGTTGTGGGCTATGCTAAGAAAGAAATACAAATGACCTGTTGGTTAATTTTCCTGTCTCCCATGGGACGAGATAATCTAGAGACATTTGGACGAGAAAGGAAACTATAATTAGATAAGATTCGGACACAAGTGACGGTTATACTTAACTTACTGGACCTTACTCAATATTTATTACCGGCCATTAATTTGTGGGAGACAAATACAGTGTCTTAACCTAGAAGAGACATAGGAGAGGGCAGTTCAGTGTACTCCTAATATGGTGGATTGAGGTAGTCCACCTCTAATGAGGTTCACGCAACATCAGAATTATTGAGGCAACCTCGTAAACATACGGCGGTGGGACATTCCACCGCTGAATGTTTACAATGTCGCTTGAATAGGTCGAATACACAACAAATGCTTTGAACATACAAATATGTTGCTTGATTCTCTTTAGGGGTGGAAAAACCAAAGGATTGATATCATTGCAGATCTCTACAGGTCTTTCTGATGACATTTAAAACTGACAACAGTCTCCATGTATGCCAATGGTTGGATTGATTGTAAACCTAAGCCAAATGAGCAGCTGAAGGCAGAGAGAAGATATTTGGGTAGTAATCCCAACTAGACGTCCATCATGCCCTTGGGAAAAAAGTTCAAGAACGCTGCATTTCTAGTTCTATAACAGTTCAAGAATGTTCTAGAAATTAAATGGCACTTTTAGAACTGTTCTAGAAGTGCTGTTTAATGTTCTAGAGCATTCTAGAACAGTTCTTGAACTAAAATGAACTTTTGCGCAGGGGAGGTATAACGCCAGATGCGTAAAATATGTCAATATGACCAAGGCAGTTGAAAATGGTGGTACTACACCCTCAGATATCGTGGAGAAAAATCAACTATATCTGTGCTAATTGATGCAAAAGACAAGAGTATAACTCGTTTGGTGCCTTCCTTGGATATCTTATTTCACCCTTGTGTATTTTGTCTAACCCTTTCCCAAACAAGACCACGTTTTGACGTACCTAATAGGAAAGGCTTGGGAAAACATTGAGACAAAAGAAGAAACTGCTGATAACCAGCAGTTTCTCCTTTTGTCTCAATATTTTCTTTGCTATATTGTACACAAATTCCTTCCTTTTTGGCATCAATTTTGTCGTCTACCGCAGCTTTTCAATCGGATCACCCTAAAATTTTGTTGTTTGGTAAAGGGCTAATTTATTATGCATTCTCTGGGTCATTATACTCTGTAACATATTGTCTCCAAATATTATATTGTTAGCTTTTCTTCAAAAACCTTGTAACTGCAGCTTGTTTTAAGCTGCAGTTACAAGGTTTTTGAAGAAAAGCAACAATATTGTTGGCTATGTCCAAAATGTTGTAACTTCAGCTTGAATAAATTGCAGTTACAGTGTTAACCAACTGTTTGTTGGTGGTTTAGTGCAAAAGTAGTCTAACAGCATACAAAACTTAATGAACTTACAATAGTTTTAAACTAAGTTTGGATATTTTCTCTAAAACTATATATATCTTAACCCATTACTGCACAGTGACTCCTTTAGACTCCTTCTCAAGAAAAGGCTTGGGAAAACAATGTAGAAAATGAAGAAATTGCTTGTGACAAGCAATTTCTTCATTTCCCACAATATTTTCTACCTAAAACAACCTTAAATTTCTATATTTCATTCACATGGAATTGTTGTCTGTAACGTATTTGAATTTCAAACAGTCCAAAATTTTGCCGTCTGGTAATGGGTTAAGTGCATACAAAAGGCTACATAATTACCACAGTTTTGCGCTAAGCATGTAAGGACATTGTCACCAAATCTATGTTGCTTCATCCTGGATTCTCCCGGAGGAACATATTAATCTGCATACATACTCCATCTTGGACAGAAAAGGAAACAGTAATTAGACCCATTCTTTACATTTCCTTCGCAAGCTTTTGTATTTGGACGGAAACAGAATTTTTCACATCTTTTCAAATATTTACAGCTGTAAGGTGCTTACGTAATAAGCCTCAAGAACTGGTTTTGAGAAAAGTTATACTGTGTTTTTTGCAAAAGTACAGTTTTCACATCTTTTCAAAAAAATTTCAGGTGCCTGTAACCTTAAATTTTAAAAAAGTTTCAAAATCTTTAGGCAAAATATTGGTTGTAATTTTGTATCATTTCTAAACTACTATAGCTTGAGAAATATTAATAGACTTTCTTTCTTATTTATCCAATTACATTTCCATTTTTGTTCAAGATTAACCAACGTCCCATAAGGGAAATTTGAAATGGGAAGTAACAGGTCATTTACATCTAACTGGAGCCATATTTGTCCATTTGTTTACTACAAGTTGGAAGTTAAAGGCAGAATAACACTTAACCCTTGTCATGCTATATATTCTATATAGGGCCCAGTAGTGCTGGCTGAATATTTTTTGAGTGAATTGTAAATTATGGGTCTTTAACTTTAGAGCCTTTGTATGTAACCTTGTTTTTGTGAAATGTTGTAATGTTATATATCATTGGAAAGGTGTAATGCTTAACTTTATGATTGTAATATGAAAAAGTATTTTTATGCTGCCCGAAGGGAGAGCATATAGTCGCCGCTTCGTCTGTCTGTCCGTCCGTCCGTCCGTCATTCCGTCCGTCCGTCCGTCCGTCCGTCCGAAGCGATTTCTCTATAACCCTTGGGCCAAATCAAATGAAACTTACCATGTGAACTCCCTATGACATAATGCCGATGTACTTTTCCCAGTTTTTGGATTTGAGGCCTCGTCATGGGAAAAGGGGACTTAAGGTCAAATACACTTTTTCTCTAATTTCTCATAGTCTAATGGTCAGAATTTGATGAAATTTCATATTTGAGTAGCAAATCAGATGCCCTTGACAATAAACTACTTGAAATTTGCGTATTAAAAGTATGTCATGGAAAAAGGGGTCTTAACGTTTGTTAGCTTAATCTTAGCTCTGCATGGCATACATTTATTGTGACAATGCCTTAATCGGGGAGCATTGTCCGTCTCTGACGGCTCTTGTTTTAAACTTGTTACCTAATAAACTACAGGTAAAAACAGGTAAATGTAACAAAACTGTTAAATTATGTTTTAAGAATAATAAAACTAGCAAAAACTCTGATATTTGTTTGTGTTGTCTTGTGATTTCCACCATTGACCGTCAATACCCAAATTTCAAGTGATGCAGATCAAGTCTGAGACTCAGGTAAGCACAGGTAAGAACAATTCTTCTAATTAAATTCTGGGTATAGAAAACAACTTTGTATTGAAGTCTCTACAGAAACAAATCTTAAATTGTGTAAAATTAATATGATTAAACAGCAAAATGGTAGTTTTATATGACTCCATGCATTACATATTCATTTGGTCATTCACCTGACAGTTTACCTGTCCAGGTGTGACAAAATACAAAAAACTTAATTTCAGGCACTTTTTGTCCCATTCTGATCGCGATTTCTTTATTTGCAAGGTAAAAAATATCGTAAGAAGCAAAAAACTATCCCGTGACATAAATGAACTACAGAGAAGGGTTAAGTTGACCTAAATATTTTGTTGTTGATGGGCGAGTTGGACGAAAATCGCGCCGGAAGTTGTCAGGTCAAATCCATTTTCATTTCATCGTGGATTATTTCGGCCCGATTATTAATCATAGAGTGTTAATTCGATGCGATGATCGCTAAATATCAAGCAGAATGACGATTATTTTCGTTTTACACAGTGAAAAACTTTCCTCGGCGATGAAAAGATCGAGAAAATTCGGTGAGTTGAATTTTCGGGCAGACGAATTTTAGGATCGATCTTCGCCGTACTTGTCAAGGGCAATTCTTAAAAATTACGACCACTTACCAGCCGATTTCTTTTGAAATCATCTTTAATAATATATCTTTAATCTGGTTGAGAATAATTTTCTTCGTAATCTGACGAAAAACCAGCGAATTTTTCATCGAAAGATTTGTTTTGAAAGTTTGCAGATCGAAAGTCCGCCATTTTGAATGACGTATTGAAGACAGGTAATTAGGTCGGACTTTTTTGCCAAATAACCAATGAAAATCGGGAAATAAAATATCAAAACGAGGTTTACTATGTTGCTAGGTCATTACTCGAAGCTTTTCCGAGGGTAAGGATACGATTGGATTAGGTTTTACGACGCAGGGATTGATTGTATTGGGAAACCCCCAATCCCGGAATATTCCGGGCGCCGCTCACAGCACTCGACGTCGTAGCCCGGAATATTCCGGGTTCAGCACGACTAGGGTTAACATCTTGCAAATTTTCCGAGAACTTCGTACAAAAAATATAAAGATATATTATTAAAATATGGTCTTTAAATTGCATATATGCTAAATCAGCTTTCTACCTTGTGTATTGGCTTAGATGTCGACGGATTTAAAACCCCATGATTTGTTGTCCCGGGGATAATATTTACAATAATGGAACATATGGGGTTTTAAATCCGTCGACATCCTAGCCAATACACAAGATAGAAAGCTAAGATTTAGCATAGATGTAATTTAAAGGCCATATTTTCATAATACATATTTATTTTGTACATAGTTCTCGGAAAATTTGCATGATTTTAAGTGCCATTCCCCCTTTAAGCCTTTAGGTATGCCATGAAAAATTCATAGTCCTATTAGCCAAGACATTACTGTAGAGCAATAGATAACAATATAAGGAGATTCCAAAACTTATTTCAAATACAAATCCTAAGTTGTAGGTTCTTATTTGAATTGTCTTGATGAGACGATTCAAATGAGTACCCACGACATAGAATTTGATGAAAATTAAAAGGTATTTTGCAATTTGGAAAGCTATTTTGCACTCTCTTTTATCTGAATGCTCTATTGTAAACATTTTTAGAGTGACATTGACATTGGGGCACATGAATAGATTTAATTTTGTGTTTATTCTGTCAGGCACCAACTATGCTAATTCTAGAACAAGGAATTATAATTAGGTGTCATTCTTGTTACATTGTTAAACTGAAATAGCTTTAAATATATTAAATTTAAATTTAAATTTATTGAATTTAGTTGGATCATTGTTTCCTTTTCTGTCAGTAACTTCTGTTAATTAACTAATTCCAAATGTGACTCTTGTTTTAGCAACAACAAAGCTGCATTTTTGGAGACATTATTCACTTAAATTCATTGCTTTTACAAGGTTTTGTTTGATTATTTTAGGGCCTCAAAGTTTTCATTTTGGTCCTTATGTATTGATACTCAACTTTTGTTAATTTAAAGCATCTTGGCAAACCTCTAGGTCTTATTGTAGTCCATATGGGCCCATAACCGAAACCCTCCCCCCTAGTGGGATTTTTGAAGACCTATATTTTCTTGAAGCTTATGATGTATAGTAATGAATTCAGGTTGTTGTTCAATTTAAAAGTGCTGGATAAGCAAATGGCGGGCTCGTTACCATGGCAACCGTCCATTTTTCTACAATCCAGCGCTTGGATCAATTAATTGCAATAAAATTACTTATTTTTGTCATAAATCTTTCAAAAATAGTTTTAAATTATTACCAAGATATTTCTCTCACAATAAAGATATTTTTTAGAAAATTTGCTAATTTGCATATTCATGAATATTAATGAGAAAGTAAGAAAATGTGCTTAATTTGCTAAAAACAAGACTTTACTATTGAATTTAAACCTCCCTACCAAGTAGGATTTTTAGCTCACCTGAGCATGAAGTGCTCGAGGTGAGGTATTGTGATCGGTCTGTGGTCCAGCGTCCGTCTGTCCGTCTGTCCGTCACGGCGTCAACAATTTCTTTAAACGACATCTCCTCCTAAACTACTGGGTCAAAATCAACCAAACTTGGCAGAAATGTTCCTTGGGTAGTCTTTTACAAAAATTGCTAAAATAATCGAAATCCATGAAAAACTCTGGTTGCCGTGGCATCGGAAAATGGGAAATTTCACAAAAGCTCAAAAATTTCTTTAAACGACATCTCCTCCTAAACTACTGGTTCAAAATCAACCAAACTTAGCAGAAATGTTCCTTGGGTGGTCCTTTATTAAAATTGCTAAAAGAATTGAAATCCATGAAAAACTCTGGTTGCTGTGGCATCGGAAAATGGGAAATTTCACAAAAGCTCAACAATTTCTTTAAACGACATCTCCTCCTTAACTTCTGGGTCAAAATCAAACAAACTTTGCAGAAATGTTCCTTGGGTGGTCCCTTATAAGAATTGCTAAAAGAATTGAAATCCATGAAAAACTCTGGTTGTCATGGCATCGGAAAATGGGAAATTTCACAAAAGCTCAACAATTTCTTTAAACGACATCTCCTCCTAAACTACTGGGTCAAAATCAATTAAACTTGGCAGAAATGTTCCTTGGGTGGTCCCTTATAAGAATTGCTAAAAGAATTGAAATCCATGAAAAACTCTGGTTGTCATGGCATCGGAAAATGGGAAATTTCACAAAAGCTCAACAATTTCCTTAAACGACATCTCCTCCTTAACTTCTGGGTTAAAATCAACCAAACTTGGCAGAAATGTTCCTTGGTTGGTCCCTTATCAATATTGCTAAAAGAATTGAAATCCATGAAAAACTCTGGTTGCCGTGGCATCGGAAAATGGTAAATTTCACAAAAACTTAACAACTTCTTTTAAACAACATCTCCCCCTTAACCTCTGGGTTAAAATAAACCAAACTGCCGTGGCATCGGAAAATGGAAAATTTAAAAAAAAACTTAACAACTTCTTTAAAGGACATCTCCTCCTTAACTTCTGGGTTAAAATCAACCAAATTTGGCAGAAATGTTCCTTGGGTGGTCCCTTATGAAAATTGCTAAAAGAATTGAAATCTATGAAAAACTCTGGTTGCTGTGGCAACAGAAAATGGGAAATGTCATAAAACTCATCAATTTTTGTAAACAACATCTCCTCCTTAACTACATGGCCAAATTATTCTCTGGGACCACAATGCGTAACATATGCAAAGTTATTTGGCATTATTAAAACATTAATCAGGTGAGCGATTTAGGGCCCTCAGGGTCCTCTTGTTGAATATCTATATTTTCTTGAAGCTTATGATGTATGTCAATACATTCACTTTGTTATTTGATTTAAAAATGCTGGATAAGCAAGTAGTTGGCTTGTTACCATGGTAACCACCCATTTTCATTCGTTCCGGCGCTTGGATCAATTAATTGCAATAAAATTACTTATTTTGGTCAGAAAACATTGAGGCTAGTTTTAAAATGTTGTCATTACATTTCTCTCACAACCAAAAGATTTTTCAGAAATTTTGCTAATTTGCATATTCATGAATATTATAATGAGATTGTGGAAAATATGTGTTTAAATTGCAAAAAGACAACTTTACTAGTTTACTAGTGAATAGAAACCCTTCCCACCATGTGGGATTTTTTAAGATCTATATTTTCTTGAAGTGCAGGAAACATATTAATGAATTCAGGTTCTTGTTTGATTTAAAAGTGCTGGATAAGAAAATGGTAGGCCTGTTACCATGGCAACTGCTCATTTTCCTACGTTTCAGTACTTGGATCAATTAATTGCATTATTTAAGATATATACTTATTTTGGTAATAAAACATGAGACTAGTTTTAAAATTTTAAATAGGCATTTTTCTTGAAATCATTTTTGTTTAGCTAATTTGCATATTCATGGATATTAATGAGAAAGGAGAAATATGTGTTTAATTAGCTAAAACAAGGCTTTTCTATGGAATAAATATGCTGAGGCGATACGTTTTTATAATGCTTAATGTTTCAAATAAATAAGAACACTAATAGATCAATAATAAGTTCATAAACCATTCATCAGCTACACAGAACAAGCAAATACGAGCTTATTTGCGTTAACAATTATTTGCATACTTTTCTCTAAATGGCAAATAAATTCTCAAATATTCTCTAATTATGTTAATGACTTTCATTTTTTGCATTTTTTTCCCTAAATTGTTTACTTGTTGTGTTTGAAAACTAAAATTTCATGATTTATTCCATTGAAAGGGAGAATCTTAACAATTAACATATGCTCTGAAAAATTACCGTATAAATGGCAATAAAATTCCATTTAGCGCAAATGACATGCTGAAAACTTTAACCTGCTTTCTTTGATTTTTTTCTATGTGAAATACAGTTTTCTTTTACACAAGAAAATTTATTTAGTAAAAGTCAAGTACTAAACAGTGTTTTAATAATGAATTCCCATTGGAGTACATGTATGGTCACCTTTGATTTATACCATTTTATTGTCCGTAAATATTGACCTGAACCTGTTGAATATGAAATGAGAAATTGTGATGCGAAATAATCAATCTCCGAAGTATATTGACACGAGAAACACGTGCAGAATACAAAGTCGCAATGCTTTTGGAAAATATCGACTCTACTTGACAGTGTATGATTGCTGGCGAGTATTGATTATTCCGTGTCACAATTACTCATTGCATATTCATCGAGTTCAGGTCAATATTTACAGACTATAGCCTTATAATGCATGGATTTTTGTTTTTACATTTTGCTCCAAGTTTAAACTTAACAATACTATTGGAGACATGCTGTGCAGTAGAGAAATCTTCCCAACCACTTCTATTGATTGGAATGCTATGTTACAGGAACACAGTTTACCAAATATATTCTAATAAGTGATAGTTGAAACTGGTCAATTTCATATTTGCACTGCCATGTGCATTAATTGATGATTTAAAATTGCCTAAAATAGCAACTGAATTATTCATTTCTTTATCAAATTGCATTCGAGTGACATCGTTTTACACCTTTATAATTCAGTATACTTATATGTGATAATATAAACAGTTATAAATTGTACATATGTACCTTATTGGTTGGATTACCAGTACTTCGTGAGGAATCCTCGTATTAGTGTAACAAAATGTTGTTTTGAAAGAAGGAAGACAACAAGCTAACCTCAGGATGAGGTAAAATCCATAAAACACAAGGGCTAGCTATGAATAACACATATAAGCAATTTCCAATCAACCAAGGAATCCGCGATTTATATATGTCATTATTGTCTAAATATACGGTTATTAGAAAGCCTTTTCACAAAAAAGGGAGAGCCTGCTATGGATCGACACTTGTATTGAAAAGGGACTGAGGGTAAAACATGCATGATGAGTTTACTGGTCTTCTGTACCATCTTATTCTCAAGTAAAATATCGTGGGGGGGGGGGGGGGGGGCGGGGGTTATAAAGCGACAGAGAAACTTGAGAAGATGATGCTCGGTCTAAAGTAAGAAATTGTCCATGCATTATTTTTTTCAAGATAGTGCTTGATCGCAATAGGATGCACAAACTTACAGACTGTTGGGTCTAAAATTCCAAAGAGTACATATTGCATTCTCATGAACGAAAAAAAGGTCCAGAGGCCTGTTTCATCAAAACATTTAAGTCGTATTTTGGACTTACCGACGACTTACAACAAGTTTAGGGTAAGAAAAGCTGGGTTATGCGATTGTTGTTTTAAGCGAGTTTTAAGACATTGGTAAGTCAAAAATACGACTTAAATGTTTTGATGAAACAGGCCCCAGAGTCCTAGGTACGTTGGTATGGAATCCCAAGGGCCAAGAAAATCATTCAATGTTTTCCTGACAAGGTTCAGTATTCACTGTTTTGGGACAATTGGGGGTTGCAATAAAATATTTTGTTGGACATATTACCCAAGAAAGGTACAATTAACGAAGCATACTATGCCAAGTTACTAGACAATCTGAAGCAGACCATACGTGAGAAACGTAGCGGCAAACGCTCAAAATGTGACCGCTGCTTGCAACTGAAAATTACATTAGTACACAATTGCCAAAGTACAATGGATGCTGTCGAGAAAAATGGGTATCAATTTGATCACACCCTTCCTATCCACATGACCTTGCTGCTATCGACTTCTTTCCTAAAAGGGATATGAATGGTTGCAATTTTAAGTCTCATGAAAGAAGTTATTGATGCAGTTTAGGTGTGGTTCTTTGGAAAGTTCTCGGACTTCTTTACTTCTGGACTGATGTCACTTGACCACCTTTAACGTTGATTAATTTGAGTTTAACTTCTTTTTCAACTGCTATGGTCATATTGTTTGGTCAAAGCACATAGGCTTGGATGGAAAGTATTTCAAGAGAAAAGATGTCGATCTAAACATAAAAAGGTTAGGTCAATTATTCATTGACCCATGCTCGTATTTGAGCATTTAGTCAGATTACATAAAATACATGTTATTGTATTTTATTATATGTCATGTAAATTAACAGTGAAGAAGCCATTTTTAGCGTGGCAAAACTGTTGATATTGTTTTGTATTCAACATATCCACCCCACAAAAAAGAGCCTAAACGTTTTATGGCCAAAATATGCCTTAATGTCTTTATACCCTCTATAACACCTATTATCCAAAGCGTCCCTTGTCCATGTAAGACTTAAAACCTTCATGCAAAAAGATGCCATTGACCTACTAATGACCAATGTGGACTCATTATCAAAGAATCGGGTACATGGTTTCTGTCAAAGAGGGAAAATGCTTATGTCTCCTAGAAAATAATCAATTTGGATTTTCTTCAGTACTAAATTTATGGGAATGGGGATTTATTACCATTTATACGGTAATTAGGACCGTTCTGGAAAAATATATTTTCAAGGTTGTGGCATTTATTTACTTATTAAATCATATAGTTTTAATAAGAAATTTAAATACATCTGAAAATACAATATTAAGTGCAGAAGATTTGCAGAAATGAAAAACATTTACATCATTTTTGCATATTTGAGATTTTGGCGGCCATTTTGAAAATTAAAAAAAAAATGACAAAAAAGCCTATTATAAGCATGGAAACATTCTTTTAGATTTAATAAACTCAATTTTCCTATAAGATGATCTCATTTACATACAGAACATGATAACAAATTATAGGGTAGTGATATTTCGATATTTAGTCAAGTGGTCATTTTGCGGCGGCCATCTTGAAAATCATTTGAAATGTCGAGTATATCCTAGAATGTCGATAGTCAACACTTTGATTTTTATTACAAGGCACCTAATAAACACTTTAATACAAATTCTAGCAATTATTCGCTGTAGAAATGATTTCCAAATGCAAAGTAAATATAAACAAAGGCATTATCTAAACTATTTTTCTCTTGTTTTACATATTCAAGGGGCATAATTTGTGCTAATTTTGGTGTGAAATTATCTTTTACTATCTAACGATGTGAATTGATAAAATCTATAAGCATTGTGGTCAATTGCGCTGAAATTTGGGTTATTTTGGATCACATGAATGTGTATATGGTGAGTTATAGACAAGTATTTTTTGTAATTCAAGGGGAGATAATCAATCGTTCCGCTATGCTTATCCAGCACTTATATATCAAACAACAAGTTGCATTTGAAAGGGAATTCATCAAGCTTTACAATGATATAGGTGTCATAAAATCCCGGTAGGGGGGGACCTAGGGTGTAGCCAGCCCACGGACTATAAGCCTTAATGTCTTTATACCCTCTATAACACCTACTATCCAAAGCGTCCCTTGTCCATGTAAGACTTAAAACCTTCATGCAAAAAGATACCAATGATGTACTCCAATGTGGACTCATTATCAAAGAATTGGGTACATGGTTTCTGTCAAAGAGGGAAAATGCTTATCTCTCCTAGAAAATAATCAATTTGGATTTTCTTCGGTACTTAAGGACAGATCCTCCATTTATTTCCTACGGTAAGATTTTTTTAGCTCACCTGAGCACGATAGTGCTCATGGTGAGGTATTGTGATACCGCTGTGTCCGGCGTCCGTCGTCCGGCGTCCGGTGTCCGTCGTCCGTCGTCCGTCGTCCGTCGTCCGTCGTCCGTCAAACTTTGCCTTGTGTGCACTCTAGAGGCCACATTTTTTGCCCAATCAACCTTAAATTTGCTCAGAATGATTGTCTTGATTAAATCTCGGACGAGTTCGAAATTGGGTCATCTGGGGTCAAAAACTAGGTCACGGGGTCAAATCTTAGAAAAACCTTGTGTGCACTCTAGAGGCCACATTTTTTGCCCAATCAACCTGAAATTTGTTCAGAATGATTGTCTTGATAAAATCTCGGACAAGTTCGAAATTGGGTCATCTGGGGTCAAAAACTAGGTCACGGGGTCAAATCTTAGACAAACCTTGTGTGCACTCTAGAGGCCACATTTTTTGCCCAATCAACCTTAAAATTGATCAGAATGATTGTCTTGATGAAATCTCGGACAAGTTTGAAATTGGGTCATCTGGGGTCAATAACTAGGTCACAGGGTCAAATCTTAGAAAAACCTTGTGTGCACTTTAGAGGCCACATTTTTTGCCCAATCAACCTGAAAATTGATCAGAATGATTGTCTTGATGGAATCTCGGACAAGTTCAACATTGGGTCATCTTGGGTCAAAAACTAGGTCACGGGGTCAAATGTTAGAAATACCTTGTATGCTCTCTAGAGGCAACATTTTTTGCCCAATCAACCTGAAATTTGTTCAGAATGATTGTCTTGATGAAATCTCGGACAACTTTGAAATTGGGTCATCTGGGGTCAAAAACTAGGTCACGGGGTCAAATCTTAGACAAACCTTGTGTGCACTCTAGAGGCCACATTTCTTGCCCAATCACTCTTAAATTTGCTCAGAATGATTGTCTTGATTAAATCTCGGACGAGTTCGAAATTGGGTCATCTGGGGTCAAAAACTAGGTCACGGGGTCAAATCTTAGAAAAACCTTGTGTGCACTCTAGAGGCCACATTTTTTGCCCAATCAACCTGAAATTTGTTCAGAATGATTGTCTTGATAAAATCTCGGACAAGTTCGAAATTGGGTCATCTGGGGTCAAAAACTAGGTCACGGGGTCAAATCTTAGACAAACCTTGTGTGCACTCTAGAGGCCACATTTTTTGCCCAATCAACCTTAAAATTGATCAGAATGATTGTCTTGATGAAATCTCGGACAAGTTTGAAATTGGGTCATCTGGGGTCAATAACTAGGTCACAGGGTCAAATCTTAGAAAAACCTTGTGTGCACTTTAGAGGCCACATTTTTTGCCCAATCAACCTGAAAATTGATCAGAATGATTGTCTTGATGGAATCGCGGACAAGTTCAACATTGGGTCATCTTGGGTCAAAAACTAGGTCACGGGGTCAAATGTTAGAAATACCTTGTATGCTCTCTAGAGGCAACATTTTTTGCCCAATCAACCTGAAATTTGCTCAGAATAATTGTCTTGATGAAATCTCGGACAACTTTGAAATTGGGTCATCTGGGGTCAAAAACTAGGTCACGGGGTCAAATCTTAGACAAACCTTGTGTGCACTCTAGAGGCCACATTTTTTGCCCAATCAACCTGAAAATTGATCAGAATGATTGTCTTGATGAAATCTCGGACAAGTTTGAAATTGGGTCATCTGGGGTCAATAACTAGGTCACAGGGTCAAATCTTAGAAAAACCTTGTGTGCACTCTTGAGGCCACATTTTTTGCCAAATCAACCTGAAAATTGATCAGAATGATGGTCTTGATGGAATCTCGGACAAGTTCAACATTGGGTCATCTTGGGTCAAAAACTAGGTCACGGGGTCAAATGTTAGAAAAACCTTGTGTGCATTCTAGAGGCCACATTTTTTGCCCAATTAACCTGAAATTTGCTCAGAATGATTGTCTTGATGAAATCTTGGACAAGTTTGAAATTGGGTCATCTGGGGTCAAAAACTAGGTCACAGGGTCAAATCTTAGAAAAACCTTGTGTGCACTCTAGAGGCCACATTTTTTGCCCAATCAACCTGAAATTTACTCAAAATAATTGTCTTGATAAAATCTTGGACAAGTTTGAAATTGGGTCATCTGGGGTCAAAAACTAGGTCACGGGGTCAAATCTTAGAAAAACCTTGTGTGCACTCTAGAGGCCACATTTTTTGCCCAATCAACCTGAAATTTGCTCAGAATGATTGTCTTGATGAAATCTCAGACAAGTTTGAAATTGGGTCATCTGGGGTCAAAAACTAGGTCACAGGGTCAAATGTTAGAAAAACCTTGTGTGCACTCTAGAGGCCACATTTTTTGCCCAATTAACCTGAAAATTGATCAGAATGATTGTCTTGATCAATTCTAGGTGACGAGATCAAATCTTAGTTAAACCTTGTGTGCACCCTAGAGGTCACATTTTTGTTCAATCAACCTGAAAATTGGTATACAAAAATTTATTATCAGGTGAGCGCTTCAGGGCCAATGGCCCTCTTGTTTGAAGATGTTATTTATAAGCGAAAAATACGCCTTTAAAGTTGAGACAGAAATGACAAATTCCATACAAATCGAAACTGTTATCCACAACAATTTGTTTAATTTAAGGACAAAAATATATATTTCTCGTAAACGGTTCAATATTTTGGCTGAAAATTTTCAATATTTTCATAAGAGAATTTGCTCTTTCATATGAAAATAAGTGAAATTTATGAAAAAGAAATGTGAAATGTCACTTTAATCTACAGTACTTATTTTGACACTAAATTTATTCATCATTTATTTTATTGTCTGCAACTTATCTCCTTTTTGGAGAGGGCTAAAACCTTGTTTATTTCCTATCTAAATTGAAATAATGTTTTTCATACTGA
This sequence comes from Fragum sueziense, assembly GCA_963680895.1. Lineage (NCBI taxonomy): Eukaryota > Metazoa > Mollusca > Bivalvia > Cardiida > Cardiidae > Fragum > Fragum sueziense. The sequence continues at coordinate 48,944,317 of OY804602.1, read as the reverse complement.
TATTGCAATTTTTTCCAATTTGGTATCAAATGAGGTACAAAATATGTTATTGAATTGATCTCCTTTGTAAATTGAGATTTATTGAAATTCACAAAGCATACCTTTCTGCCATTATTAGAGAGGGAATGAATTACGTGACTCAAATAAATGCAGCAATTTTGTACTCAATTTCCCCCTAACATATGAACCCATTATCAGATGGCAAAATTTTGAACTTGTCCAAATTCAAAGATATTTTCTTTGTTTCAGACGACAATTTCTAGTGAATGTAATTTTACATTTTAACGTCATTGGGTAGAGAACAGTGGGAAATGAAGAAACTGCTTGTCACATTACCAGTTCGTCATTTTCAACAATAATAATAATAATAAAGACTTTATTTAACGAGGCAGCACAGTTGGGATAAACCCAGTCTTCCCTGTAGGCCTCTAGTCTTCCACTATGTTTTTCAAACCATTATCTTTTGGGGCCAAGAGGCCTGGGATGAAAACTTAGACTAAGCCCCTCTTGACTCTGCTTCCTGGAAAATGTACCAGGACTAGCGTCAAAATAGATCTCCGCCACCAGGGATCAAACTCGGAACCGTTTGATTGTGAAAAAGACTAACTCTCAACCATGGATACCAGAATAGGGAACGATTTTATCCAGTTAATCGTGACGTAAATTCGGACAAACAAAATAGTATTTCATAGGTGTTGTTATGAAATCTCGTAACTACGGCTTGATTTAAGCCGTAGTTCAGGATTTTATATCAACACCGACGGTTTATCAAAACATAACGGCAAACCTAGTCTATTGTTAGCACAAAATTCTTTGCCATTTGATGTCCCCATTAGAAAAAGTTTGGGAAACCACATGCAGAAGGACATAAAGAAATGCGAATAACCATTATTTCACTGCTTTTCAACAAAAACCTGGAAACTGCAGCTTAAAACAAGCTGCAGCTGCAAGGTTTCTGTTGAAAAGCGATGATTTACTCCTTCTTTCCTCACTTTGGGATAGGATCAAGGGTCCTTTTGATTAAATTGGTAATGAAAGCACAACAATGTTATATTTGCTTTTATACCTTTTTAGCTCACCTGAGCACGAAGTGCTCAAGGTGAGCTATTGTGGTCACTTTCTGTCCGTCGTCCGTCTGTCTGTCTGTCCGTCCGTCTGTCTGTCCGTCCACAATTTCGTGTTTACACTCTAGCATCTACAAATATAAGCCAATCTTGACCAAACTTGGTCAAAACATGTATGGCCATAAGATCTCGGATGAGTTCGATTATGGGTCAGATCGAACTAGAAAGTCAGGAGTTATCTGCCCTTGAATGCGAAAAATACTTAGTTTTGACATTGTTTACACTCTAGCATCTACAATTATTGATCAATCAAGACAAATCTTGGACATAACATTGCAGACCATAAGATCTCGGATGAGTTTGATTTTCAGTCTGATCTGACCAGAAAGACAAGAGTTATGTGCCCTTGAATTTGACAAAATTGCCATTTTTGGCTGTTTTTGACCTTGTTTACACTCTAGAATCTACAATTATTCATCAATCAAGACAAAACTTTGACACAATGTTTGGGACCATGAGATCTCGGATGAGTATGATTTTCAGTCTGATCTGATCAGAAAGTCGAGAGTTACTTGCCCTTGAATTTGACAAAATTGTCATTTTTTGGCTGTTTTCGACGATGTTTACACTCTAGAATCTACAATTATTGATCAATCAATCCAAAACTTGGACACAATATTGGGGATCATTAGATCTGGGATGAGTTTGATTTTCAGTCTGATCTGACCAGAAAGGTGAGAGTTATGTGCCCTTGAATTTGATAAAATTGCCGATTTCGGCTGTTTTTGACATTGTTTACACTCTATAATCTACTATTATTTATCAATTAAGACAAAACTTCAACACAATGTTTGAGACCATAAGATCTTGGATAAGTTTGATTTTCAGTCCAATCTGATAAAAAAATGGAGAGTTATGTGCCCTTGAATTTGATAAAATTGCCGATTTCGGCTGTTTTTGACATTGTTTACACTCTATAATCTACTATTATTTATCAATTAAGACAAATCTTGGACACAATGTTGGATATCATAAGATCTCGGATGAGTTTGATTTTCAGCCTGATCTGACTAGAAAGTCGAGAGTTATGTGCCCTTGAATATGACAAAATTGCTGTTTTCGACTGTTTTCGACCTTGTTTATATTCCAGAATCTACAATTATTTATCAAACAAGACAAATCTTGGACACAATGTTGGGCATGATGAAATCTTGGATGAGTTCGATTTTCACAATGTTATTGACCATAAGTTTGTTTTCAGTCTTAAAGTCATAAATATTTTTTGAAATGAAGAAAAGTGTTGCTTATATCATTTTGGTTCAGGTGAGCGATATAGGACCATCATGGTCCTCTTGTTTATTTTTTCTGTACTGATATTTAAATATATGAGAAGCAAAAAAATGACTTAAAAACTATAGGTCACCAAGCGAATTAAAAAGTTATTGGATTTCAAGGGAGACTACTCTTGTCTAAAATTGCAAAAATGAGGTGTCACTTAAATACCCACAAAAAAGATGTTCGAAATGACTAGGATTACATAAATAAGTCTTTATTGTGTTCAATATGTTTTATTCTGTTTAAAACAGTATCAATTTGGGAAAATTTAGTGATGATTTTGAAATTTTTAGTAAAATATCCTTTCAAAATTAGCTGCAATTGCTCTTTTTTCGCAACGTTTCCGATAATAAAAAAATTTCCAGCGGTAAGAATTTTTTTTCTTTTTTGTATAGACATAGTGCTTGGTTATACCTACAAAAACAAAAAAAGAAAAATATATCAAACCAAGCGTTTTTCTAAGTTATAAGTAAAATTTGGTTTACTTTTTGAAGCTCTGTCCGAAATTGTTTCACTACTTTAATCTATTTCTTCCTTATTACCATCTTTAGATAATAAAAAGTGTCGCCTTTTGTGTCCATCTGAAGCGGACTAGCTCATAAAGACACCACCTTGCTTTTGTTGCTCCGTTTCCTATCACTAACGCCACATGTTGAACGTGTAACAGAAAGCGAAATGTACCATCCGAGTACTATTACACTTTAATTGACCAAACAGAGAAAAATGGAAATAACCGAAAAGGGTCTTGTCATTTATCAACCGAACATTAACTAAATGTAAAAAATACATTTGCTGAAAAGACCAATTACTGAAACAGCTTTATTTCGTTATTTAAGATATGCGCAGTAAGTTGCGCAGTAACAACTGGAGGATCTGTCCTTAATTTATGGGATTGGGGATTTATTACCATTTATACTGTAACTAGGACCGTTTTGGAAATATATATTTTCAAGGTTATATCATTTATTTACTTGTTGAATCATGTAGTTTTAAGAAGTTGAAATACATTTGAAAATACAATATTAAGTGCAGAAGATTTGCAGAAATGAAAAAAGCATTTACATCATTTTTGCATATTTGAGATTTTGGCGGCCATTTTGAAAATTAAAAAAATGACAAAAAAGTCTATTATAAACATGGCAACACTTTTAGGTTTAATATACTCAATTTTGCTAAGAAATGATCTCATTTACATACAGAACATGATTACAAATTATAGGGCAGTGATATTTCGATATTTAGTCAAGTGGTCATTTTGCGGCGGCCATCCTGCAAAATCATATGAAATGTCGAATATATCCTAAAATGTCGATAGTCAACACTTTGACTTTTATTACAAGGCATCTAATAAACACTTTAAAACAAATTCTAGCAATTATTCGCTGTGGAAATGATTTCCAAATGCAAAGTAAATATAAACAAAGGCAATATCGATACTATTTTTCTCTTGTTTTACATATTCAAGGGGCATAATTCGTGCTAATTTTGGTGTGAAATTATCTTTTACTATTTAACGATATGAATTGATAAAATCTATAAGCATTTGGTCATTTGCGCTAAAATTTGGGTCATTTTGGATCCCATGAATGTGTATAAGGTGAGTTATAAACAAGTATTTTTTGTTATTCAAGGGGAGATAATCAATCATTCCGCATATGCTTATCCAGCACTTATATATCAAACAACAAGTTGCATTTGAAAGGGAATTCATCAAGCTTTACAATGATATAGGTGTCATAAAATCCCGGTAGGGGGGGACCTAGGGTGTAGCCAGCCCACGGACTATTGTTACCATGAGGTCCCTTCATTTGAAGATCCTTTGGCTGTATTGATGTAGCTTTAAATGTGCCAAATATATTACTTCACCAGTTCAACCATATAAAATGCTGTTAATGCTGTGCTAAAATATTTAGATCTTAAAATATTGTAATGTGAAATGCAGTCTGTAGGGAATTACTCTCATGATTTAAAATTTGTCAAGCATAAGGTTCAGATAGTGCCAGAATTCCTTACAGAAATAGTATGGGAAAACAATGAGACAAAATGTTTAGGAGAAAATGCTGATTACAAGAATGTTCTACTTTGGGTCTAATACTATCTGTGCTCTATGTTACACATATCCTATCTTTATAATTTGTTATAAACAGCAGCAGCTTCTAAATCAGAATACTCTAGATTATTGTCATTTTTTAAAGGGTTAAATAAAACTCATAGAAATATGACAAGGGAAGCAATATAATTGCATTGTTGTGACATAGTTGTAACATGACTTGGAAAAATCAACCTTCGGGCAGCTGCCTTTTGGAGTCTTTCTGATTCTAATTAGAGTATATTTTCTTGTCAAGAAATTATAGAGTCAGACTATTCTCATGGGAAGCCTAGAAAATGAAGTAGAAATGTCATTTTAGCTTTCTTACTCAACTGACTACAGTATAGAAGCCATTTTTGCTTGATTGCACTAAAGAAGTTTCCACTCATATAATGAAGCCTTTTGAAGCCAAATCACAAGATATAGGCTTATAGAAGAATAGGCATTTGAGAAACAATTATTTGATTTCCAACATTTTTTTCTACTCAGAAAGTAAAATGTTATTGACTTGAAATTGTCATTTGCCCAATAAGTAAAATGTTATTGACTTGAAATTGTCATCTGCAGCATATTGAAATTTGGACCATTATAAGATTTTGCTGTCCGATAAATGTTGAAGCAACTGGCCTTTTGACCATGCCAAGTATTGTCTAGAGATAAGATCATGAATCTAATCTAATTACAGTTTCCTTTCTTGTCCTAATGTCTTTAGATTAGACTGGACCCTCGGGAGACTCATACAGGAAGCAACAGGAGCCAGTCTAATATAGACTGTCCATATATTATTGTCCAAGTAGACTGATTCAATTGTCCAAATTATTATTATTATACGCCCGAAGGGTCGTATTATGTTATGGCCCCGCTCGTCTGTCTGTCTGTCCGTCCGTCTGTCCGTCTGTCCGTCTGTCCGTCCGTCCGTCCGTTAGCAATTTCTTGTGTGCGCAACTCCTCCTACAGTTTTGATCGGAATTTGATCAAACATGCCACAATGAATCTCCATGGTGTCTAGTTGTGCATCCCGCTTACGGAATTTAATTAACTCTTTTCGTTCTTGAATTATCTGCCCTTGAATTAAAAAAATGCCCATTTTCTTGTGTGTGCAACTCCTCCTACAGTTTTGATCAGAATTTGATCAAACTTGCCACAATGAATTTCCATGGTGTCTAGTTGTGCACACCGCTTACGGAATTTAGATAACTGTTTTCGTTCTTGAATTATCTGCCCTTGAATTTAAGAAAAAATGCCCATTTTCTCAAAAATGTCCATTTTCTCCTGTGAGCAACTCCTATAGGTTCAACCAGATTTTAATCAAACTAGCCACAATGAATCTCTATGGTGTCTTGTTGTGCAAACAAAAGCTTTTGATAACTTTTGATGTTTGAATTAACTGCCCTTGAATCGAAAAAATGGCCAATTTTACTGACAAGCCCCTCTCGGGCGTATATGCGCCGCTTTGCGAAGCTCTTGTTGTAATGTTGTTATACATTGAAAGAAGATGAAATGCAGTATGTCTGCTTGTGTAATAGTCTCAATGTCCCAAAATGTTAATTTCATCCCAGAAAGACCCAAAATGTAAACATTGCATTCACTTGAAATTTTGGTTTGCAATATTTTTGAATTTAAACTTGCTGCCCTGTGATAAAATTTGCTGAATGAATTTATTGAAGATATTCTGCAATTGTTGTTGATTATGTGTCACATGATTTCCTAGGGGTAATTAAAGTGACTGGCCTTTTGACCATACCAAGTGTTACAAAATGTCTTAGGAGATAAGATCATGAATCTAATCTAATTACAGTTTCCTTTCTTGTCCTAATGTCTTTAGATTAGACTGGACCCTCGGGAGACTCACACAGGAAGCAACAGGAGCCAGTCTAATATAGACTGTCCATATTATATTGTCCAAGTAGACTGATTCAATTGTCCAAATTATTCTAACATTGTTATGGTCAGATATTGAGAGAAGATGAAAAGCAGTATGCCTGAGTATGTTTGTCTAAATGTCTGCAGCAAAGTCTATAAGATGATTTGCCTGTCATTTGACATAATCCATGAACAATATGTCTTGTTTTTGCTTATGTAATTTCATCCATCCGTCTGTCCTTTAGTCTGTCCATAGACATATTTGTTTCCGTGCTCTAACTGAAGAACTGTTTGACTTAGGATCATGAAACTTTATATACTTATTGCCCTTGATAAAAGAAGGTGCCCTATTGCTTCGTCAAAGTCACAATTGGACTTTGGACTTTGTTTATAATTTGTTTAGTTTCCATGCTTCAACTTTCTATAGCACTATATCGGTGACATGAGACCTGTAGGGACTTTGATGTAGTTCTAGTTAGATACCATTGTACAATTTCATAGTTGTCTATGACAAAGGTAAATGCTTCTGTATGCTTCTGCAACCGCTATCAGGATCTATAAAACCAGGAATTGTTTTTGAAAGGTTAATCAAGTTTTCACTTGAAATTAGGCATTGGGTGATTCCAGAACAAAAATAATAAAAATTCAAATATTATGTACAAGGATTGGTCCTCTATGTCAAAACCCTTTCAAAAAAAGAAAAGACCTGGTTATAGAACACTGTTAGAAAAGCTTGAGAAAAAATTGAAGCAAAAGAAATAAACAGCATTTTTTTTTTGCCTCAATTTTTTCTGTGCTACATTTTACTGAATTGACCTATCTTTACACACATTCAATTTGCTGGCATGCAGTAATAGGTCTTTCAGATTGGAATTGTCAAAATCATGTCTGTTTTAGAAAGGGATAATCGCTATTTAACGCTATTGTTTTTATGAAACAGAAAAGGTCATAGATATAATTTCTTTTTTCAAAAACCATGTGGGCGAATATAGAGGCACATAATCTTCAGTTGGAGGGTTATATACTCTAAATGACATTTGATGATGGAAGGGAAAAGAGGCCTTCTTGGAAATGCAGAAAATAACAAACATCAAATTAAATCTTAGGCTCCCCCCCTCCCCAGTATCAAAAGATTGAGGGTATATTGTTTTACTCATGTCTGTCTGTCTGTCCGTCCGTCCATCTGTCTGTCTGAAAACAAAAACTTAATGAGGAGTCATTCATTAGTGTTTCACAAACACATTTTGTTTTTCAGAGTTTTGGCAATATAGCAATGAAGACTGGAAAATGTTGATCTTGATTGGAAAAAAGAAAATCTTGATTAGCATTGTTCATAAAGGCCAGGTGTACCTCATGTACCAACAATAAAGAATTTAAACAAACCATAATAATCGTGACTGCCATACTTTTTATATGCTCCACGAAAAATTTCGGGGGAGCATATAGTCGCCACACTGTCCGTCCGTCTGTCCGTCCGTCTGTCCGTCCGTCCGTCCATGTGTCCGTCCGTCCACAGCCAAATCTCAGCAACCCTTGGGCCAAATTCAATGAAACTTCACATGTGGACTCCCTGTGATAATCCCTAGGGACTTTTTTCTCCGTTTCTCAATTTGAGGCTGCGTCATTGAAAAAGGGGCCTTAATGTAAAAATTAGTTTTTCTCTAATTTCTCTTCATCTAATGGGCAGAATTTAATGAAATTTTGTATTTTGTGAGATGTTCTAGATCATATTCTATAAATAATGTGTGTACAAAAAATCTGTCATGGGAAAAGGGGGCTTAATGTATGATAGTTTTTATTTTGTGACAAACACTTATTCAGGGAGCATAATCCGTCTGTGACGGCTCTTGTTTGCAATTGCCACAAGATCTCTTTTTCGCATGACAGGTAACATATGAGCGGGATCTGGAAAAACGTCCCATAAAGCATTTCTAAAAACTGAGTTTGAAGTTCAGCCTGTTGTCAAATGCAGTCCAATATGGATCCATGCTGCTCTCTTTAAGTTACTAAAGGTCACAAAGAAGCTATTAGAGAACAATGTGGATCCTGATCAGACTGTGCGTATGCACAGGCTGATCTTGATCTATGTTGGGCTCATATGCTTTAAAGGACGTTTTGCTAGATCCTGGCTCATATATAATTCTAGTTTGTGTTTCTACAGATTTTCTTTGACAATACTCCTCCTGGGATTCATTTTGCTAGAAATCTGCTTTTAGCTCTTAACCAAATTACAAAAATTTAATTCACACTTTTCATTGTGTTGTTTAGAAGATCCACCAACATCCAGCAAAACCCTGGAGTTTTTCTGCCTTCCTTGCTGACCTGGTTTTGATGTCCCTAATAGAAAAGGTTAGGGAAAACATTGAGAAAAAAGAAGAAACTGCTGATAACCAGCAATTTCTCCTTTTGTCTCAATATTTTCTGTGCCATATTTTGCACAAATCATGTCTCTATTATCATCACTTTTGTCGTCTGCAGCAGCTTTCAAATTGGATCACCCTAAAATTTTGTTGTTTGGGAAAGGGTTAAGTCTTTTTGAAATCGGTCGCATATATATCAATAGATTTTTTATGCTCCCCGAAGGGAGAGCATATAGTCGCCGCTTCGTCTGTCCGTCCGTCCGTCCGTCATTCCGTCCGTCCGTCCATCCGTCCGAAGCGATTTCTCCATAACCCTTGGGCCAAATCAAATGAAACTTACCATGTGAACTCCCTATGACTAAATGCCGATGTACTTTTCCCGGTTTTTTGATTGGAGGCCTCTTCATGGGAAAAGGGGACTTAAGGTCAAATACACTTTTTCTCTAATTTCTCCTAGTCTAATGGTCAGAATTTGATGAAATTTCATATTTGAGTAGTAAATGAGATGCCCTTCACAATAAACTATTTAAAATTTGCGTATACAAAATATGTCATGGAAAAAGGGGGCTTAACATTTGTTAGCTTTATATTAGCACTGCATGGCATATATTTATTGTGACAATGCCCTATTCGGGGAGCATTGTCCGTCTCTGACGGCTCTTGTTTAAAATTTTTGAAACATAATTGTTGTGTCACATGACTCCCCGTTGTGGTGAGGCCTAAATGGACTTGATGTCAAAGAAATAGGAAATCATATTGCTACAAGTCTTTCAAAGCAACAGCAATAATCTTTTACCTTTGATGCCAACAATTTCAATCAATTGGCCATAATTATTATTCGGCTATATAACAAGCTAATTTAGTCCTTTCCCAAATGGCAAAACTTCCAAGTTTAGATCTGCTGCAGATAGATGACAATATTGATGTTAGTAAAGATATTAATTGCGAACAAAAGAGCACAGAAATATTGAAGCCAAAAGATGAAAATGCTGTTTCAAACAGCATTTTCTTCATTTGCCTCAATGTTTTCTGATGTCCTCCTTTTCAGTTCTATCAAAAACCTGAAGTCTTACTTGTGAAAGGGAAAATTCATGACATTTCATTAACTATGATACATCTTTAAATGTATGGATAACTTTCTGGTCATCGATCTGGAAACATTTTATATCATTCATCGGAGAGTTTTAATTTAATTGAATATCGATTTCAGTCTCTCTAACATTTGATGATGAATGTTAAATCTTGATAAAGTAAGATAAATGATAGAGTCTGTGACCGCCATGGATTAAAACGTTAATTGTCTGCATGGTTCTAGGAAAAGACGACTGCCAGACTTAAAAATTTCTGCATATAGTGGACCAAGTGCTAGCAATGCCCATTTTAAAGGTCCATTCAATCTAGTTAAAACATTTTTTCTATCATTTATTGGAAAGTTTGATTTAATTGAATATCGATTTTGGTCTCTCCAACATTTGATGATGAATGTAAAATCTTGATACGATAGGTTCTGTGACCACCATGGATTAATTGGATATTTGACTCTCTTATTTCCTGCTGGAGACCAAACCATAATTGTCTGGTTCTAGGATTAGATGACTGCCGAATGTTCTAGGTATAGAGCTAGTTGACCAAATGATACCCCTACAATGCCGACTTACAAGAGATATCACAGAGATTCAACATTGACATAAGAAATAACCTATGGAAGGATGTAACCTTTACTAACTCATGCAGAGATCTTTCCAGGTCAGCATATAACATCTACATACCTTGGAAATTTATTGAACGCTACGTACATCTTGAATGGCAGAAGGAAACGCAATGGAACTTGCATCTGAACAGTTCAGACGCAGAAGATTGAAAAACAATCTTTGAAAATGAATTCTAAATGTTAGTTGTCTCTAGTTGTTGAATATTGCAATGCAGATAAACATAATTGTTTAAAACTGCATGATTTGCCAATCGAATTTCGATTGTCTAAAGTGATTTATAATTGACATAATCAATTTCTTGATACAGATGATTCCAACAAATAAGTGGACAGGCTTGCTGTTTAGCTAAAATTCAAATTCTTTCTTTTCATGAACAAAAAATCAGCAGGCTATAATGAACTTAATGGAAATTCTTCATTAATATGAAAAATTGAACCAAATTAAATTTTTGTAAACAGCTCTTTGCCATAACATAGAAATTCCTGTTTGTAGTTAGGCTTTAACTTATATTGAACGGAACAGCTTTGAATTTAAACTTTAACTCAACTACATGTCTATGAATTGATCATTTGTCAAGTGTTTAACGATGGAGTAAGCAATATTTAAATATGGAGAAGATTTGTGGTAAATATATCTGAAACTGTTGTCTAAACCCCAAATTTAGGTGGGCAGCGTCTGACTTCAGCCTGTCAGAATTTATCCAGACAATTTTAAACACCTTTATGGATTGGTTTCAGAATAATATGGCATTATTGCTCCTCTGGGATATAGTTGCCATTTGAAATATTAGTTCATGAAGGTCAATATGATAGTTGGAGGTCAAATGTTTAGCAAAGTATTATTATATAGACATAAGCATCCCCTATAGACATTTATCCCATTCTCAAACAAGACTAGGTTTTGACAGTTCTAAGAAAATAGGTCTGGGAAATTGAGGTAAAAGAAGAAAATGCTGATAGTCAGCATTTTCTCCTTTTGCCTCAATATTTTCTATGCTAGTTTGTACACAAATCATATCTTTATCAACACCCATTTTGTTGTCTACAGCAGCTTGTAAATTCTGTCGTTTTGGAAGGGCTTATTCAGCTCTTGCTTGCAGAATTCTTATATGTATCATTATTACTTCCCTCTAATAATTGGAATTCATCTTTTAGTATGGACCCATTTAGCTATTCTTCTCTCAATATCCTGTCTCCTGTTCTTTGTCTCTGGTAGCTTCCACATTATAGACCACCCTTAATTTTATGCGTCCATATGGAAAGATGGGGTGCATAATTGATTTATTCATGTTGGTCTGTCTGTCAATCTGTCTGGCTGTATAAAAACTTAACATAGGCTATTTGTGGGCATTTGTGTATCACAAACACATCTTGTTTGTCTTTTGGGAGGGTAAATGTCCATGAAATGTACGTCCATGTATCATAGGCGTCATCGGAGAAATGTCTTCTTGTTTGCCATCTTGTTTGCCGTAGATAATGATAATGTAATCATACTCAAAAGGGAACAATTTCATCCAGTTAACTGTGACAATTAATTTTGGACAAACAATATATAGTCAATCATTGGGTGTTTTTATAAAATCTCGTAACTCCAGTTGGATTCAAGCGGTAGTTACGAGATTTTTTAACAACACGGACGGTTTATCAAATAAAACATAACAGTAAACCTCGTCTATTTTTAGCACAAAATTTATTGCTATTAACCCTCTTTCTTACAATGTTTTTGTTTCTCTTTTCATGTGCTGTTTCCATGTCATCTTCCAATAGGTAAGTGTTAACTTTTTTTTTAATAACAAGTTGATTGTTGTAGTGTCTGAAATCATGATGGCAACAGAAGAAAAATGCTAAAAAATGTATCAAAAGGGACACAGACATCAAAATGAATATTTGTAAATGAAAATAAGCTAAACCCATTACTGGACAACAAAATATTTGGCTGGTCCAAATTCAAAGGTCGCAGACTAAAATTTCAAAATGCCTGTCTTTCTGGGTACAAAACAACTTGGGAAATGAAGTAAATTGCTTGTCACAAGCAATTTCTTCATTTTCCATGATGTTTTCAAAATCCATTATATTGTGGAAAGTCAAGAAGAGCCATTGTATTGGAATTGGATAAACTAAACCCAATAAGCCCTAGACTGAATAGTTTAGGCCAAACGCGTGGGATGCCCATTTACATTGCTAGTGAAGCTCATTTTTACCGTACTTAGCGTAATTCCATTGTCATTGATTTTCACACTGAGCTAGTCGCGATAGACTCGACAGTATTCCACGATATTAATGGAGTTGTTTAACTGTCACAAGCCTCTTGGACGAAATTGCCCCTATACAGACTGTATAAGTCATGATAAATGGCATGGCAGAGCATCCGTAGCTAATAGCTATGGATGCTCTGCCAGGTCATTTATCAAGACTTGTAAGAATGGTTTGTAATGTTTGTTTACTTTTGAAAAAAAATGTTTACATTACAAAATATATATGAGGTATGAGTCAGGATCTTGAAAATTTATTATTGAAAATCCATGCTGTTCCTAAATAGCTTCTCCGTGATCTGTAGCAAGTTACTGTATAACAGTAACATAGATCCTGATCAGACAGAATGTAGCCACAGGATGATCCTGTATGCCTGCGCAGGCTGATTCTTCTCTGGAGCAATAGGGAACAATTTTATCTAGTTAACAGTGATAATTAATTTCGGACAAACAAAATAGCATTTCTGTTGGTTTTGTTATAAAAAACCCTCGTACATTCGGCTTGATTCAAGCTGTAGTTATGAGATTTTACAACACTGATGGTTTACTAATACATAAAGGTAAACCAAGTCTATATTTAGAACAAAATTAATTGCTATTCCTGCATAATTTCTTTTGTCTCTGAGAGAAAAGTTCCCAGAGTAGAAGATGCAAATATTTCTTTGACCTAAACAGAATTGTAAATTCCAAATTATAGTACTGTTCCTTTTTAAAGGCTTCAAAAACAGATTTGTTGCCATGGTAACCTTTTTAAAACCAGAAAATTCTTGGAAACTACTAGGAATGGTATTTAAATAGGCTGGCAAGACAACTAATCATTTTTGTCACAAAATTGTGACCCTAATTCAAAAAATGTCACAGAAAATTGAAGTGTACCTAAAAAAATGATTCTCGAAAACTGAGACTTTTCTTTATGACATATTATCATTCTGTTTCAAGTTATTTTTGTGTCAAATTTCCACATTCAGTTTTGAACATTATTCAGCCTTCATATTAAAAACAAGCATGATAAAATGTGAACTTATAATGATTGTGCAAATAATTATTGTAGAAAGCAAAATTAACATCAATGCTCTTTTGTTGAATACCAGGTCATCTTATTTCCTCTCGCACATTGTACTTGAGACATATGATAATAGCCCTGGGTTCTCCGCAGAATATTTTGAAGCTGTAGTGGCATTGGTAAACCTTGCAACACATTGTGTTCATGCAAATAATTGTGAATAAAAACATAATGGGAAAAGAAGAAATTGCTCAATTTGAGCAATTTCTTCTTTCCCCATAATGTTTTTATACAGGATTAGTACTTTTTAGTTTAAAAGAATGCCCCGAGTTTATCAGTTTTTGACATGAAATACCTCTACATGTCTCTCTTTGGTGACCATTTTGAAGAAATTAAGCTGTAGGGTGCTTTTGAAGCTGTAGTGGCATTACACTGATTTCCATGAAGCTGTAGTGGGGCCGATACAGCTTATTGGGCTGGGGAGAACACTGATAGCCTATTATGTGTTCCTCTTTGGCTGAATTGCTCATCCAATTTGTAATACTGACTTGTATACAGTGCCCTCCAAAAGTCCTTGGACAAACTCTTTTTTGGCCTTTTCAGTACAGTTCGTTGCAAAATTCCAATATTTAGGATATTTTTTTGCTTTATTATTATAAAAATCAACAATAACCATGAAAATATTCAAACCCAGTTCTATAATTCTGGCAATTTATTGACAAAAACACATTTTTTGGAAAATGAGCGCTAAATAGCAATTATGCCAATAATTGTCAAGACTTAGTATGGCCTGCTGTGGCTTGTATAAAAGCATGTATACGATGCGGCATACTTCAAACAAGGTGTTGGCATGTCTCTGGAGTGACTTGGTCCCAACAAATCCTCACATTATGCTTAAGGTCTCAAATGTTTTGGTTGCAGGTATTTCGGAGACTGGTTTTCATTTGTTGCCAACGATTTTCAATCAGATTGAGGTCAGGGGACTGAGGTGAACAATTCAAACATTGGAAATGGTTTTCCTGCTTCCACTCATTCACAATTTTTGCTCTATGACGCAATGCTCCATCATCCTGGGATGTAAAGGCATTTTCATATTCTAGTAGATGGGCTGATGGCACTGCACGATCTTGTAAAATCTTGGTGTAATACTGAGCATTCAGCTTTCTTTAAACATAAGCCATACACCCAGTATCCCTGCAACTCATTGTTCCCCAATCCATGACACTACAACCTCCAAACTTCACCGTGGGAGCAGTACAGTCACTACAAAGATCTCTGTCTCGCGTACACTCTACCATCACTCTGAAACTGAATAAATTTTGATTCATCACTGACAAGTACAGCAGACCAATCCACTACTGACTAGTCCTGGTGTTCCCTGGCAAAGTCCAAGCACAATTGTCTATGATGAGGGATTAGCAAAGGCCTCTGAACAGCCAAATGGTCATCTAGTCCTTCGGCATGGATTCTTCTCCATACTGTCAATGTTGATGCAAACACATTTGTGTCTCTGCAAGTAGACTGTAGCTGTGGAACGGTCCCCAAGTGAAGGTCTAACCATCAGTCTGTCATCCCAAGTACTTGAAACTCTTGGTTTGCCAATTCTAGGCCTGTCATCATGGCTTCCAGTCATTGCATACCTCTGCTGTAAATGGTAAATCATCAATCTGTACAAGATAAAGAGCAAACATTTCGAGAAAATGTTACGTTTTTACTGTATTTATAACAGTAAGTTATCAATTCATCTAGTAAGCATTGAAATAAAAATGCAATTGCCTACCTAGGATGTCCAATCTGCCTAGAGATGTCTGCAACAGAGATACCCTGCTCTCTCATGAGTTGGCAACAAACTCTTCCCTCTTCGGTCAGCATTTTTTTTGTAAATTCTTTTCGCAGGTGATCAGGTACTGTTTTCTGGTCACCAGTTATACGATGTTTCCATTCGCTTTCGAAAATTCGTTCAAAAGGTTGCATACAGACATGAAATATCTATGCGTCCGTTATAGTGTAAATAATGGATATTTCGTAAAATTGATTAATTTCAATGAATCAAAGTCTAATTTCGAGGAAAAGTACTAAAATTATCTTAGAGAGTGTTTAATTACCTCCCTGTATTAGAAAGAGTTGGAAAAATCCAGGCATTTTCTCAAAAACCCACGAAAAAGGGCAAAAATGCATAATGAAATATTTGTCCAAGGACTTTTGGAGGGCACTGTAGTTGTCTCTATGTTGTTGGCTGGAACCAAATTTACACCGGGGATGCTATCACCAAATAGATAATTGTGCTCTTTATGCTACGGTCACAAATCACTAAATGCCACCGCCCCGCGTGATAACTATCAGTTTTTGAATAAATTCGGCCGATGGCAGCCCTGCGACCACCCTGTGGAAGGCAACATCGGCAGGCGGCAGTTGGCATTTAGGATACCGCTAGGTGGCAGTTAGAATTTTAACAAAAAAGTTGAAATTATAACTGCCACCGGCCGATTATTTTCAATTTTGCAAGTCGCCAGCAGCCACCGGCCGGGTGCATTTCGAAGTCGCGCGGTGGCTGTCAAGTGGCAGGTGGGCTGCAGTGCGATTTTTACTCGGCCTTGGTGCTTGAAGGCCTTGGAAAATCGTAACTGTTACTTTCCTTCACCCGGCCTGCCACCGTCGGTTTTCTAGATATCTGCCTGTGGTAGGACGGAGATTGAAAGGCAGCAGGGAGGCGACCGTTAGTGTTGGAAGGTGGCAGAACAGCGATCTCCTGAGTGCAGACTAGGGCCCTCAATATAAATCAGGAAACATTCAACCGCTATACAATATTATAGTCATGGCAATTGTAGTAGTTCCTGGGGATCGGGTTCTTGTCTCGGGCGATTTTTGGCTGGCGCCTTGCTTTTACCCTTTTCGTTGCATTTAGGGGACATTTTCACAATTCAACTTACTGGAAGCATTAGATATTTTAAGAGCAGTCTAGATTTTAAATTCCTTGAAACTAGCCTGCCGCCATCAGATTATCGGGCGAGTGCCGATCGGTAGCAGTTTAAACGCTTGATTGCCGGCCGTTGGCAGGTAAAATATTGCAGGTCGCCGGGCGGTGGCAGTTTAAAGCAGACGGTGGCAGACCTGCCACCTGACTGCCAACGGCCGACATCCTTGTGACGACACACATACCTCAGGACCTTTGAAACCGCCTGCCGCTGCCCAGTGGCACTTTATTGGCAGTTATTTGTGACCACTCGCAGCGATTCGTATAAAATCGCCTCGTGGCATTCGAGTTTAGGATTATGCCGATGTCAAAAAATCGCGCGGTGGCAGTTTCACATTGTGACCGTAGCATTAGAAAAACATTTCAGAGCCACATTGATGATACCAAGTAAAAAAGAAACAGATTTTGTGACACGAAATGAAAAGCCTTAAGTAAATGCATTCAATCACGTAAGCTCAATATTCTGGGGAATTTCGATATACATCTAAATGATATTTTTACATTCATTTGTGAACAACTTTCCATAATTATGACAGATTATAGTTCTTTGCTCTAAAGATTTTGATAATGTTGCTTTTAATCAAAAACCTTGTAACTGCAGCTTGTTTAAAGCTGCAGTTACGAGATTTTTGTTGAAAAGCAGCGATACATGTGTAACTATGCAACAAAAAATGAAATTTTGTGTTGCACCTTTTGTTGCAATATTTTATAAAATTGTATAAATTGAAATTGTTTAATTGGTTTGGAAAAGGAAATAGCTTAAATTTGGTCTTAACTTAAAACCCATTGTTTAATCAGTTATGAAAACATTGTATATAATCATGTCTGGAAGCAAATGGCTTCAAGCTTAAAATTTTATAACAATGATTGTTTCCTGTAATAATAAAGAATATTTGATTGATGGTGAGAAAGTGCAAAACCTTTCACACATACCATTGTGATAATAATCCTATATTGTTGATACTGATCTAGATTGATTATCATGTTCTTATGTTCTCAATCAGATTTCCAATATTTAAATGTTAATTTTCATTGGCTACAAAATATTATCTTTGTAATCTTAAATTCTATTGGCTAATTATGATTGTTAAATGCTAGGTATAAAAGATGAACAATTTAGGTTTTCTACAGAATACATTAGAAGTCAGTAGTTGAAATTTAGTTTGAAATTAAGTCAGTGAATTTAGAAATTGAACTTTAGAATATAAAATTGTCAGTGCTTGTCTTACTGTAATAATATTGTGTAACAAAATATAGTGTCCACCAGAAATAAAAGAAATATGAAATTGAACATGGAACTTGTGTCTAATTAATTAATGTGAACTCCACTGCCAAGCGAGATAAACTGAACAGTACCACTGTGGCAAATTGGTCCATCCCCAACCAATAGTCGCAGTGGGCAATGCGAAGCTGATCGAGGAAACAACCCTCGGTCACAGCATTTTGTGGTGTCAGAATCCGGGGTAATTGACTCGGAACATTGTGAAATTTGTGAAAATATAAAGTGCATAATATGAAGTGAAAAACGGATATATTGAAAAGGACAACAGTGAAACATAAATAATCAAGTAAGTTATAAAGAAAGCTGCCTGTTATTGAAATATCGGACTGAACATAATAATCAACAAATTAATTTAGAAATTGTGACCAGAAACATTGTTTGAATCAAAAGTGACCATTGAATCAGTTAATTGATTTTCATAGAAATACAAATACAAACAATTCTCTATACCAAACCATTCTTAGTACCAAATACTGCGTAGAAGACGAACCGAAAACCAAACCAACCGAACCACTTGAAGATAACTAAAACCAATCGTTGTGAGCCAAAACCATTACCCAGGAGCCAACCAAAACCATAACCCAGGAGCCAACCAAAACCATAACCAGAAGCCGACCAAACCAATACCAAACCAAAACCAAGAACCAACTTCGATCGTGGAAGATGAAATTTCTGTGAATTAAATCTTGAACTTTTAATCATCATATTTATTACATGAATTTTATTGTGCTGTTTGATGACCTGAACTAGGGTAAGTGAATTTTCAACATTTTAGTGCTACATTGTTTCTTTGTTTTTGTTGGAACAGTTGTTATATTTATTTCCTTGTTATTCTTTTATACAGAGCATTATAGCTATTTTTTCCATTTCATCTTTTATACAAATTTTGACAACTAAATTTTGTCACACGAAATCAAACAAAACCCAGTAAATTGCAATACACATTTTCCCTAGTTAAAGCTAATTGTTGTTATATTCACTTACCAAACAAAATCTATATTTTTACATTTTACATTTGTTATCATTTACATCAAATTCACATTAATTAGCAATGGCTTCCTGGCAATGCTCCAAGCAAAATTGTGCCAAAAATGGTCAAACACCTAACATTAAACCTTCAGTGTCATTGGTCACACAAATGGACAAAAGTTGCAGAGCATACATACAATTAGAGTCAAAACAAGTCTCCACCCTCTTTGACTCTGGAGCAACTATCTCATGCATAAGCAAACGCATCATAGAAAAACTCAGCAAAACGCCACAATATGAAAGTGCTAAAATAACCCATATGTCTGGTGTATGTGGTGAGATCCATCCTGTACTAGGAACTGTAACTCTATCTTTTCTTCTTGACGGCTATCCTTTCGAGCACACCTTTCATGTCTTTACTAACTTGCATGAACCAGTCATCTTAGGTCGTGATTTCATGACAAAAGAAGGACTGCAACTCAACTTCAGGACTAATACTATCTCTCTGTCTAAACCTAACTCTGATCCTATTCACATCTCTCTAATCTCTCAAGAAAACTCTAAAACTGACTTTGGGAAAACTTTCTCTTCTCATGTAATACCACCTCACTCTGAATACATTCTTTCTCTGAAAACTAACAAGTTTATGGATGGTGATGTTGTCTTGTGTGAACCGCCACAATCTCTTGTCAAGGAAGAGCTAGTTGGAGGCAAATGTCTTGCAAGAGTTGTGGATGGTACAGTACATTACCGTGTCATGAACCCTACTGCTCTACCTATCTTTCTCAAACCTAAAACTAGAGTCTCTGTAATAACTGAAGCTAACCAATCTGACATAACACAAATTTCTGATCTTGATAACATTCTGCATGAAAACTCTGAAACTATAAACTCTATGGATGCTAACTCACTATCTGATGATGACTTTATCACTATGGCTGAGGATCTTGGCATTAATCTTAACGATTCTGATCTCACCAGTGCCCAGAAAAGAAACCTTACTCATATTCATAGGCAAAACAGACAGACATTCGCAAAAGATTTTTCAGAGCTAGGACTCACAAACTTATTTTCGCACAGAATTGAAACAGGCAATGCTAAACCTATTAAGAAAGCACCTTACAGGCAAAACCCTGAAATGCGACGGGAAACCGAGCGTCAGGTTAAGGAAATGCTAGAGAATGGCTATATCACTGAATCTGACTCACCCTGGAATAGTCCTGTTGTACTTGTTAAAAAGAAATCAGGTGAATGGCGATTTGCAGTAGATTATAGAGAACTGAATAAGGTTACTGAACCCATGTCCTTCCCTATACCCCATATTGCAGATGTTTTTGATACAATTGCCAATGCAAAGGCAGAAGTCTTCTCAGTTCTCGACTTAAAATCCGGCTTTTGGCAAGTGCCACTTGACCCCGAAACTGCTCATAAAGCTGCATTTGTTACTCATCAGTCTGTATACTCTTGGTCAAGGCTTCCATTTGGTCTCATGAACTCGCCTATTACCTTCCAAAATCTGATGAGTAAAGTCCTTAAAAATCTTAATTGGAAAGTTGCTCTTGTCTATATTGATGACATATTGGTTTTTAGCAGAAACTTTGATGATCATCTTGATAATTTGTCTCAGGTCTTCGCAAATTTGAGAGCAGCTAACCTGACCCTTCAACCCTCCAAATGCAAATTCGCCACCAAAGAGATTGAATATTTGGGCCATATCATATCTAAACAAGGCATCAAGGTCAACCCTGCCAAAACCAAAGCAATTGATGATTACCCACAGCCCAAAACGGCCAAACAAGTAAAGTCATTTCTCGGCATGACCTCATACTATAGGAAATTTATCAAATCCTATGCTAAAATTGCAAACCCATTAAATGCACTACTAAAGAAAGACACTAAATTTAAGTGGACACCAGAATGTGAAGACGCTTTTCAAACTTTAAAGAAAGCACTAGCTTCTCCCCCCATACTAGCCTTCCCAGACTTTGATCGTCCTTTTATCTTGGCAACAGATAGTTCTGATCATTCGATGGGCTATGTTTTGTCACAATGTGATGAAAAAGGCTTAGAGCATCCTATTGCTTATGGAGGCAGAACTTTGCATGGCCATGAAATAAAATGGCATATTACAGATAAGGAGGGATTAGCACTGGTAGAGGCGGTTAATCACTTTAGACCCTACCTTGCTAATAACTTCTTTACAGTGTATACGGACAACGTTTCTGTAAAGTGGTTAAAGCACATTAAGAATTGCCAAGGACGTCTCGGAAGATGGGCCCTAACCTTACAAGGTTACAATTTCGAGATTGTCCATAAGGCATCTAGTGCTAATGGTAATGCAGATGGTCTCTCACGACGCGTCTATCCCCAGATAGACAGTGAGAAAAGTGATCTAGGTACCAGTGATCACACTGTACCAGTCTGTCAGATCTCAGACAACAGGTCTAAGCAACTGACAGCTTTGACTTTAGTATATCGTCACGAACAAGATCACTGCCCATCTGTTGCTCCAGCCACTACCAGCACTGAGACAGCACTGACACAAAATAGTGACAACACTGACCACAATCAAAATAATGTAAATGAAAATAAAAATGACAATGCAAACATTCCTGTGAAACCTGACATGGACTTAATATTTCTGCAACGAGATGATGAATTTTACAAAGACATAATAAAATACAAATTACAAAGGGAATTGCCAGATGACCCTAAACAATCAAAATTAGTCGTTGCTGAAGCAGAGCAATACGAGTTATCCGAAAATGGAGTACTCTTACACATTTACACACCATGCACAAAAGGCATCCCAAAAGAACAGAAAATTATCACCCAAATATGTGTACCTTCTATACTGCGTGATGATGTTCTAAAATCATATCATGACAGTTTAGCTGGTGGCATGCACCAAGGCTTTGAGCGTACCTACGCAGCTCTTCGACTTAAATATTACTGGCCATCCATGTTTCGAGATTGCGAAGCATATGTTCAATCATGTGACCAGTGTCAGAGAGTTAAACGCAATGTGCATGGTAAACCACCACCACTCCAACCACTGCCAGTCGTTGATGTATTTCAAAGATGGCACATTGACATTCTCGGAGGACTACCAACAACCAAGGACAAATACAAATATGTCCTGCTTGTTGTAGACAGCTACTCTAAATGGTGTGAAGCTTTCCCGCTTCGCACCCAAGAAGCTACAGAAGTAGCAGCTGTCTTGTTCAAAGAGATAATCTGTAGATACGGTGCCACTAATGTGCTTGTATCTGACAGAGGTCAAAATTTCCTCTCGCAGCTAGTTAAAGCTCTTTGTGAACTGTTTCAAATAACACGGTTCTATACGAGTTCATATCGTCCGTTACTGAATGGCGCTGTGGAACGTATGAACAGTGTTATCCTTCAATCTTTGCGTCTCTACTGTAAAGGACAGCAGGATGATTGGCCAGAACTTCTACCTTCTATCATGATGGCTTATCGCATGACCCCTGCAACTCAGTCCACCCTACACTCTCCTTTCTTCTTGCTCTTTGGACGTGAAATGAGACTGCCGATTGACACTTCTTTGACACCTAAATCTACTCTATCTGCTAACTTTAGAACACATCTTTCTAATGTCCTTCAAAATCTTGAAATGGCAAGAAAGATAGCTGCTGAGAACATCCAAAATGCCCAAGACAAATACAAAGAACAATATGACAAACAGACACAAAACCCGGACTATAGACCAGCAGACCGTGTGTGGTTGTACTGCACAAAAGTCCCTGTAGGAATGGCCCCCAAACTGCATAGAAAATGGGTAGGACCATACTACATTGTCTATCTAGGACCCCACAACACATACAAATTAAGACGATGTGGTGACAACAAAGAGGTCAAAGTTCTTGTCAATGCAACCAGGTTAAAACCATACTATGATCCCAATGACAGACCAACAAACATACCACCTGGGTATGAGCACTTGACGCAACCCCTTAACGCAGAGCACATCCCAGACAATGACGGTCAACCTGAACGTACACAAAATGACCAGCCTGCACCCACACAAAATACTCAGACAAATCAACAAAATGATCAACAACCTCCACAAAATAGAGGTAAAGGTCCCAAAAATCCCAAGCACAAAGCTAAGGTCAAGAAAACAAAACCTCAGCAACAACAACAAAATGATCAAGAAAACGATCAAATCAGCACACAGACAAATGACGCACAAACACATCATGATGAAGCTTCAACTTCACATGACACACCCACTAAACAAAACACAACACAAAATTCCCAACCATCAGCACCTGCACAACAAAAATTTCAAATAGATGAGATTGACAAAATAATTCAATCAAAAGAAGCAATAACACACTTTACTATAGAATTAAATGGAAAGACAATAAAAAGCAGAGCACTTGGGAATATGCAAGCACAATACCAGATGTTTTCATTCGTGAATATCATGTTCACAAAACAATGGCTGGTAGAAGACGCAAATGGCCATTGTTGAAAAAGAATAGGTTCTTCGAAGATATGCCAGTGACAGGAGAACTAAATCTTAACCCACCACCAAGACATACTGTTGGATACTTAGAAACTTATGATCTATCCAATCAAAGGTTATATTCTCATGATCCAAGTGACAGATGGACAGGATTGAAGTCATTACCTTTCCGTCTATCAGAAAGAAAGAAAGAAATGCAGCCATATCTAAACACACTTTTTGACTCTTTGCAAAACATTGACCACAACTTGTACCACAACACAACAGCCATATGTGATGATGGTACTCCAGTAGAAGCCAAAATGGTTAGAGCTGTGTTCACAAATGACATGAATGACCCTTTTGAAACTACATATTTCAAGGTGTTCTTGACAAATTCTCGTGAGCCAGTATGGTTACCGTTCAATCAAGCCCCAATTAAATATGTAAGGCAATTGATGTACAGGATAAGAACCAAAATTCAGCAACAGGGTAAAATTTTCAAATCAAACGGTAACAAAATAGTATAAATATGCAAGCACAAGGTATCAATATGAATATCTTTCCAAATACATAGAAAATTGCGGATATGCTCTGATAGAAGAACAACATAGGTCTTTGCAGTGAATCATGATATTGTATATTACAAATTTAATCATCTGTTCCAATATGAATGAAGAAGGAATGTGTTAAAAATGATGGAATTTCACTTACAAAATAACAAGTAAGTAGAAATATTTTACCCAATAAATGGTGTACAATAACAAGGGAATTGTAGAAAATGCTATCTAAGAAATGTTCAAAGGAGCAAGAAAATTAAACATATAAACTATTGCTCAAAGGAACACAAAAAAAAAAATATTGTCAAAATATGCTCAAAGAAGCACAATGAAAAATCAATTAGAAAATTTGCATAGCTGATAATGTTATTCAAAACTATATTGAAATCAGTTATCAAAGAAAATGAATGCCATAGAGCAAATTATACGCCAAAGAGCGAAAAATGTTTATATTGAAGTGGTAGACTATTAAAAAGTATATATTATATTGAAAGTCTATGCACAATCGAAAGTCAAAAAGACAAAATGAAAATATATATATTGAATATTATGAATTTATATTATAGTGATGGGTTATTTACAAGTTTAAAGTATATTGACAATCTATTCACAGACAGTCACAAAGGTGACCAGTTGCATCTGCATTGAATATTATCGTGGTAGATTATTTTACAGTCTAAAATATATTACCAATCTATCCACAACAAACGTCTGTATATTATGAATATAGAAGACAAAATAGCGAATGCATTAGTTACCAAATTGTAACATAATTACTGGTGAGTAAAATATCTCATCAGTTGGCTTTTCAAAAAAAACAATTCAAATGGATAGATACTGAAGAAAATGCCAAAAATCTCTTCAAAGGAAGAAAGACAAATCTATGTATGTGAGGATATCAATTCATTGAAATTGTAATTGCATTTTACTTTCTTATTGTTGCATTATATTGTTGTATATTCACACAACTGCAATGTTCTTATATTTATTGTACTAATTATCTTACAGATATATGTCATTTTATAAGAATTTGAAAGTCGATGCTTTGCCTCATATGCAAACCAAAATACAAATCTAAAATTATGTCATGACATTTTGTTAAAATTTAATTGTATTGACATTGCATGTATTATGATGAATGTAAATGTATGATTTGAAATTCTGGCCAGAATGTATGAAAGTATTGTATGAATGTATTTCTGTCAATTGTTGAATATTGATATCATGTATTGTTATTTGTATTTTCTTTTATTAATAATGGAGATTGAGGACAATCTTTTTCCAAAAAAAATGAAATTTTGTGTTGCACCTTTTGTCGCAATATTTTATAAAATTGTATAAATTGAAATTGTTTAATTGGTTTGGAAAAGGAAATAGCTTAAATTTGGTCTTAACTTAAAACCCATTGTTTAATCAGTTATGAAAACATTGTATATAATCATGTCTGGAAGCAAATGGCTTCAAGCTTAAAATTTTATAACAATGATTGTTTCCTGTAATAATAAAGAATATTTGATTGATGGTGAGAAAGTGCAAAACCTTTCACACATACCATTGTGATAATAATCCTATATTGTTGATACTGATCTAGATTGATTATCATGTTCTTATGTTCTCAATCAGATTTCCAATATTTAAAATTAATGTTAATTTTCATTGGCTACAAAATATTATCTTTGTAATCTTAAATTCTATTGGCTAATTATGATTGTTAAATGCTAGGTATAAAAGATGAACAATTTAGGTTTTCTACAGAATACATTAGAAGTCAGTAGTTGAAATTTAGTTTGAAATTAAGTCAGTGAATTTAGAAATTGAACTTTAGAATATAAAATTGTCAGTGCTTGTCTTACTGTAATAATATTGTGTAACAAAATATAGTGTCCACCAGAAATAAAAGAAATATGAAATTGAACATGGAACTTGTGTCTAATTAATTAATGCGAACTCCACTGCCAAGCGAGATAAACTGAACAGTACCACTGTGGCAAATTGGTCCATCCCCAACCAATAGTCGCAGTGGGCAATGCGAAGCTGATCGAGGAAACAACCCTCGGTCACACATGATTGCCGGTCTCTAGCTAAATAACATCCTCGCCATCATGTGGTCTTGTCTTTCATCCATCTACTACATTTTGAAAGATAGGGGGCATATTATTTGACTCAATCATGTCTCCATGTCCATCTGTCTGTCAGCTTGTCCAAAATATACATTTTTTTTGTCAAATTATGTTGACACCCAGTGTTAACTGGGTGTTTTCTTATTAATGGAATTTACTACAAACAAGATTTTGTAAACTTTACAAGTTGAAATGTTATTGCTTTAAATGTATTACAATTACATTTTGTTTAAATCTGATTTTATGTCTTTGCGTAAGAAGGAATTGAAAAGGAAGTTATGTTTCTTTTTTTGTCTAGTATATTAACATGGGCCATTTCTGGGGTATTTGTGTTTCACAAACACATCTTCTTTATAAGTTATTTTCAAAGAATGTTTCTTATGTAAGCTATGGAATTCATCTTATTTTTTGCGAATATATTTACACTCGGCAAATTGTTGCTGTCTGCAAAATTTCTCTGCAAATTTGGGTGCATCTTTAAATATTTCAAGTACATAAATTCAGAAAATTTAATCATTTCTGTAGAGCATTAAGATGTCAAACAATCTCATTTGTCTTGCCCAAGCAAATACTAAAACCTTGTCCTGCTGACTTTAAATTTTGTTTCAAACAATTTGCAAATTTAGGAGACATTTCAATCAGTTTGTCTCAAGTTTTTGCCAATATAATTGGGTAGAATGTAGACAGTATAGACTAAGATCAGACTGCATGTCTGTGCAGGCTGATCTTAGTCTATACTGCCTGCCAAAGCTCTGATCACAACAGGATTATGTCGTGATTCGTGAACAGTATGAGAACAGTTATTACATTACCAAAAATGTATTAATCTTGATTCATTCCTGAAAATCTATCTGATGAAATATAATCCCTTGGTATACAAAGGAAAGAAATATTTCCTGATAAATTAATTATCTGCAAGACATCTCGCGTCACCTAGAACCATTCATAAATGAGAATATCACAGAAAAACAAATTATTTCTTTCCTGGATTAATGTCATAAATAGTGCGGAAAGAATAACTGTAGGCAACTGCATCTTTAATTACATCTTGTTGGAAAATTACATTAATTTTGTACTTTTTTGTTGGTGATTGTCTAACATAAAATGCTTAAATAACATGTTTTCCCCAAGTCTAATGTATTAGGGACATATCAAAGCTAGGGGGCAATATTCATCAAAACATTTAAGACAAATTTTTGTCTTAACAATGACTTCGTTATTATACACTAAAAGCAATTAAGAATTCCATTACATAGGTTTTGGATGATTGGTAATGTGCGATTCCTCACCTAAACATGTTGTATTGAGACATCAGTATAGATAAGGCCCTGGCCACAGTTTCTCGAAAAAAACTTAAGTATGTTCTAAGACTCATGAGTACATGCTCAACTTCAATGGAATATTCTCCAATGTTGAATGGTATACAAATGAAGTTCACATGAATTTCGTGTGATTCGAGTACGGTGCTCAGATTTGAGTCTGAGAATTTTTTTTTGAGAGACCCGGGGCCAGCTAGGAGAAATGATGTGGCAGAGCATCTTTAACACCTTATAGGGATGCTCTGCCATGTCATTTATCGGGACTTGTAAGACAAAATTATGTCTTAGATGTTGGAGGACACTGGCTTCTGATCTTGTTTGTGAAAGAGAGATCTTTATGTTGTAGAGCTTCATTAAGCCCTGTTTTTCAAGGTGAATTGACCCACATGATTGTCACAAGATCTAATTAGGTTCGGACATAAAATGACGGAAGAAAATATTAGGAATTAAAGCAGCTTAACATGTCAAAGTCAATCAAATCATGATTGAACCAGTCGCTAACACAGCATAACCCTTTTCCAGCCATGGTATTCTTGTCATTAATCAAAAAAGCTTTGGAAAGTATTTGAAAGGAAAGGAGAAAATTCTTTGCATGCTGTACAAAGTTTAACTCTTTCGCTGCCAATGTCGCCGATAAGCGACTTATTAGGAGACTGCCAATGTCGCCTTTTGGCGACTTCAAAACAATAGCTTATTTAGGTCATTCAAGGTCAAGGTCAGGGTCATCTGATCAAACTGCCTGATCAATAAAAAGTATGTTACCGGTATTCAACAAAATGGTTTGTGCGCAATCATTCCTGAGGGTTTCAGCTACGAATTCATCAAATAATAATTTTAATATATTATAAACTGATAAGCCCTGTTATGAAGTTTCAATAAAATTGGCACTGGAAAAAGCAAAATTCCAGGAAATTTGGCAGCGAAAGAGTTAAGCATGTCAACTCAGACTTTTTAGTGTGCATCACCTTTTAGTTTTGACTGCAATCTTGGTCCTGGTAGATGGAACATTATTTGTAGAAAACATGATTGAATTGCATACTAAACATGGCTGGTTCTCAATGAAGAAATTTTAGACCAATCCTAATGGATTAATTGGATGCAGACAACAAAGTATATACACATTACCAAATTTAGAAAGTTATTCTTAACCCCTTCGCTGCCAGAGATTTATTTCAAAATGGTTCCGTATTTGCCAAGCCATTTCCAGGAAATTTAAAAAAATAGTGTTTTCGTTAAAAATCAGCGTGAAATATATATATATTTCATTATGAAAACCATATAAAACTTAGCAAAGTATTGTTTTCAATCTTTTAATCCACCATTTTAGTCTCATTTTCAGATATTTTTGCAAAAAACCTATTTGACAAAAAACGGGTATACCTGTGTCCCGGGGCACGCTGGCACTTTTTTCGCAGGACGGGTATACCCGTCCCGGGGCATCGAAAGGGTAATATAGCAGAAAATACTTTTCATCTCTTATTCATCTCTCTTAGTTAATAACCCTTTATGGTACTTTATCAGTCTTCTTAAAAAATGTCCTGAATTTATAAGATAGAGAATATGGCACGGTGCATGCAAGATTCTTGTTATTTCAACTAAAAGGTCCATTACACTCTGCATGTAAATCTTGCTCTTTTTGATTGCACAACAACAAATTACTTACACCACATGCACTAGTGCCATAAAATTTCCCTTCAAATGAAGTGCAAACTATTCTGTGACACGCAAACTATAATGAATGGTCTCTTTTTATTGATTTCTGTAGGATAGTGTCAGGATGTGGATTGTGACATTCAATCAATCTTTATAAAGCTTTGTGGTAATAATGTAATGTATCATACAGTTCAATTCTGTCATTATTATGCTCCCCAAAAAATTTCGGGGGAGCATATAGTCGCCACGCTGTCCGTCTGTCCGTTCGTCCGTGTGTCCGTCCGTCCGTCCGTCCACAGCCATATCTCAGCAACCCTTGGACCAAATTCAATGAAACTTCACATGTGAACTCTCTGGGTCAATACCTAGGGACCTTTTTCTCCGTTTGTAAATTTAAGGCTGCGTCATGGAAAAAGGGGCCTTAGTGTAAAAATTAGTTTTTCCCTTACTTCTCTTCATCTAATGGGCAGAATTTAATGAAATTTTGTGCTCATGTAATAAATAGGATGTTCTAGACCATATTCTATAAATAATGCCTGTACAAAAAAGCTGTCATGGGAAAAGGGGGCTTAATGTATGATAGTTTTTATTTTGTGACAAACACTTATTCGGGGAGCATAATCCGTCTGTGACGGCTCTTGTTTTCTCTGTTACATAATTATATAGGCCCCAGCTTATTGTCCCTTTTCTTACAAAACCTTGTAACTGCAGCTTAAAATAAGCTGCAGTTACCAGGTTTTTGAAGAAAAGCGAATGTGTATATAGTTCTTGTGATTCCGATATAGGCATCACTTTGAATGCATTCAACATCTTTGTGGTTAGCCTAGGAGGTACATAACAGATTTAAGTTGCATGTAACTATAATGGCCATTTTGATTGCACAACAACAAATTACTTACACCACATGTCATGCACCGGTGCTATAAAATTTCCCTTCAAATGAAGTGCAAACCATTCTGTGACATACAAACTGTAATGAATGGCCTTTTTCTATTGATTTCTTTAGGATACTAGCTGTCAGGATGTGGATTGTGTCATTCAATCAATCTTTATAAAACTTTGTGGTGACAATAAGAAATGTATCATATAGAACAATAGTTAGAAGCTTTCATCTTGTAGCTTAAATTTTAGCCCCATATTATTGTTGCTTTTCTTAAAAAAACCTCATAACTGCAGCTTAAAACAAGAAAAGTGGTGGTATATTTTATCAGTTCTGGTATTATTATGCTGATAAAAGACCAAGAAAGTCATGTCATCATCTTTTTTATTAGGAGTTAAATAAAGTTGCATAAATCTTGTCTTTTGGATTGCACAACAACAAATTATATACACCACATGCATCAGTGCTATAAAATTTCCCTTCAAATGAAGTGCAAACTATTCTGTGACAGCAAACTATAATGAATGGCCTTTATCCTATTGATTGCTGTAGGACATATACTATAGTGTCAGGAAGATGATTGTGCCATTCAATCAATCTTTATAAAGCTTTGAAATAATAATGGAAAAATATAGGACATCTTGGAAAAGAGAGATGTTTTGCTAATGCTTTTGTACTGTGAGACCATGACACTTTAATATTATATCACTGCTTTTCAACAAAAACCTTGTAAATGCAGCTTAAAACAAGCTGCAGTTACAAGGTTTTTGTTGAAAACCGATGATAAACTGTGTAGGTGACTGCTTGTGTCTATTATATTGAGGTAAAGATACAGCCTTGAGATTCCATGCATGATGAATATTACTCCTACCAAGACACTTCATTTGGGATGAGACTTAACCCTTTCCCAAACAAGACCGGGTTTTGACGTCCCTATTAGGAAAGGCTTTGGAAAACATTGAAACAAAAGAAGAAACTGCTGACAACCAGCAGTTTCTTCTTTTGTCTCAAAGTTTTCTGTGTTATATTCTTCACAAATTCCTTCCTTTTTGACATCAATATTATTGTCTTCATCAGCTTTAGATCTGGAACACCCTAAAATTTTGTTGTTTGGGAAAGGGTTAAAGGGCGACGGTAACAGATGGTCTAATTGCAAAAAATGAATTTTTTTTGAAAAAATATGCAAAACTTTTGTGTTGACCACCTCTGGATGGTTAATAATATGCGATTCAGTCAGAGAATGAGCCGAAATTACAAGACAGATAGCTGAATTTAGGGAGAATCCAAGCCTAAATTCAACCCCATCACTGATGGGGTTAGAATTATTTTTGAATTGTTGCGCATGCGCATACAGCGCGGACCATGATTCAAACGAGATTCATACTTAAATTTCAATATGACGTCATCATGTATGTTGTGACGTCATTTAAGAAAGTCGCAGGTCCTACTGTTTTGACCTACTTTCGACATCGCTTCATGAATTTGGTATCAAATTGCGAAAAAATGAATCGTTGCTTCAATAAATTCTCGTAATCATTTAATCAGGTCATATAAAGCTTAAAAAGTGTACATTTCGTTTGTATTTGACAATTTTTGGGTCCAAATCTGGGAAATAGTAGCTCAAAAACTTCAAGGATGCTAGCTCATACAGTCTTCATATTTCACAAGCCCCAGCCATGGCGCAGTTTCATGGTAGCGCATCAGATCTGCCTCTCAATTGAGAGGTCCCGGGTTCGATAGCACGCCATGGCAAATACCCTTTCTGACTAAAATGTCACCCATCAATGGTTCGATATCGTGAACCTTTGTGGGGGAGCAGCTGGAGGCACGGTTAGGATGTGGTTACTAGACTAAGTAATGGTTTGAGAAACAACAGGAATCCATGGTTAGGTGCTCCAGCCACAGCGATATAACCATAGCAGTTGAAAACGGCGTAACACCCCAATAAACCAAACCTTCATATTTCACACAGTCATATACCATAAATGGACCATGATCTTTGAGTTTGCCTTTTCTCAGACAATTTTGCTCTTATTATTAAGGCAAGTGACATTGTCTGCAGGCAACTCTTGTTGAGTAATTGCATACAAAGTATCCATCAAAATTGCTGACAATCATAAAAATAACGCAAATAACAGGCTGACACAGGCAAAAATCCAATATGGGAATTGCCACTTGTAATAAATGAGTTGATTGTATAATTCAAGATAGCATGTTTTAATTACGATGTTTCATTTCAATATTTATTGTAATTGAAATGCAGTTGTTTATGGGAAAATCGTTACAGTTTTTCCTGCATTTTGAATGATAGAGACAGAAGTAATTGATGTTTGTAATGATTGCATAGTGATAATTGAGAAACAGAATGTAAAGAGACAAGGTCAAGGTCACAAATAAATTGTGTTCAATATTGTTGATCCAAGGAGGTGCCCATTTCTGTTTGGGCCATTAAGGTAAAAGGTTAAGGTCATATTTGAACTTTGTTTACAATGTGTTTTCTTACTATTAATCAAGAACTTTTAGTGACAATTCGAATTAAGGCCTTAGTTGGAGGGGAGGTGTTTGTGGTATTTGTCTGCTTTGTGACAATTCTAGTTGCAGAATGCCATATATTGATTGCTGGAAATTCTGGTTAATAATCAAGAAAATGCTTCAAGGTGGATAATTTGAAAGAATAGAAAAGAATAATTGCATTTTCATTCCCCATTTTAATGAGAAAGGGCAAAACAATTAGATCTGTTATTTGCTAATGGGAATAAAACGATCATTACTGTAATAAAGTACAAATAAAAAGAGAGCTAAAAAGACTTCTGCTGTTTTCTTTTGGAGTCTGAAATCAACTTTTTCCAGGAATCATACTATTTTCATTCTCAGATATATACATACTCCTATGAGTTGAATAATGATGACGATCAGTTTCTTATCCTGCTTCATAAAGATATAATCACTGTAGATGTATAGATAAAGCTTTCTGAAAAATAAAAAGGAATATTGTACACAAAAATTATCATCAACATCCATTTTGTTATCTGCAGTTAGAATCTACTTTCAAAGTGAAACAGTCTAAATTTTTTGGAAAGGTTTAACCAATTTTAAATATCATTGTTGAAGTCAAGCTTCTATAAAAGTCAAGTTGTAGGTGTTTTTCTATCAAGTAGTGCAAATTAGTCTTCTTCCTTTAACCCTTTCCCAAACAAGACCAGGTTTTGATGTCCGTAATAGAAAAGGCTAATGAACACATTGAGACAAAAGAAGAAACTGCTGATAACCAGCAGTTTCTCCTTTTGTCTCAATATTTTCTGTGCCATATTTTACACAAATCCTATCTTTAATTACACCTATTTTGTCATTTGTGGCAGTTTTTGAAGAGGATCATCCTAAAATTTTGTTGTTTGGGAAAGGGTTAACAAATTCTCTCTCCAATCTCGGTGTTATTTTCCAAGAAAACATGGGGGCTAATTGTGTCATTTCTCTCAAGTTGTTGATTGTTTTGATTTGCCTTCAGGTTTGACAGATTGTGTTTTTTGTCCTGAGAAAAACTTGACATTGGGTAATGAAATATGGCTGCTTCAAATTCAAACATCTGCTTGTGACAGAATAATTATTTGGGACAATCATATGAGCGAATTGCAATACAAGATTGCCAGCTTTGAGTTACCTGGCCTAAAAAAAGATTCTCATTTATGCAATTTGGATTTGTCATTGGATCGAGACTATATACCTAAAATGACAACTTGCGCATGCTCTTGGCTTCTTCAGATTGGCATTTATAATAAAGATAATAGCTCATACTAAAATTGACCTAAAATTACAGAAGGAATTTGAAAGCCAGGTTTGTATAGTTCCTGTATATAGTGCCCAGTCCTTATGATAACATGTCATGAAGTCCTGACAAGATTTAGAGAGAAATAATACTAGAGACCAATGAAGATAGAGGACAAATCAATATTCTTTTTTGTCTCATCTCTCCTTTTATGGGATACAATATGACAACTAGTTGCAGTATAACGTAATAAAGATTTTCTTTGATCGTCAGACCAATTCCCATAGACTCTATCTTTAGATATGTAACACAATTATTTTTCTGTGATGGTGCTGTCAGTTTGAGTCCTATGAAATTTTGAGTTGTTGGTGAATAAAGCATATTTCACTGGCATATTTTCTTAGAAATTTTGTAGGTTTATTTATGAAAATCATCAGCATATCATTATCATCATCATCCTTTTTCGATTATCCAGGCCTTTGATTAGTCCTCTGGTGAGGGTAGGGCTTGGCCTCTCAGTCTCGATTGGAGTCATCCTCTCCATGTCTGACGGTCTTGGGGTTTATGTTGATTAATCCAGCCATATCGGGTCTCGCCGGACAATTTCCTCCCATGTTAGCTTGGGTCTGCCACAAGATCTATTTGCCTGGATGTTTAGGGATATAACATTGGCCAGACAGCCGGTGTTTATTTCCACATGACCCAGCCATCTCAATCTGTTAGCCCTCAGGATTTTGGAAAGATCCTGGATACCCAATTGAGAGAACAGGCTTTCAAAGGATACTTTGCCTTCAGGCTTGCATGATGCCGCAGATATACCTGGTCATAATGTAATGTAAAAAAGATTTTGTCTGATCTTTGGAACTGAAAAATTATCAGATCTTGGTATACAGTATAAACCTGACATTTTATGAAGTTCTAACATGACATCTGAGAAGGAATCCAAGAGACCAATAAAAATGAAGAAAAATCAATAGTCATAATGTATCATTTGTTCATTTATGAGATAAGATTATGACAACTTGATGCAATAAAATGTAATAAAGACCTTCTCTGATCTTCATACCAAGTCTCTCAGAGCCTATATTTAGTTATGAAACACGATTATTTTTCTTTTCAATGATGCCTCTGTCAAATATACAACAATACATGTTGGTAAACCCGGTCTATTTTTAGAACAAATTCATTGTTATGAGAAAAACTATCCAATCAGATCTTTGAACTCACATTTAAACGCAAAATATCTGTACCTTATAGTAGAGAAAACGTCCCTCGATCGCTTTGGCTGAGTTCGCCACCAGTGTACAAGGTCATGTTACAAAGAGACTTCACATTTAAAAGTTCCATCAAGAGTTAGAGAAAAGGAATCCTAGAGACCAATTAACACGGTGGATAATCACAGGATACAATATTTTCAGAAAATCTTCAATAACTTTGTAAATACTTGACCCAATTTGAATTCGGTTTGAAACGAGAATGTGGAAAATGTCAGGAATAACATGGATGTGGTAGATTTTTAAAAAAAAATCAACTGATAAAAAAGTTATTGAAGATAAACTAAAATTTTGGTTTATCTTCAATAACTTTTTTATCAGTTGATTTTAAAAATCAACCACGTCCATCTAATGTGTGACGTCTGTCCACATTCTCTGCTTCAAACTGAATTCAAATCAGTCGCATAATTAACAAAATTATTGAAGATTTTCTGAAAATATTTATTACGTGATTATACACCGTGAATAAAACTGGAAGGGAAACTGGGTTAGGGTGGATGCTTGCGGGTTGGGGGAGGTTCTCAGTAGAAATCATAGTTGGAAATGAAGAAATTGCTTGTCACAAGCAAATTATTCATTTCTACAATGTTTTCCTAAACATTTATCTTGTGGCGGATGGCATCATTTTTATACGCCCGAAGGGTCGTATTATGTTATGGCCCCGCTCGTCTGTCCGTCTGTCTGTCCGTCCGTCTGTCCGTCCGTTAGCAATTTCTTGTGTGCGCAACTCCTCCTACAGTTTTCATCGGAATTCAATCAAACTTGCCACAATGAATCTCCATGGTGTCTAGTTGTGCATACCGCTTACGGAATTCAATTAACTCTTTTCGTTCTTGAATTATCTGCCCTTGAATTTAAGAAAAAATGCCCATATTCTCAAAAATGCCCATTTTCTCCTGTGCGCAACTCCTACAGTTTCTACCAGAATTTAATCAAACTAGCCACAATGAATCTCTCTGGTGTCTTGTTGTGCAAACAAAATTTTGTTAACTTTTCATGTTTGAATTATCTGCCCTTGAATTGAAAAAATGGCCAATTTTACTGACAAGCCCCTCTCGGGCGTATATGCGCCGCTCTGCGAAGCTCTTGTTTGGGAATAGGTAAAGGTAACGTTATGACAACTAGATACAAATACATAATGTAATAAAAATTTTCTCTTATCTTTGGACCAAGTCTGTACATTCTGTATTTAGGTATGTAACATTATTACTTCTCTTTGATGGGGTTCCTTACTTTTATGTAGTCAGTTGATCTAAATGCTTTGAGTTGCAGAATATAAACAAAGTAATCAACTTCAGCCAGGTTATTACAGGCTTATAGTTGTTGATAAATGACCTGGCAGAGCATCTCTATCGATTAACAAGATATGGTCTGCCAGGTCATTTGTCCAAAGCTATAGTGAAAAGGACAACAAAATGGGCCATCAGAAAAAAATGGGGTCATTTTTGTGGGAA
Organism: Fragum sueziense; assembly: GCA_963680895.1. NCBI lineage: Eukaryota > Metazoa > Mollusca > Bivalvia > Cardiida > Cardiidae > Fragum > Fragum sueziense. The sequence continues at coordinate 48,907,921 of OY804602.1, read as the reverse complement.
ATTTGATGACCTTATTGCTTGTTAAATTATAGGCAATGTATTCATTAATAATTGAGAAGTGATTTTATCATTTTATTGTCCACAGGGGACTGGTCAGATAAATGACTTTGTCCAGTAAATGGCCGGAGATTATATAGAGGACATTTTGGTACTGTTAACTGGACACATTTTGCCTTTTGTACTTACAAGCTAGTACTTCAGGTTTGATTATTATGTTCTTGACTTCAAATACAGGTGTTGCTGGTCACAATGAAACGCCCAACTCTCCATTTAGTTGGATGTGTCTTTAAATTGCATTGTGTCAAGAACTCTTTGATCCATAATTATCTTGATGGTCAAATTCTTTGCTGGTTTATGTAGTGCTTAGATTAACAGTCAAATCAAACTTTTACTGGGGATCAAACTCAAACCTCTGAACTATATCCCCAAATTGCAAGAGGTTAGGGTTGTCCTATTTTTAAAGCTACTGCAGACAGCAAACTGGAAGTTGATAAAAAAAAAGGATTGATGTACAATAACAGTACAGAAACAGACATGGCGAAAAACCAGAAATCTTTGTCAGACATTCGGTCTGACAGTACAGAATAATCTGTCAGACTGAATAAAATTTTGTCAGACAGAACTCTCATTCACTATCTTGACAGATCAAAAGGAGTGTCAGACATTCGGTCTGAC
>OY804602.1:48127063-48257418 GCA_963680895.1 Fragum sueziense | reverse complement strand
TTTTTATCATGTCATTATGGTCATCTGGAGTGCACAAATGGCTGTACTACTGAGCTGCATGCTGCTACAAGGGTTATATCAAATATAGTCAATAGTGACAAGATGTTGTGCAAAAGTTTGTCCATTTTTCTGGAGTGCACAAATGGCTGTACTACTGAGCTGCATGCTGCTACAAGGGTTATATCAGATATAGTCAATGGTGACAAGATGTTGTGCAAAAGTTTGTCCATTTTTCTGGGGTGCACAAATGGCTGTACTACTGAGGTGCAAGCTGCTAGTAAAATGGTGACAAGACGTTGTGCAAAAAGTTTGTCCATTTTTTTGGGGTGCACAAATGGCTGCACTACTGAGGTGCAAGCTGCTAGTCAATGGTGACAAGATGTTGTGCAAAAGTTTGTCCATTTTTCTGGGGTGCACAAATGGCTGTACTACTGAGGTGCAAGCTGCTAGTCAATGGTGACAAGATGTTGTGCAAAAGTTTGTCCATTTTCCTGGGGTGCACAAATGGCTGTACTACCGAGGTGCATGCTGCTAGTCAATGGTGACAAGATGTTGTGCAAAAGTTTGTCCATTTTCCTGGGGTGCACAAATGGCTGTACTACCGAGGTGCATGCTGCTAGTCAATGGTGACAAGATGTTGTGCAAAAATTTGTCCATTTTTTTAGGGTGCACAAATGGCTGTACTACTGAGGTGCTAGCTGCTAGTCAATGGTGTCAAAAAGTTTTGCAAAAGTTTTGACCATTTTTCTAGGGTGCACAAATGGCTGTACTACCGAGGTGCAAGCTGCTAGTCAATGGTGTCAAAAGGTTTTGCAAAAGTTTTGTCCATTTTTCTGGGTCGCACAAATGGCTGTACTACTGAGGCGCAAGCTGCTAAGATGTTGTGCAAAAGTTTGTCCATTGTCCTGGGGTGCACATTTGGCTGTACTATGGAACCCCGGGCTGCTACATAGGTTATATCAAATATAATCAATGGTAACAAGTAATTGTGCAAATGTGTGTCCATTTCCCTAATATGCATGTTTTGCTTTCAATTGATATAGTCAATGATAACAAGGAATTGTGCAAAAGTTTGTCCATTTTCCTGAGGTGCACAAATGGCTGTTCTACTGAGCTGCAAGCTGCTATTAGGGTGAAAATCCTTTAAATTTTGAAGCAAAATTGAAAATTTACTTGCTCCAATAAACCATGATTGTGGACATTAAGGATTTATACATGAACTATCGGATTTCAAAGTTGTAAAGTGATAAAGACGACTAGGATTATAGTCCCTGGCAACTGCCCATGTAAAACTTAAATAACCCCAAGGTTTATGGAAAATTGTTTTATTTTCAGATTAAGATAATAGATTCTTCTTTATTGAAAATATGATTTCTGCTCCATTATGTTTTTGTGTCTGACCCAATAAACATAATATTAGGGGCAGGTAAGGCATACTATATTAGAATTTACCAAACGCCAATTCATAGATCGCTCCACCCAATATAGAATCTAATACAAACAACGGAAGTGTGGCGTTTTCCTGATCTTTCATTGGCATGTCAATTGTTTTGATTGACAGTTGATAGATCGATACAATATCACGTGACGTAGCAATGAAGAATTTAAGACAAAGAGTTGGTGTGTGACAATTTTCGTCCATTGGCTTATCGATGTTTTTGATTGACAATCGGTGTTTGGTCAACTGGAGCATAGACTTTTCACATATGGATACCTCCAAAAGTTCGGAAGGGACCATGTCTTGACCTCAGGAGTAATGACCCCCTTGGCCTTTCGACTTTGACCTTTGTTTGACATTTTACAACAAAGAAAAAAGATATTCTATTTATCTGACTAATCATTAAGCTTTTAAAAGCCTCTTGTAAAATGGCATTGTTTGAATATGTGTATTTCATTGGTCCATGAACATGTTTTACTAATTCTCCTTTGAGAGTTTATGTGACAGAGTCACTTGTTTTTGTTTTCTCAGAATGGTGGGATGCATTTGTTTATTAATAGTTACATTTGTTGGCCAAAGTTTTCTTGTTACAGACAAGGTTTTGCACAAAATGGACAAAAATCCTCACAGTATGGCCAAATCTGATGCTACACAGAAGTACTAAATGTACGTAACTGCACCTCACAATGGATGCTCCCCACAAGTACCCCTCCGTGAGTACATATTCTTGTCGCTAAGAAAAACTTATTTTCCACCATTCTTGTTTGTGTGGTATTGCATAAATGCATAGTTTGATTTCATATTAATTTACAAGAGTACCATAATAAATTTAAACCTGAATAAAGAATTTAATAAATGTATTACTTAGTGTTAAGAAATAGTGGTAGGGTCCTCTGTGGCTCAATGGTTAGGGTGACTGAAGGGCACTGGTTTGAATCCCGCCCTAGCCGCTTAGTCTCACAGGAGTGTATTTGGGCAATGCACTTCAGAGCCTAGCCTAGTACTGGTAGACAGGAGGCATGAATAAGTGAAATGTTGCCATGATATAACTGAAAAATTGTTCAAAAACGGCAGAAAACACCATGAAAAAAAGAACGAAGAAACAGTGGTGGAATTCAGCAATTAGAAATCTGCTCTTGGTGGTTGAAAATGTCTGTTTTAGCTTTAAATCTGACAGGAGGAAGCCTTCCAGCTGGTTTGTTGTAAGTAGGGTTTAACTGAATGGCTCCTGTGCCTTTAGAGTCTCCCTCCCCCTGAAATTATCTAGACGTTGCTTATATGACTAAATTTTAGGGGTCCTCATGAACTGCAAATCTATCGGGGCCCCTCGCCGCTGTGGGTTCGAATCCTAGGCAGGTCTGGACTTTCATATTTTTTATGTGTGGAAGCCATCAAGCTGGCTTGTGGTAAGGTTGGGTTCCACAAGGGTGGGTTGGTGCCTTGTACATAGGACCCACTGCAATTACCTGTACATTGCTTATATGACTGAAATAATGTCAAACAAATGATAAATGCCATCAAAACAAACAAACTGAAATACTGTTAAAGTGACCGTAAACACCATCACAAGAAGTTGGATATGCTGTTTATATCTATACGCAATTCATGACCAAATATCCTCACAATATGGACAAGAAATCTGAACCTCATGAATACCATTTCTGTCATGACCAAATATCCTCACAATATGGACAAGAAATCTGAACCTCAGAAATACCATTTGTACAGAAATGCAACCCTCAAGTCACTTTTTGCACAAGTACCCTCTCATGGGTATGTCCGTCCGTCCGTCCGTCCGAAGTGATTTCTCCATAACCCTTTGGCCAAATCAAATGAAACTTACCATGTGAACTCCCTATGACAAAATGCCGATGTACTTTCCCCGGTTTTGGATTTGAGGCCTCGTCATGGGAAAAGGGGACTTAAGGTTAAATACAGTTTTTCTCTAATTTCTCCTAGTCTAATGGTCAGAATTTGATGAAATTTCATATTTGAGTAGCAAATCAGATGCCCTTGACAATAAACTATTTAAAATTTGCGTATACAAAATATGTCATGGAAAAAGGGGGCTTAAGATTTGTTAGCTTTATATTAGCTCTGCATGGCATATATTTATTGTGACAATGCCTTATTCGGGGAGCATTGTCCGTCTCTGACGGCTCTTGTTTGTCTTGAGTAGCTATGACATGCGGCAATCAAGTGACTTTGTCATTATATGCTTTCCTAACTTATGTTAACATAAACACTTGGTCAGCGAACATTTTCTCAATTTTTTAATAAAATACTTAACTCTCAGTATTGAGATATGTAACATTCGATACGTCGTAATCACCGGTCTATTTTGATACCAAGATCTTCTCTGAAATCTCTGTCAAAGCTGAGATCATTTGTGAAAAGTGTAATATTTCATAGGAAAATATGTCACGGCATTCAAAAGTACCTTGCACGAATGTTCTCAGCTCTGACAGGAATTTGGGGAACATCTTGGTATCAAAATAGATCGGAGAGTACGACGTATCGAATGGCACATATCTCAATATTTAGTGTTAAGTATTTGATTCAAAATTTGAGAAAAATGTGTACTTACCAAGTGTTGTTGTTTGCAAAAGTTAGGAAAACATATCATATCAAAGTCACGTGATTGCCGCCTGTGAGCTTTGCAATTGTAACAGTCCAAATTACAATCGACACTCGTTTGGTTGAAGTGGTATGAGACATCATTTTACGATTTTACCTCGAGATGTCCGGAGTTTTAATCATCCGATATTGTTCACTTTTGATTTAATTGACATTTTACGATATCTGGTGCTCATCAAAATCGTTCATTATTGAAATATAGTAGGAAATCTAAAGGAATTGCCAGGAAGAATAACTAAATTTTTTTCGTAATTATTTCTTTTGAAATCTTAGATATCCATTTTTGAGAACGGGGCCAGATTTTCACTCCGACTTAAGGTTAAGTAACTTCGACTAATCGGATGTCGACATAACCATTGTCAACTGTATTTCTGTCTGGAAAATATTCAGTACGGCTGAACAGTGACAATTGTCCTTTTCCTCGATTGTATTTGTTCTAACTGGGAACTGTCTGGTAGCACAATATTGTAAACATGTACTCGCATATCCTCAGTCCTTTTCCTTATCCTTCTGTTCAAGACAGACACCATTTTCATCAATAAAAATCGGCTCTCGTCAAACCAACACATTGGCACCAGGCAATGTATAATTATTGTGATGAAATCAGGGATATAGGGGATCCAGATCGTTTGTTGGGGATCAAGGACGTACGTGATGATATTCGTTACAGTTGATAGTAGTATGGTGCTCGGAGCAATCATAAACACCGCCATAGATACATGTGTAGTCTGATGACTCGATATGTACTGAGAATTCGGTAAACCCATTCGTGTAATACGGCGAGTATGCTCGGAACGCTTCACGAGAATCGCTTGTACCACAAAAATCAAACACATCACCATTATGACGTCATGAATTGTGACTGACCCAAAGTAGGTCATCCAACAATGGCGTCGTACCCTGACAATATCCACAACTCCTGAACTAACGAAGCTGGAGACTATTCCGGAGCAAACATACAGTGTCAGATGAAATATAAGACTTGCCATTTGAATCAAATTGACCTTTTTGACATATTCGTCCGAGTTCCAGCGTATATAAAACAGTGAGTGTCTGACAGCAACCAGTCTATCTATACATAACAATGTTATTGAGCCATGTTGCATCATTTTGCAGTAATAAGTCACGTGATAGAAGTATAAATTGTACACACGTGGTGCGTTCCAGTTGATAACGTAGAATATTGTTATCACAATGTCGATGTAGAGGAGCCATTGTAGAAATATTTTGAAGGGAATGGGGAGTTTACAGGATAGGTAGACGATTCTCACTGCGATACACAAGCACACAATAATTACAGCTCCAAGGCCGGTAAGAATCCCGATTGTATAGTTATACATTTTTTATGATTCTATCTTTAAATGTACAGTGTATATCAACGTTTCAAATACCAGTTAAGATGAATCTGAAACTAGAAATTTCATGTCAAATTTGTTATTTTGTATTTCATTCTAAATATGATACATGCATTCTCTATTCTTGTTTTTTCCGTTTGTTTTCCTTTTTTATCTCTTTGAGGAGAATAACTCACACTATCACTTATTACATAATTCCTTGTGAATCCTAATCTGCTGGTTATACTTATCTATCTGAAAAGAACAACACGTTTAACCCTTTCCCAAACGGCAAAATTTTAGCGAAATCCACTTCAAAAACTGCCAAAAATGACAAAATGGAAGTTATTAAAGATAGAATTTGTGTAGAATATAGTTCAGAAAATATTGAGACAAAAGGAGAAACTGCTGGTTATCAGCAATTTCTTCTTTTGTGTCAGTGTTTTCCAAAGGCCAATCCTATTAGGGACGTCAAAACCAGGTATTGTTTGGGAAAGGGTTAATGTATTCAACCAATTTGTGCGAATCCTGTGTCATCCGTGGGGACGGAGACTGACGAGGTTATCCAGATTTTAATTAGTCTTTTCTTCATTTGTTGTATCTGTGTCTTTCTTAAACCTACAATATCTCTCTCCTCCTTGTTGTTGATATTTATCCTTTCATTTTCTGTTAAATATACTTCTACAAACTACAAAACAAAGGAAAAACAATCATCTACATGTATAACATAACCTCAATTAACTACCAAAACAGGTATGTTATTTTCATTTTCAAAGATTACAGTTATGTATTTATTTTAAAGCAATAATTTTGTGATTGTCGGTAGTTTCTTTTATATCAAGAAGCATACATCATAATCAGCTTGAATCTTGGTAAAAATGAAATGAAAGAATAGCAGACAAGCAGAAAAAATAGAAAGAAAATAAAAAGGACAAACACAGAAAGATGCAGACTAAGATAAATAAAATATGTCTTACCTGTTAAATCGCATTCATCTACTAAAATATTGCCAGGAGTCGTCCGAGAATTAGCACCTTTAGATAATTGTGAAATTTCTGGGAGGTCTATTTCGTATGTATTAATTAACAGTTTTGGTCAAAATTAGAAATCGATAGATAACTGCGTGTATGTTGTGTCATTTAACCCTTTCCCAAACAAGACCTGGTTTTGACGTCCCTAATAGAAAAGGCTTTGGAAAACATTGAGACAAAAGAAGAAACTGCTGAATACCAGCAGTTTCTCCTTTTGTCTCAATATTTTCAGTGTTGTTTCATACACACATTTTATCTTTCCCAACATCTCTTTTGTCGTCAACAGAAGCTTTCAAATTGGATAGCCCTTACTTTGCCGTTTTGGAAAGGGTTAACCCTTACCCAAACAACCATATTTTAAAGTTGTGTAATTCAAAATCCACAGAAGATCACAATATAGATGTTGATAAAGATTGGAAGTGTGTGCAATTTAACATTGAAGATATAAGACAAAGGGAGAAAATGCTGATCATCAGCATTTCTTCTTTTGTCTCAATGATTTCTCAATCCTTTTCTTATAAGAACGTCAACACAAGGTCTTGTTTTGGAAAATACTCTCCATGGTTATGTATTGTCTCTACTGATGAACGATTTCACTCAGTTAGCACTAACTTGATCAATTTTGTCTATACCGAAAAGCAAAACTTTAAAGTGACATTTCACAGAAAGGTTTTCATGAATTTTACTTTTATTTTTATCGGAAAGAACATATTTTCTTATGAAAGTTCTGAAAATGTCAAGCCAAAATATTCCACCGTTTACGAGAAATATATATTTTTGTTTTAAAATTGAATAAATTGATAAGAACAACGGTCCAGATTTGCCATTTCCTTCTCAAATTTAAAGGCGCTTATAAGCAACAACTCAAAAAAATACGGATAGCATTTATATGCATTAGAATAACTAAACTCGGCATCAAGACAATGTCATACTTTAAAAAATGAAATTGGAATGTTATGTCCCTTTAAAGGGACATTACATTCCGATTTTATTTTTTAAAGTATGTCTTTATGCAAAGATTGGTTATTCTAATGCGTATAAATGCTATCAATTTTTTAAAATTGTTATTTATAAGCGAAAAATACGGCTTTAAAGTTGAGATAGAAATGTCAAATTACATATAAATCCGAACTGTTGTGGACAACAATTAAATAAATTTTCTTACAAAAATATATATTTCTCGTAAACGGTGCAATATTTTGTTTTATTTATTTATTTTCATAAGAAAATATGCCTTTTCAGATAAAAATTTATCAAAAAATATCGTGAAATGTCACTTTAAGATTGTCTATTATAAAAGTTGCTACAGACCACAAATTGGTTGTTGATAAACATGTGCTCTGTGATTTATAGCACAGAAAACACTAAAAAAGATGCTGTGATTATCAACATTAATCTTTTTCCTTTTTTGTCTCAACGTTCTTTATATCTTTTTTTCAATTAATAGGGGCTACAAAACAAAAGTGTTGAAATTCTGCATTTTGCCACTTTCTTTCAATGATAAAATGGTTGAAGCAAACACACCAATAAAAGTCAAACTAATATTTATTGTCCTTTGCGATTATTTTTTGTTTTAACTTGTCAACAAACGCGTCGTTTGGGAAATGGTTAAAAAGGCCAAGTAAGGCTGAACTATTGAGAAACTATTCTTTAGTTTCCCAATTTCGACAGCCGTTTCAAAGTTTCAAAGAGATTTTAAGATCAATTATTTCATCTGTGAGAGAATAGATAGACGCTTTGCGCATAAGAAAATAAGATAATACATTAAAGATCCAATGTTAGAGATACGTCATTTTTATATGTTTATATTTGAAACCCCTTTTGAGACCCCCAAATCTTTAAGCGAGAATGGATTAAAGTTGCAATCCTTTAAAAGTCTATTCTTCTTTTTATGTCTATATTTGCCTAAGATAACCTTTACTCTACTTGGAAAAAAACATCGTTTCGGTAAGCTTAACCCTTTCCCAAACAAGACCTGGTTTTGACGTCCCTATTAGAGAAGGCTTGGGAAAACATTGAAACAAAAGAAGAACCTGCTGATAACCAGCAGTTTCTCCTTTTGTCTCAATGTTTTCTTTATCATATTCTACACACATTATATCTTTAATAGCATCTATTTTGTCATTTGCAGCAGTTTTTGATGTGGATCGCCCTAAAAATTTGCTGTTTGGGAAAGGGTTAAGAAAGGATCCTGTGGGAATATTGCAGAACAGGGATAAGATGCTGGTGATCCGCATTTTTTCTCTTGCCTCAGTGTTGTCAAAGCTTTCTTTATGAGTGTCGCCAAAACTTGAAAATTTGGGTAAATGAAATTCTTTTATTTTCCGAAATAGAGAAACATAATGAAAAATCCTGTAGAAAAATCCTTAAGACAAATTCGATTCTCTGAAATTTTCTTTCAAACTTGGCGATGTCCCATCTTTGGAATTACATTATTATGAAATACATTTATTTCAGATATGAACTGTTCCCGAAAAAGCCCTGTTTGACGAAACATGACAGATTAATTAAAGAAAAAAAACATTTTATCCTTTCCTTCTATAATTTGATTGCACAATGTATTCATTGCAAACATGAGTCTGTAAGCTGCAATTAAATTGAAGCTATCCAAAATATTTGTCGTTTAAGGAAAATAATGAATTTTATTATTTTAACCCTTTTCTAAACAAGAACTTAGCATTTACGTCCCTAGCAGAAATAGCTTTTGGAAAAAAATGAGAGAAATTAAGAAATTGCCTATAATCAACAATCATCATTATGTCCTCATTTTCTTAATAATTTTTCCACTACGAAACGTTTTTGCTTTTGAATTCAATAATTGATTTTGTCGTGTACAGCTCTTTTCAAATAGGAAACGCTTTTATTCAGAGTACCGTGACGTAGTTTCGGACGTAGTGGTCTAGTGGTAGGACGCGGGCTTAGGGATCGAGAGGTCCTGGGTTCAAATCCCGCCGAGGTTACGGGAATTTTTCTGAGCAAAAAAGTTACCCCACTTTGCTCCTCTTCACCCAGGTGTATAAATGGGTACACGGGAGAGTTGAAAGCCGAAGTGCTGTGGCTGCCGCAGGCCGACTTGAAGCTCGATGATCGTGGAGTAAAGTGTGAAAGTCGCTCGAATATGGACCTAGTTCGTAAATTTGAGACTATAAACTACCTTTACTTTACTTTTTACTTTTTCGGACACACAATAGTATTTCGTAGGAGTTGTTATAAAATCTCCTAACTACGGCTTGATTCAAGCCGTAGTTGAGAGATTTTATTACAACAACGACGGTTTGTCAATACATAACGGTAAACATAGTATATTTTAGCACAAAATTCATTGCCATTCGACTGATGTGAAATATCCCGTTTGGGAAAGGGTTGGTAAGGCGGTCCGCAAAGAAATGTCCATCTCGTTATCACCTTTTCAGACCAATGACTGATCAATGAAAGAGAAATACCGTAAATGCATTGCGAATTTTAATCATCGGGGCCCAAAACAGGGGTTTCGTGACTCGAGAAATCAACAAGACCTAGCTTCTATTTTGGGGCTAAACTGAATTATCTATATTATGGATAAGCATGCAAGAAGGGTTAATTTTAGTTTTATTTTGAGAATGGACAGTCATGTACCTTGCTCGTATTATGTTCTTGAGGAAATTGTAAGTAATAAGCATAAATTCATATTATATCTAGGGATATCGAAACCAGAGGTGTGTTCGTTAGAGTGAAATATTTTAAGATTTTCTAAGATGCTTTAGTAAAGCGTTTATAAGACCTAGATTCTGACCGAAATGCTCAGAAATGACATCAAAATGAGGTCATTTGAATGAAGCGTTTGGAACAGCACCGTTAATGAATCATGGAGCATTCGGGACAACTAGGCCAATTCTTTCTTGTAATGTTTCTAAAGAGTTTACCAAGGTTTCCGCTCTTCCCATTGAGCGGCAGAAACAATCTAGCTCTAAAGAAAACTATATTTTAGATATCTTAAGAAATCGAATTATAAGAATAGGCCTATGGTCTTGTTTGCGAAAGTGTCCAGGGGAAGCCTGACCTTCATGCTGTAATGTCAAGAAAAGCTTATCTTTTGGTTCCATATGAACACCACATGATAACCATTTATGTACTTTAACAAGCGAAAAATAATAATGTTTCTTTGTAAATATTTGATTCTTGTGAGCTACGGACTGGTCACATCTGTTGCTTCGAATGAGCAGAAACGGATGTTGATAGAGGAAAATTATTATGATATAACAAGAAAGCTAGACAATTTAACAAGGCAGTTTAGTAATGTTACGAAAGAGGTGGACTATTTGAGGAAAGAAATAGGTAACTAATTTTTAGACTCGACCCATTACCACGCAATGGCATTGTTTAATCCCGACATGATAGTAGATTTGGAAACATTGTGAAAATGAAGAAGCTGCTTGTGACAAGCAATTTCTTCATTTTCAACAATGTTTAATACACAGAAATATAAACAATGTAAATTTCATTTACAAGATAGGTATATTATCGTCTGCAAAGTGTTTGAATTTGTACCAGTCCATTTGATAATTGGTTAAAGGGCACGACGGCGAATCAAGTGACACAATATTTTTGATATTTTTCTATATATAATTCTGACCAGGCCTTTTTCGGCCCATTTATAAAAATGAATTCTTTTTCCTCATTTCTGTTAAAACAAAACTTTATAAATCATTTTATGCGACTTGGAATGGCCGGTCTAATCGCTATTATCTATTTATTTATGTAATTAAATGGGTCAGTTTGGCCGCCCCAACCCGAATTTCATGACTAGCCCTCATAGACCTCATGGAAACATTACGTCTTCTTTTAGAGGACATGAAAACTTCGTCTTAAGTTTTCATTGGAAAAAGAATTGCATTACCTTATTGAAAACACAAAAATCAAAGCGTATCTGAATGTAGATTAAGAAAAAAGACACTTCCAATCATGGAAAAATTACTGGTGGTGTCAAAAATAAGTATTCGGTTCTAAATTCTACGACTTGGTATTCAAGGAGCGTAATGTTTCATCGTGAGTGATATCAAATTACAATCTGGTTCCGATTCCCTATCTCAGTCGATAGACATGTCCCGAAGCCGGTCTGGCCACCCGCCACCCCGCACGGCATTTTAAACATGACCGAGGATTAACTTTTTCTAGGTCAGATGAAGATCAGGTTTTGCTGTCAAAAAAAGGACACACACACAACATTAATTTTGATCAGGGCAACATATGAAGGAGGAAGACATTCTAAACTCCAATGAGTACCCACATCGTAAAATTCGGTGGAATTTATAAGATATTTCATTTTGAACAGTCAATACTCCTCTTATCTGTAACTGTGTTTGATTATTTTTCAGGAGTCTTAAAGAATCAACAGGTCGTGTTTGTTGCATATTTGTCCAAGAATATCCCCGGTCGTGGAAATTACCAGATCATATTTGACGATGTAAAACTGAACACCGGAAATAGCTACCATGTTGCCCATGGCAATTTTATCGCGCCGGCTACAGGCATGTACCAGTTTACAGTAACTGCATGCTCGATTGCTCACCACGGTATTGTCCTGGAATTGACCATTAATTCGTCTGTTGTTGACAAAGTTTTAGCGGGCGATGACTCTTACAACGACTGCAATACGGGCGTCTTTTTTCATCGCCTAAATGTCGGTGATGATGTTTACGTTAAACATACGAACCAAGGTGATTATCTCCAAAGTAATGGTGCTTATGGAAGACCCATGTTTACTGGATTACTTCTGTATGCATTGTGAGCGTGTAAATGTCTATGTGAAAATTAAAGGTGCATCTGTGGCAGTAGTCATTTCTTTCTCTATTTTTCTTCGACAGATGTTTGATACATTAACGGTGTACGTCTTAAAATGGACCGGAAAATGATAGCATGGATGATGATTGGTGGTTATTGCTTTTTTTAAGGCATGGACCCGAGTCGATATTTTTTCATTTACACGCAGCATTATTTCTTGAGATCCGGTACCTCACAACTCCACGTCCACATTACACCCACAATACATGGACGAAATATTTCACGTGTTCCGGAAGTAATTACAATGCAGTGAGTCTGTGCTAATGGGCCTTTAGATCGGGGAGCATACATTTTGGACCTGTCAGTCTGTCTTGAAAAGCTGAACACTAAATGATCAAATAATCTTCCGTAAATACATACATACACATCGAAACCTTCAGTTACACTGATTTTTAGAGTACATAAATATTTTCCGGCTCTAAAACCAGGCCAGAGTTTGATAAAGACATTTTTTAAATTTATTTTTATTAGATACTGATGATAATGCGTGTACGTATAACAAATATATCAAGGAAACACTACCGCTCGCTAAAATACACAGGACGGCTCCAATACTAAGTTGCATCGTGGCAGTACAGATAGTATAAGTTTGTAGGTCGTAGTCTGCAGAGTGTCAAATCCACAATTACTGTATTTTGCATTTCACTTTTGTTGAATTTGTTGACGTTCCCCTTTCTTTCTCATATAATGGGAGGATTCTCTCTATACGGAGGAACCTTTACGCAATCTGTAAATATACCATATCGATTGTTAGCTTTAAGACTTTTCCCAAATTGTAACATGTTGGAATGTTGTAATTTGCAATGTATACCGTTGTAGGTCGTACTTTGCTTGGTGTCAAATTCACAATTACTGCATTTTGCATTCTCGTTTTCTTGCATTTGATTACGTTAATCATTCTTTCTCAAATAACGCTAGGCTTTTTTCTGTACGAAGGAAACTTGGCGCAATCTGTAAGTATAACATATGATTGTTTGAAAAATATTAGATCTACGTGTATTTTAATATTATCATGAGTTAATATAAAACAATGCTTTTCTTTTAAATATTACAACACAGGACTTCGGAATCTTATCAATATTTTCGTATATCTGTTAACATGCTTGTGCACATAATATAAATGTGTCCATTTGCATTAATTATATTGCAACATTGTTTTGTAATAGTATGCAATTAAATTGAATTGGTCAATAAACACATGGTATTTTATAGCAAGACTAGAACAAACTTTACCTTCTCCGTCATGGTTCACTATGATCATTTCTTCCAGACTGATCTCAAAAAAGTAATCAAGGATCATCTCTATGATCTTCCACGTTTTTGCTGAGGGTTTCTTTCTCCTACTCTTGACGACTATATATGGATCTTGACAGATGTCCCCCACGGGCTTGTTGCAGCCCCATTTAATGACGAATGATGTATAGTCTGTTGCGACAATTACACTGGGTCCAGATACTGGGTCGCCTGTTCATACAATTAACAAATTATGAGCAGGAATCTAGAGACACGTCATTTATAACATTTGAGATAGCTATGTTTTAAGGTCAGTCTGTGTCTAAATGGAGTATGACGGGGATTCAAGCTACCCTCTTACGGTTGCAACAGGTAATGGGGAAGCTATAACATTGTTAATGATCAGACTGCGTGTATATGCAGGCTGATCTGGAATCATATGGTTCCCAAATATCAACAAGGGACTTTTTTCTAGATCAGGGATCTTATGTATTAAATTCACCGAGAATAATGTCCTCTTTCTTTGCAATCAATATTTTACGTTCAACTATAATTCTACACAAGAATAATATTATTTTTAATCTTAAGTATTCGCTCTGAGCATTTTTTCTAAGTTAATAGTGAAAGATATATTTACATAATCGAGTAAGCATGTACTTGAGCTCGTAGATAATAAAATGCTGAAAGTACGTGCTCTCTAAATAATACCCGTGGAGAACAATTCCTTTTCGATTTATGATTTGTGAACGCATCAGAAAAAGAGAAAGGAATGTTTACCGATCGAATCTTTAATAACGAAGGTCCCCGGAATGCCATCTGGCGTTATCTTCATTTGTATGGTTGTGCACTCACTACTTCTGCAAAATATGAAATGAGTAAGCCGACGGGTTAGGACAAAGCGTTTTGAAGAAGCTTATAATAAAGTTTTGCATGTGGTAATATCTGTGAAAAAAAGATAAAACAAACAACAACAACAACAACAAGTACACACATAGTGGTCAGAGTTCACGTTTGCCTAAATTGCCAACCATAGTGATGTCTCTTGTCATTGATATTATAAATCTACAATGATAGCATTTGTCACCTAAAACATTGACTCTCTCGTGCTTAAGACTAGAACAGGTGTAGATGTTTACAAACATCTGTTTGAAAAATAAGACTATATCATGTTACTACTCTTTATTAGGCTTCGTATGAACACAAATATTCCATAACTAGTGTTACATTCATTATAACTTTCGGTGCCTGAAAGTTTCATTTAGTGTTCGACCTACTTTTTGGACTAATGAAATTACAGTTATTTTAAATTATCGCCGCTATATTTCGCATAAACGAGCTGCCGGCTAGTTTATGTGACGTCTTTTCATAGCCATGCCCGGTCTCCAATGAACATTAAGTTAGAGAGTCTGTATAGTAGATCCTACGCTATGTAAACATACAATGCGCTGGGCGCGTTTGAATGTTTATTTCGCGTAGAATCTACTATACAGCCTCTATCTAATACGTAGAACACTTACTCTGTCTCTCTGAAGAATATATTAGTATATTGTATGTACATATACATGCACCAGACTATATATTAGGGTTGACTTGTTTCCGTAAATGTTTGTCTTTTTATAAGACTACGCATATATGTTTAGAAAAATGCAATATCATATATAAGTAATAACGTACGTTACCTGAATGTCTCGTCGAGAATAATGACTCCATCTTTCTGGAGACTATATTGTGCCACATGGTTTGTGAAGTCATATGTGTCAGAACATGTGCACGATGGTCGCCTAGCAACAAAGTACCAATTACCAACATACTGAAATCATATGGATAGGGAATTAGGTAACCTATTCCAAGGCAACACAATTCAAAACCTGTTCAAATTGAAAGATATTGCAAATGACAATTGTTAGTGTACGTTATTTTACATTTCTCGTCTTTTCTGGGTTATAATATAGTGGAAATAGAAATAAAATGCTTTTTTTCTGAAATTCCCCCATATTCCAAATTCATTATAAGTCTCTGTCGACTTGGATGTGTACATTTATGGTAAGATTATACAAGAATTTTTACATTTATAATAACATTAACTGAATCATAACATAAAGCATTAGTTGTCATCATTGACAAGGTATTATTTCCTTTGAATTTATGAGTTTATTTCAGATTCGTCCAATTTGTTCATGGGATTTGATACTCACAATCGAACAATGAACTCGTTTCAAAAGTTAAAGCGCGGTGTATGCGTACGAAAAAGAATAAAATAGTAAATGTAGCGAATATAATAATTCATCAAAAATAAAAAAGTTACCTTTGCAGCATTGAAGCTGGATTGTGCCGGTGGGGTCTTCTGGAATTTGTTCCAGTTAACACAGCATGCATTCTGCAGAGTAATTATCAGCAGCATTGTTAGCATGGCCTGTTTAAAATCCATGGCAAAAAATCACGTACTCTTGGTACTTAGTGAATGTATACGTCCTCTAACTCATTTTTAAAAGAAATAATTCATTATCTACACGCTTCATTAGCTTGAATTTAGCGTTCGATACTTAAAACTACATTAAATTTGATTTCTTTAACACGGTGAGGTACATGTATGAAGAAATGATCTGTTTTGCATTTAAAAATATATTTTTTGAACTATTATATGAAATTTTTCAAGGAATCATAAAAATATGAAATAGATATTTTCATCCACATCTTAGAAATACATTAATAAAAACAGAGGGACCATCATGCTTATTTCCGAAAAAATGGTATTTCGAACTGACTTCGAATTTCTTTAGTAAGCCCGAGATTACCATTTCTGACAAATGTTTTCCAAAATGAAAAAGATATTGGTCAAGTTATGAAGTCGATGTTTTATATTTTTAACGGAAAAAGTGCACATAAAACAAACCCGACTACTTATAGGTATGGTTGTATGTTGTAATAATTGAATGTATAGTTACGTTGGTGCTCTTATTCATTTAAATTGAAAACAAGTCCATCATGCATACATGTACGGTTCATCTACCTAATAATGTTGTCAATTGTAGCCTAATACTACACTTAATTTGCAATTCGGCGCAAAGTTTTTCCTAAAAAAGCACATCTTTTCGGCAAACATTTTATATAATTCAAGGAATTATTTTAGATCTACATCTTTTACACGTCTAATGCTCATCCCCTTGCCAGATATTGGCTAGAAAATAAAAACTTTATCATTTATTTATTTACCAATTGATACAATGCAGTAAATGTTTGTTTCTTTACTTCAAAAAACACCATGATCAAAAGGAATGTTCAGAAATTACCGGGAATATGTTTGTCAACTTTTTTACCCTATCGCTGATTTTCAACAAAAAAAAACTCGAAATTGCAGCTTGTTTTACCTGCAGTTACGAGGTGTTTGTTGAAAAACGACGCTATGAAGATCTACCTCGATGTCGATTATGGAGGGGAATATCCGCCAATTCTTCTTGCTTCTAAATTACATAAATATTTCGCTAAATTTGTAGATTAGTTCTATTGTTTACAACTGCATTCTTCCTAGTGCTAAATGCGTACTTCATACTTCCAATTTTTAATGGTCAAACGTAAGAAAATTGAAATAGAAATAGTAACTAAGCACTAAGCAGTAAGCATTTGTACGCAGGTAACAAGAAAGACTCAAAAGGCATTAGTACGAACGCAAAATGCATTAGCATGAATTGAGTAAGAATTCATATTCATATAACTGCGGGGAACCAATATCTTCGGTCGTTTCCGTAAGTTATCCCTGCGAGTGACGTCACATTTAACATATTTCTTTCTCGCATTTTCTTAATTTCTGTAATTAATCTAGGCAATTATATTTAAGATATGCATATATTTAATTAAAAAATAATACTTATAAGAATATCATTTATTCAATTTTACTGAAAATTAACTGTGTTAATTATTATTTATAATTTTTATGTAGTTTTGAAAACCGTTAGAAAAATTGATAAGACAAACTATATAAACTCGTTTGGATCGCCCGTTTAGAGACGGCGAGTGTGTACGCTGTAAGTAATAATCATGTTCTGCCACGAAAACACGGCTTTCTTGTCAAGCAAAAACCTACAACTAAGATGTATGATGCTGACTTCCGTTCATCAAAATTGCTCATATCCACATAATTTAGTACGAAGCTAATATACTGAACAAAAGTGAAAACGCTACACTTTAAGATCTCTTATTTCTGGAAAAGTATCGAACTAATAGCATGAATTATATGTTGACGTTATTTCCCAGGCTTTCAGCAATCGTTTAGTCGAAATTTCATTGCCTTGTCTCCATTAATGTCAGAGTTAAAGCCCTTAATGAGTTTAGAGCTAATTTCATCAAATGCCGCATTTGCGCATGCGCAGAAAACTTTTCATTATTTTTTCGGAATTGGTCATATTCAGGTTGCTAAAAAAACACTTAAAATCTCACTTATTTCTTGTAGCAAACTCTAAAATCAAGGTCGAATTTGTCGATTTTGCGAATTACCTCCCTTTTACATAAACAAATAAGGAATTTAAAATGTTTGGTATTCACAAGTTTATCACGGTTTTCAATTGGTTTTTTTGCAACATCATGCAGACCTTTCAGAAGACTTTTGAACCCTTTCTTCGACTAGGTTTGTTCCCAGATGTCCATGCAATAGCGATTTGAATTTCCTATAGAGATTGCATTATAAAATTTTCAAGCTTTGGAACATGATGGAAATTCTGCTTTTCAAACACCATTTTCTAAACGATGAAAGACTTTTATGCAAGCTTCTTTACATTTCCTGACTGATGACTTGTCAAACTACCATTCCGTGCAGTCCGGCATGGTTTGCCTTCTTCTGATTGGATTTCCTGAAGGTTTAAATTGTGTTAAATTTCCGTTCAAATTGTACACCTGAAAAATTGACCCCTGTCACATTAAAAGAGTCCGTATTTCATCCTCGTAATTAAGATCCACAAAACCTTTAGAGTTTGGCTTAGCCAAGTCAATGAACAATGCGAGACACTTTCATTTGATTTGTTTACTTGATGTATGTAGAAGAAGTATGACAAGCAAAGTAGGTGTAGCGTTTTCACTTTTGTTCAGTATATATATGTTCCTTCATAAGACGTCCTTTCAGCGACATAACCTATGGGAAAAAGCAGCAAAATGATGGAGCTGATCGCAGGGAATCGAATCATACCCTAAAATGCCTAATAAGAATGATTGTGGCTTGGCCTACAGCATTGTCGAAATTAGTCATGGTGTGGTCGTAGAAGCCAGGGATTTATGGCATCAATCACTCTTAGATCTGGAGCAAGACTCTTTATTGCTCAGTCTACCCTGTTGTATTGAGTGGGTAGCAGTTAGGTAAAACTTAATGCCCATCCTCTTTCTCATCAACAAGTAAAAATGAATGTATCGAGAAACAGGAGTCTATTTGCACTAGCTTAGCTAGTGGCGTCCCGAGAGCAAGCGTGGAAAAATGCATGTATAAACGAACGAACGAACGAACGAACAAACGAAGCGATGGTTTGTTTACTTATTGTACTTGTGATAGTAAGAGACTGTTTGGAAAAGGAAGAAAAAGTGACATTGAAATGAATGAGTGACCCGGGGCCTGTTCCATCAAAACATTTAAGACGTATTTTTGACTACTTTTTGTATGCGTTTTAAATACATTTCTTTCAACCCTTCACAAACAATTATTATATCTAGATTTGACAACCCGTGTAAAACTGTTTAGTCTTATAAACACACCCGTTTACAGATTCCGAAGCCTAGCTAGCATTTTGAGATTTCAAGCTCCATACCAGTGATGGGTTTCAAAATAAGTAGGATAATAATTTCAAAGATGTGCTGGCATTGGAGTCCCGTCTTCGTTGAATATGATAATTATCCAACGTATAACCAAGTCGTGCAGGTTGGTATAGGCCTAATCACGATAGGGAATCGCCTGACACAATATTTTCGATATTTTTTTTTTAATAATTCTGTCAATTTATGACCAATTCGAAAACAAAAATGACCTGAAGCACCGATTGTGAGAAACACCAGGGATTTACTGAATACAATGGATCTTGAAAAATCAGCTGATAAAAATGGTATTGATGACCAACTTAAATTATTTTTTTATAAAATCTACCACGCTAGATGTAATATTTAGAAATCTCAGCGTTTGTCTACTGTCTCTACTTGAAATAATTTTCGATTCGGTCAGTATTTTAAAACAGAACTATTGAAGATTTTATGTAAGTGTTGTGTCACGTGATTCTCGGCCGTTAAACGCATTTTATTCTTTTCCCTCGCAAGTTTAGAAAAAATCCTCTTCTGATAGTAGCCTGCATGTAGATCTACACAAATCACATTCGATATTTTGACTACATCGGAAAGAATTTGCAGGATCGGGTAAATGATACTTACACGTACACTGGTGTAAGAAGTTGGGGGCCGGGGGGGGGGGGGGGGGGGGGGGGGGGCCAGGTCCCCCATAATTTAGAAGGGGGCAGCATATCCTATGCCCCCCAATAATGCACCCATATTTTCCTTCAAGAAAGGTCCAGGTATAAAATGTTGTCTGAAAGTCCACAGATTGCAAGAAATGGCTTCTTAGAATGCAAAATTTTCTGGGGGAGAAGGGGGCATGCCCCAGACCCCACCAGCAACGCTATGTTCGGTCGGGTTCCATTCACTGAAATATTTGCCCCCCTCCCCAATATTATATAGTAGAGGCTCTTAGGTAAAAAATCGTGACAAGTCGGACAAAAGTGTCAATTTTTGTCCAGGGTTAGAGGCTTCCATAAGCATGAATTTGAACTAGGGGTGCCCGGATTTAAAGGTCTATGAGACTGGAAATAGCTTATTTAAATTCGGATAGATGTGCTATCCGGATACTCTTCCTTTTGAATATAAAAGCGGTTGTTTGCACCATTTAACGTTACAATGTGCACAAAAACTATCGAATCTTTCCGACTAAAACACAATCTTCTGAAATGTACTCTAAAAATTTCATAAAAACATTAGTTTATTAGATTTTGTCATAAACTTTTACTATTTGAATATTTGCAATCATTGTTATATTTGCATTAGAATCAGAAATATTTCTTATTATATAAAGCATCCAATCTTTTTCTCTGAGCAAGGAACTGTTTTGAACTTGCATTTGTACCAGGGGTGCCCGAGTTCAGTGGACTTTATGACTAAGAAACTGTTAATTTAATATTCGGATAGATGTATTGTCCGGATACTATTCTTCTTTTTTCAAGTATCGCCGTGCTAGACGTCACTGTACTATCTCTTACTATTCCTTCATTTCCAAAAGTACGCAAGCAAAAAGAGGAAAGCATGAAAATAGAAATTTTAAAATCATTTACAGATTGAAACGTATGTTTTGGGTAGAAATAAAATAGAGTTAAATATGCATCCAATTGTCAAATTAATTTGATTACGACATCAGAATGATTAGGCCTCTAACGGAGCCTTTGAATAAAAAAAAATCGGGTTTAAACTTTAGACAAAAATAAAATATTTTATGTTACGTGATAATTCCTTTATTAGCATATTTACAATTTGTCAAAATTTGGATCGGCATGTGATGATGGTACGTGAAGGGTGTTAACTTCTTTATTAAGTGATCGGCCCGAGTTTGATTCCCCGAAAAAATAAGTATATATGTTTTCAAATAGCCAAAAGCCATTATACAGTGTGGACATGATGTAAATTGGAAATCAAGTAGAATGCGATATTGCAAGGTATCTAAGTACGTTTCTGATACAATGTAAAATGATAAGCAGAACAAAATTATTTGCTATCATTCCGCAGCCCCCTTCCCCGGTTTGTAGGTTGATATTATTGCAAACGACATTTCGGTTATGGCATGACAAGTCATTTGGATAAAACTATGGATTGCAATTACAACTGCCATAACAAAAGTGAAGTGGTAGCTGACAGCTTTACATGCACATAAGCCTACACTAGTAGGCATACAAAGAGGTTCTGCTTTACGACCACACTTGATAAGCCATTTAGAGCTTTTCGCTGCTTCAGGCAAGTTGATCAAAACTGATTCCCAGGTTTTCCTCATTTTCTGCAACCAAACATTTGCAGCGAAGGGAAGTTATTATCTTTAGTGGTTGAAGACAACTAACTAAAGCACTGGCTTGGTGAAAATTACGATTTACATGTATGTGATGTGCATCCCGTGTTAGAGATGAAATTTGCATTATTTTAAGACTTCCTTTGAGTAAATGTATCTAGCCGAAGCAGATTTACCTGGCCGTGGCTTACTGTGTGATCATATAAAAAATAAACAAAAAAGGACAAATGAGTCTTTTTCAAATTGGACAAATGGGTGTTCCATACAAGAAGCACCGGGAAGACACAGAGAACAACTTACCATGACTTCTACCATGCATTTTTACATTTACCATACAACTGAGAAGTGGTATCACATTACACGTATCACAGTGTAATTGAATAAAAAATTGGAAGAGTATCAAGTTGCTCAAATGACAATTAATATCTCGTGTCTTTTCTGGCATTAACGTTTCTTCGCAATCTTCGGGAAAGGTACCGGAAAAGCTAAACACTGCCTTTCAAACATTTATGCTCTTAATAGAGTTGCAGTTGCGTATAATTGAGGCTGCATCGGGTTTTAAAATCACAAAAATCAACATTTTTGCAGAAGTGAGTGTATGCCTTCAGTGAAAGTCTATTTTTACTACATGAGTTTCCTGACAACACCAGGTTCATGATTCTAGTTTCTAGTATATTTGAGATGACCTTTATTTATGAATTCCTTTCAAAACCAACAATTCGTAGATTCTCTCCAAACAAAAAGAGTAGCTCAGGTAATTTATAAAATAACGTTGTCGTCTGTATTACCCGTTTCAATATACTCAGTCAGCTCAGCGAAAAACATTACTTCGGCACAATAAGTAATTGTAGGAAGACACTCAAACGCACGAATACGGTTTTTGTACTTCAGCATACACTTAATGTGGTACTTAAAGTTTTAGATAACAACAAGATCGCCCCCATAAATATTTGTAAAAAGAGACAAAATTTGTATAATTGTTGCCGTGTTTCTGAGATTTGTATCCATGCTGTAAAAATGTAACAAGAACGTTGAATCCAAACTAAACTATTACAAAATGCAAATTTCTCTGTTGAAGAAAGAAGGTAGTTCTTCCGGACGGACTTCAATAGTGGTTTAAAGTGACATTTCACATTTATTTCACTTTTTAAAAGTATGTCTTGATGCAAAGATTGTTTATTCTAATGCATAGAAATGCTATATCAGTTTATTGAAGTTGTTATTTATAAGCGAAAATACGACTTTAAAGTTGAGACAGAAATGACCTTTTCTATATAAATCTGAACTGTTTTCCACAACAATTTGTTTAATTTTAGCACGAAAATATATATTTCTCGTAAACGGTTCAACATTTTGACTTGAAATTTTCAGAATTTTCATAAGAAAATATGCTCAGATAGAATAAAAGTAAAATTTGTGTGAAAATAATTGTGAAATGTCACTTTGAAAGGCTTAGAATTCTTTCGTAAAAACTTCTAGACTAAGAAGATTTTAGCCTACATTTAACCAAGTGTGCGATTAAGTAATGGATGTAGACACACTTTTAGGACTCTAATAGCAATGGTCGCAGATGTTTCTTCATTTCAGTGGATAATCACGTGAAACAACAACAGCAATTACAGAAAAAAGGCAATATTTATATACACATATACATACGTGATCAATTTGAGAATGGTTAGAAACGGGTGTAAAAATGGCTTGAATCTCCTGTGCGGGCAAGATCTTTTAAACAGCACCGATATAAAAGTTTCAAACAAAAATTTGTTTGGTCGCCAGTTACGTTCAAAACTGTCATGTGCTGTTTAAAGATCCATTACATCCAGAAACTCCTCACCAGACTTACCATAATATATAGCCTAATGCAGCTTGAAGCCCATGCCTAGATGCAGAAAACTATCCTTGGCGATACGCTCTTAGTAAGGTGGTTGATCTTAGTAATTATACACATTTATATTTACAATGTATATTAAATCTTATCAAGACAATTCCTTTCTTACATTAAGAAAAGCGCTTCATAGGCCATTTCTTTAATATGTGTGTAAGAATGGCAATTGACTATTGATGGTAAAGACTATCAGGGGCGTACCCAGGGATTTTGTAGTGTTGAAGCCCAAGTTCCAGATCCATTGACGCCCCAAAAGAAGAAAGTTCTGTAAAACACTTTGGAAAACTATTAAATTGTTTGTGACTAGCAAACCTTCGATTCTCCACTAAGTCTTTTCCAAGAGAGACCAAATATTTTTTTTTTTTTTTTTTGTAATATTGCATTCGCTTGAACTTTTCGTCTGCAAGTGCTATCTTTGAATTCATACGAGTCCATATTTTTGTCCTCTGGTAATGGGTAAAGGGATTTCCAGTGTCCCTAGAAAAAATATGGGGAAATAGTGCGATTTGGTG
The DNA here is from genome assembly GCA_963680895.1 of Fragum sueziense. NCBI lineage: Eukaryota > Metazoa > Mollusca > Bivalvia > Cardiida > Cardiidae > Fragum > Fragum sueziense. Next base: position 48,233,460 of record OY804602.1, on the reverse strand, counting down.
ATATATACTTAAGGGACTGTTTTTTACAATTTTTAAACCACACTTGAAAATTTTAGGTTGAGGCCAGGGTTTCCAGACTATTCCTCCTAGGTATACGCCTAGGCTTAAAATCTCTTTTGCATGCAGAAAGATAACCACTAGAATAAATTGTAATAACAACTCATTTAATTTCACCAAAAAGACGTCATATTTAAGTCTATTTACTTTCTGGGAACAAAATCGAAAGTTCTAGGGAAGAGTATCCGGACAGTACATTATCCGAACTTTTAAACCCCATTAAATCGATAACAAAGCCCCTCAAGTCGGGCACCCCCAGTGCAAAAGTTGTCTTATGGTGATATCTGACCGCTGGCAAAAATTGACACTTTTGTCCGGAGTGTCACGATCGACCCCATTTTTTTACATAAGAGCCTAGACTATAATCCTTCCTACGCCTTTGACGTGTTGGTATTATACGTGTATTTTTCTACTTTGAATGTTTTAAACCCTTTCCAAAACGAAAACAGAAACTGTTAAGGCTGAGATCTCCTGCAGAGGACGAAAATGAGTTGTAGGCCTAATAAAGTATTTAGTAAGGACTTGTATACAAAGTAGCATAAGCGCAGTTGGTAGCACATCTGCCTCTCACTCGAGAGGTCCCGGATTCGATACCCGGCCGCGGCAAATACCCTTTCTGACAAAATTGTCACCCATCAATGGCTTTGAAATCGTTAACCTAAGTGGACGATCAGCTGGAGGCTTGTTAAGGGTGTTGTGGTAGTACTGGTTTGAGAAATAATAGGAATCCATGGGTAGGTGCTCCAGTCGCGCGATATGACCCTGGCAGTTGAAAACGGCGTAAAATCCCAATAAACACAAAGTAGAATAGAAAATATTGAGACTGATTTCTCACATCAGCATTTTCGTTTTTGTCTCAATAGTTTTACATCCCTTTACTGTTGTATACGTTAAGACCAGTTTTCATTTGGGAAGGACTCTTGACCTATCTATTGAAGAAATCAAGACCTTTTATCGTTTGGGAAGGGTCGATTACATTAAGGGTTTGTAGCATTGTATTATTATTATGTTCAGCTAATTCCAATGGCGAAAACCTGTCTATATAAAAGTCTGAAAATACTTTTCAATTCAAACATTTTAAATCATACAGAAGCACTTGAAGTAGATATACTAGTATTATAAATGATAATTATTTTGCATAAAAGATACAGCAATTTGTTTTACTTATGCTATAAAACGAGTAAAAGCTATATTGCTCAGGTTTTAATAAGGGGTATAAAGGGAGGTAGTTCCTAGTCTAATGACTACCCCTTATTGAAATCTTGAAATCAAGACCACATTTTTACGGAAAATCCCGTAGTGTAGTTGAGTGACCTCCCTTCATTAAGAATTTGCGCTAGAATTTGAATTTACGCTAAAAGGGAGCCAGCCCAGATATTACTAATGGCGGGAAATAATCCATTGTTATAAATGCATTAATGTTGCTTAGTGCTTAGTTACTATTTCTATTTCAATTTTCTTACGTTTGACCATCAAAAATTGGAAGTATGAAGTACACATTTAGCACTAGGAAGAATGCAGTTGTAAACAATAGAACTAAACTACAAATTCAGCAAAATATTAATGTAATATAGCAGTAAGAAGAATTGGCGGATATTCCCCTCCATAGTCGATGTTTTCACCTATGGCGGCGAAAGGGTTAACCCGCGACAGAAGATAGTGTACAGGCAAGACAATTTCATCTATTGTGGTCTCGGAAGAAAACGAAACTTCTGTCAAATTCCCTTTGACAGGGTAAAGGAGTTTTGACGACATCTTCTTCAACGATCATCTCTCTATGCATCAAATCTGCAGGATGTTTATATATCGGCAAACAGTTATTCATCAAATAGACATTCTGCTCCTTGTCTAAACAAATCAACCAGGGTTACAGGTCGGTAAATGTTTCAGAATGTAACACTTGTCCATCAAGTGACAGACTGATCGCACACGATGGGTTATATGCATGAGACTCATAGACAGTTTCACTATCCGAATCAATAGACATACGGCATGTGTCTAGCCGATCAAGTTCAATACCACGAAGTTTAGATCAATAATGTTGATTGTCTCCCCTGACATCGAGTGACGTCATTCTCCATCCAGATCGTCGTCAGACAATGTAACAAGTTTATTATGAGACTGTATAGTAGATTCTACGCGAAATAAACATTCAATGCGCGCAGCGCATTGAATGTTTATATCGCGTAGAATCTACAATACAGATTCTATCTGACTTAGTGTTCGCTATCGGTTCATTGGAGACTGAGCATGGCTATGTATAGAAGTCACATAAACTAGCCGACAGCCCGTTAATGCGAAATAGAGCGGCGAAATTTTAAAATATACTGCAATTCCATTTGTCTAAAAAGTAGGTCGAACACTAAAGTATGCTAGATTGTGACATCTACCGTGTACATTGATACTGAATATTATCTGTGCTGGTCTATTTTGTATGTCCATAATATAGATTTGTCTTTCCCGTAGAAAACTGACAGCGATAAGGCATGATGAAGCTTCTCTAGATGGGATTTCTGTTATTCCATGTGGCATTGATGATAGTTTGATGCGGCGAGTCATTTTGTTGTCGTTGGTATTGAATAGTGTGATGAAATTGTTTCCATCATCTGTGACGAGCTTTTTTGTTATCATTTAAGATATGCAAACCGTTCACACCAGGGTTGTTCCGGAAGCCCATCTTCAGTAGTGACATAAATACATTATGGTCGCCCCCCTCATATCCTTCTAGTATATGTAAGACGTGTCGTAAATCTAGCCTATGCCCACATTTCACGTCTACAACATCACACAGATAGGGTTGTTCTTGCTTCATGTTTCCTACTGTTTGATCTCCTTCTGTCTTGATTTCTCTACCACATCAGCACAAATGTTTCCTCGTTTACTTATATCGTACTTGTCGTCTTAAGAAAACGTAAAATGTCCGATGTGTGTTTTTACTGACACAGTTTGTACAATAGTATTTCTCACAGTCAACACATAAGAATGTCGCTGAGATGTTATTCCGACGTTTCTTCTCCAATTACTGTACTGGTAATAACATTTGAAATCATCAGCAAATAATTCGTCCCTGCTGTATGTTTCAATCTTTTCGATTATCCGACGTTGAATAGAACGGTCGCAACAGAGGTTTCGAAATCGGCCTTCGATAACCTGTTCTTCTTCAAAATTCCGCCAATCATTAAATCCGTGCACCAATACACGCATGAACGCAATGTCATACTTATACGGGCGAAATGTTTTCAAACAATCCACACATTTTTTGGTACCATGTCTTCAAAAAAAGATAAAAACCATAATTCTAGATGATTTCTAGTGTTTATCACACTCTTCTTTGCTACTTTGCTTAAATTTTAAAACACGTCTTATCGCGTATATCAATCACAGTTATATTTCTTGCAGTAACATCATCTGCTTATATATACTCCATGGATCACAACACTACCTCTATTTAGTCTTCGACCTACTTTTTGGACCAATTAAATTTGCAATCATATTTTAAGTATTCGACGCTATATGTCGCATAAACGAGACTAACGGCTGGTTAATGTGGCGTGAGCCGAGCCCGGATATCTCAGTCGGTTACGTCGGAGTCTGTCAATCCAGGGGTCTCGAGTTCGAACCCCGGCTCGGCCAGTATCCATTCTGACGTTTGACAAAAGTCATTTGTCTCTCACCAATTGTCTCTCATCTATGTGAGAGAGCAGCTGGAGGCTCGGTTTGGATATTGTGGTTGTACTGGTGCGAGAAATGCCAGGAACCCACGGTTAGGTGCTCCAGCCGCCGCGATATGACCCTGGTAGTTGAAAACGGCGTAAAACCCCAATGGTTAATGTAGCGTGTATACACAGCCACGCCCCCGTCTCCAATAAACCGCTAGCGCGCATTTGAATGTTTATTTCGCGTAGAATCTACTGTACAGCCTTTATCTAATACGTAAGTCAATGCACATGTATCTACACAGAGAATGAATCCAATTTTGTGTCTTTTGTCCGGCTATGATTATCATGACACAATTTATAGAGGTCGCGAGCCATCGTGTTTATAAACACACTTTTAACATATAAAACATATTATTATAGGGTGCTCTGAATGTGCTCTACAGTTCGGTACTCAATGGAATGACACAGAACAGTGTTCGAAACATGTTCTGCTTGTTCCTGGTGGATAGCTGGTGCAAGCATGATAGAGGCGTCAATAGCATGACAACCTTGGATTCCAACTGTGGTGTGTTGAAATAAATTAAAATTTTTAATCAAAACGTATAATGAAACAAAATATTTTAAGGTATATTGGTGAATTATGCTTTTAAGGCCATACACAACACACAGCAGGTGGCCAAAGTTTTTTAGACCGGCCTGCAGAGTTCGGTCTGCGTTTTAGACCTTCCCCCACCTAATTTTTTTCCAATAGCATTCCATTCGGCATGACTTGGACAAAACATTTGGAACAGTAACGGACAACTCGAAGGATTTCACGTGAAAATGATCTCGTAAATATTGCATAAAATGCTGACTATCATCGATTTGATCTCGTTCTGACCAGTATAACCTATAATTGATTTAACAAATGGGTATGGCCTTTTTTAGGAGGCGTACCCTCGAAAGTGAGCTGCGACAAACTAAAATGTCTTGGGGGAAGCAAAAGCTGCAGCACAGGACAGAGCAAGATGGAGGGGTCTGCTGACGGCCCTATGCTCCACTGGGAGTGAAGAGGATTAAGTAAGTAAGTAATGGTCTTTAGTATTTTGTGGGAATATGCAGATCGCCGGACCTATGTAAACAACATAATATCGAACTATATACTACACTAATTTTGTACGTGATGGTATAAATCTTGCAAACGTGATTTACTTGCAAAATTCCAACCAACGCATGCAAAATCGTATTGAGAATTGAAAAAAGCTTTCATCGTGTTTAACTGCAAGATTGTGTCATACATCGTGGCTAGACTGTAGCAATCATTTTTGATGAAGTTCGTTGTCAAGACAGATCTTATTTGGGAAAGTATTTACGCTCTCTTCAATTCTCCTTCTCCAAACATATTTCACTCACTATTTCACCCATTTAGTTTTGATTGGGTCACGTTATCACCCACCAGATAGTAACGAGGTTTTTGTTGAATAGCATTGATATAAAGTTTCGGGTGACCTACAGTACAGGTGATACATGTACATAGGGGGTAAACACGCGGGTTCCTTTTTTTTAAGAAAAGGCATTCCCGCTTGAAATAACACAAAATCATTTGGTTTGCAAACGGTTTAAAAAAATCTTACATCAAAATGGCTACTATTGTCGGAGAATGGTTGATATGAATCAATCGAAAGAAGGATTGTCTTTCAACCTTTATTTACTCCATAAATGTAACAAAATAATAACCTCATCATTTCGTTCTTTCTCGTCTTGCAAGGAATGCTCCAGGGTGGTAGTCACAAACCAGTTAAATTCCAAGTAAAACTGCACAATTACGCTACAACCAATCAAATTGGCCGAGACAACGGTCTCGCCCAATCAAATTTCTTGTAATGTGATATAGAATCAAGATTTATTTTCAATTAGTTTAGAACTGTTGGTGAGCACATCGCTTCTTTTCAACAAAATCAACGTAACAACAGCTTGAAAACAAGGTTACGAGGGTTTTTTTTGAAAAGCGATGACATTCTGGTATAGACTATGTTTAGTACATCTTCTTTAAGTGGTCCACGTGTCCAGGATAGTATGGATGGTGATGCTTTTTGTGGTACTCAGGTAACTTTATACAAGCTGTGATAAAGAAATAAGAGAAAACTGTAAACCAAATATCCACCACAAGCCATTTTACCTGCAATCATGGGTGTAGATGCTATCATGAAAAACAGACAATCAAAATTACTCTATTTTTCGATATATCTTTTTCTTGCGTTAGCATCAGTCAGAACAATAGATAAGTGGGATAAAGGCAGTCTAAATTTTGTAAGATTGGTAAACATAAACACTTTTTTCGGGTACTCAATAGAATCGTTCCATCGAGACGATTCCATTGAATACTCTCAATATATGGTTTAGAATTGATATACCAAATTCAGAATAGCTTCATCCCGACTTTTCTAATGCCCTGCTTATTTATCAAAAATACTTTCCATTTTTTCAAATAAAAGTAGATGTATTGTATTTTCTAAGACGGCGATATCACCTGTCTCCGTGATTGCCGGTAATATAGCGTAGTCAGGTGAAATTGCAATAAAAGATAAAATGTAAATGATAAATCCTTTGGTGGTCAAATAGCTTTAAGCATGGTGTGAATTAAACATATTACCAATGATTATAACATCAGATACCAAAGAAGGTTATAGCCTTGATTCTCAATCAAAATCCACATTTCTTAACTTTTGTCTGTATAAAATAAAGTAATTAACACTTTAAATCGAAAGAGAATAAGCCCGAAGGATCGTTGATTATACTAAAACGCATTATGCAGATTTCATAAAAGCCCTGTGACATTCGCCTCAGATTTTATTTTTACTTCCACTGAAAACACTGTTTAAAGAAGATAATTTAATAACAGATATTAAACCGAAAATAATGCAGGCATTACATATACAATTATGGAGAAGGCTGGTTTTCAGAAATGCGTACCCGATAGATTATGCCAATATTGAGCTTCAAAAATAAATTCAACCCTTTCGCAAACTTTTACAAAACCTGGTTCTGACGTCGCTTATAGAAAAAGGTTTGCGAAATGATTGAGACAAAAGAAGAAAATGTTGATAACCAACATTTTTTATGCTCCCCGAAAAAAATTCGGGGGAGCATATAGTCGCCACGCTGTCCGTCCGTACGTCCGTCCGTCCGTCCGTCCGTGTGTCCGTGTGTCCGTCCGTCCGTCCGTCCGTCCGTCCACAGCCATATCTCAGCAACCCTTGGACCAAATTCAATGAAACTTCACATGTGAACTCCCTGGGTCAATACCTAGGCAATTTTTTCTCCGTTTGTAAATTTAAGGCTGCGTCATGGAAAAAGGGGCCTTAGTGTAAAAATTAGTTTTTCTCTTATTTCTCTTCATCTAATGGGCAGAATTTAATGAAATTTTGTGTTCATGTAATAAATAGGATGTTCTAGACCATATTCTATAAATAATGTGTGTACAAAAAAGCTGTCATGGGAAAAGAGGGCTTAATGTATGATAGTTTTTATTTTGTGACAAACACTTATGGGTGAAGTCCAAAAAAATGAAGTCAAAGTGTGACATTGAGGTAAAAAATCAAACAGCCTTGTGGCTGTTTAGTTTTGGTATAAATCATTACTAAAGATGTTGAAGTTTCAGAAATTAAAAGCGATCATTCTCTGAAAGTATCCATATTTCTGCAATTCATATGGTTTTGTCATTAACGGCACTTTATTTCAAAACACAGTACTTCTTTAGCAGAGCGCCATAAAGTTGTTACATTCACGTTTGAAATAAAACAGTTGTTAAGTTCAATTGAATATACCTTGGTGCATGATTCTAAAACGTTAATTTTAGCAAATTCCTTGAAAAAATATTTTTTTGCCATTTTTTCATACATTTCACCTGTAATTCATTGTTTCTACCCATAAAAATTATCCCACTCATTTGATGTCTACATATATATTGCAATTAATATATTTTTATCTAACTTCAATACTTTCCAAAACAGCTCTGAAAATTTCGAAGCGATATAATGATTAAATCTGGTAAAATATGACCTTCAAAAAGCTGCCCTTTTTTCCTCTTTGTGTTGCACTTGGGACAAAAATATGTCATTAAGGCTTCTTGGAGCAAAAAAGAACATTTTTCACTTAATATTTTAGTACTTATGTGCCATATGTATGTAGATTAACTAATAAATGTAAGAAATTTTAACTTTGAGCATGAAAAATATTCAAAACAGCACACTTCAGTCCCTTAGATTTGAATGCTAAAGTTTATGTATGCTAATCACGCTGGTTGTTTTCCATTGGTTTGAAAATGATAGTAAATCAAAGAAATAAGTCATAATATTGTAAATTTGATATTTTCCTTGAACCTCAGAAAATTCTAAGACTGGTCATCAACATATCTTAATGAAATAAAATGTTGCACTTGGGACAAAAATCAGATTCTTCGAATTTAAGGTTTCCTGGTAAGAAGAGATCATAATTATGTTTTATACAAACATGACAATGAGTGAGGGTAACACCATGATAAATGAAAGGTGTTGAATAATGCCAGTTTAGGTTGACTTTGGCACCATGCAAAGTATTCTTTGAAAGCGTTTCTTAAATTTGAGGTTTGTGTATTGTAGATATTTTGAAATCTCTTGAAATTGAATTGAAATCGATTTAAAAGCTTCGTTTTTCTAGTTTTTGATAAAAAGTTCTGTAATTTTACAGACTTGTAAAAAAAGGTACTCTCTGCACATCAGTCAACGTTTTAACCGATGCCAAATTCGCCTAATCAGTAAGAGATTTCATTGTAGAGTCATAAGCTGCCAATGGAATAAAAATCAAAAGTCTGTTACAGTTTCCTACTGGGTTTATAAAGCTCCTGTGGCACCGTTAACTAATAAAAGTAAATTGTTTGATTTGACGAACAAGAAAATTTGATTTCATCCGATGATTATAAATGTTTGGATGTGTGTCACTCAGAGTATGTGATTACCATTGGCGTAGACTTTCAATGGATAATGCCAAATAACGAATATGACACAGTAATTGACGTCATAATATAGTAAAATAGGATAAATTTGATGACCTGACGACAAAGTTTGAATCAATCGATAAGATTGATAAATTCTGTACTGAAAGTAGTAAAAAGCATAAATATCAATTATGTCCCAAGTGCAACGGTCTAACTGTAGTTGTATTGACCTTCTTAACAGTAACAACTGTGTTCCTTTGAGATTATCTCTTAGCATCAGACATACCAAACATAATCTACACCATTTAAAACATATTCTGCACCATGAATAGACTTTTGTTTCATTCTAAGCAGGCATATACCTAATATGAATCAAATGTTTGTCTTGATTGGTTCGTTTTTTTATTTAGTGTTCACTTGTTTTCCTTTAAAGGGAAGTTTTACAGTTAGTTTTTTCATTTTCTTTGCATATCAGCGCAATTTCTTTGGAAAAATAAAGATTCCAGCATGGATTTTCTTATTTTAGATTTTTTTGTCCCAAGTGCAACGTTTTAAGGGTCGTTGTAAAACAGTTACTCAAACATGTCAAAAGACAGTTAAACTTGAGTTATTGGTACGACTGACAGCTACATTGAATAAGCGATAAATAAAAGCAAAAAAGTTTGTTTTGCAAGTTTTGAGTCCTGAAAAAAACTCCACTGAATACATTTTTCGCCAAAATAAGCTATTCATTTCCAAATAATTTCTCCGTACGGCATAACAAATTTTTCCCAATGCTGTTATTTGATAGATGTATATTTTAACAATGAGATAAAACCAAAGTTTGGCAAGTTCAGTCTGTTTTTAAAGTTTCACAATGCTCTGAGTTTGCTTAGAAAAACGCGTTGCACTTGGGACATCACTTTCGGCAAAATTTAGGAAGGCAGCACGCAAAGAATTGCAAATAATTGCCCGTGGATTATGTTTTCTGACTTGCTTTTCTGAAAAATGAGGAAAAACAACATGTTACGCAGGTAATGCTTCTTTTATGGATCTAAAACCCCAAGGCGTTGCACTTGGGACAAATTCAGATAGCAGTTTAAAAATGTTATTTTCTGAAATATCTTGCTCAAGATTAGTTTATTTGCAATTGAAAATTAATCATAAGTCATACTGCTATGTCTCGGATACCTTTCAAAGTATATATTGATGATAAATTATGAAATGCACTTGATCAAATTCCAAATTTGTTATTCGGGAGGATACATTTTTTCAAAGGGGGTATCATCATTAATGCATAAACTTGAACCAGCAAACATAGTGCCACATAACTGAATTACATTAGAACCTTGAGTTTAATAGATGACTTTCCAATTGCAGGATCTTTTAGGTACATGAAGCATCACGCTTTTCTTAAAACAACATTTGAAATTGATGAATGTATCAAAATGTCACGCTTTTTACGTTGCACTTGGGACATTTTTGGGCATAATTTTCGCCGTAACTTTGGTTTGGATGGTTCGATTTTCATGAAATTTTCCATGCTGTTGAACACCATTGAAATGCATAGTTTTAATCCAAAAAGAACATTATTCTTAAGAATATATTCATTCAGGCTCTGATTTTAATAAAAACTTCATTTTTTTGAACTTCACCCTTATTCGGGGAGCATAATCCGTCTGTGACGGCTCTTGTTTTTCTTTTGTCTCAATAATTTCTATGGTTTAAGTAAAATTTTGCCGTTTGGAAAATATTGAAAAGGCAATTATCTGAACGATTATCAATAGACGCTTACACGGTGAATAATTACGTGACTCAAAATTTCAGAAAATCATCAATATTTTTGTTAATACTTGACCAATTGAATTCGGTTTGAAGCAAAGAATCTGGAAGATGCCAAAATAAGCTGGATGTGGTGAAGTTTTGAGAAATCTACTGATAAAAAAGTTAATGAAGATCAACCAAATTTTTAGTTGATCTTCAATAACTTTATCAGTAGATTTGTCAAAAATCGATTATGTCTATCTTATGTGTGACGTCTGTCTTCCTTCTCTGCTTCAAACTGAATTCAAATCGGTCCCATATTAACAAAGTTATTTAAGATTTTCTGAAATTGTTGTATCACGTGATTATCCATCGTGGCTTACCCCTCTCGTCATGCACAACTTTGATCATTTCACTCAGGCTCAACTCGTACAAATGATCCAGGATCTTCTCAATGATCTTATACGTATGAGGACTGGGCACCTTCTTCCTTGTTTTAACCACGATGAAGGGATCCTGGCAAATGTCACCAATAGGTTTGTTACAACCCTTCTTTATAGCGAACCTCTTGTAATCCGTAGCTACAATCACTTGTGGACCGGAAATGACGTTACCTGTTACAATAAATAGATAGTTGAGGAGGGATCTGGAAAAAACGTCCATTTTAGCATTTGAGACAGTCATGTTTCCAGATCAGCCTTTGCCTAGGTGCAGTCTGAACGGGATCCTTGCTGTTCTCTTACGTTTGCTATAGGTCACAAAGAAGCTATTGGAGAACAAAATGGTTCTTAATCAGACTGTGTTTATGCATATATACATACGCAGGCTGGTCTGGAAACGTAATGGGTTCAAAAGCCTTAAGGGACCTTTGCAGATCCTGTCTCATTAATGAATAAATAACAAATAGACAAAAGTACAAATAGAGAAAAAGGAGAATGCTTAAACTCTCGCTGCATTCCGATTAGTGTGGTACTTTAAGGTTTACAGACCCTCAAAACAATCACCGCTTTCTATCCATATGAAATGCATCAAATTACAAATACTTGGAAATACGCTTCAAATAAGCTGATTCACCGTGCCGGATTTCAAGATTATGCTTCAAGAAGGAAACAGTTTACAAATATTATTTTACTCTATATTCATATGCAAGGGAGGTAATTATGAACATTTTTGTCAAATATTTTCATAAGTATGCATTAATTCAAAATTCTAAACCGTGCAAAATGCTTAAGTTTGTTTTTGGAATGGAAATGTAATACAACTTAGGAATTATTCGCACTTTTCAAATTTCGCATCTGGCTCTTTGGTGCTTTTGATGGGTCGGATACCTTAAATGACGTGGTACCATAAAGGTATACTATGGATATAGTAGTACTAATTATTTCACTATTTTTTGAATCTCTTACCTATCGGATCCTTCGCTTCATAATTACCAGGTATGCCTTTAGGAATCATTTCTAATTCTACAGAAGTACATGCTTGGCTTCTGTAAAACAAAATGTTAAAAAAATAATTTTACATACTTAATAGTCTGGTCAGAATATCATGGCTCATGATTACAAATGTGACCCGTCACGCTAAAAGGGACCTCATAGGAAGTTTGAAAAATATCGACCCTAGTCAGTCCGCGCAGCCAGACTAGGGCCGACACTTTTCACTTGTATTTAATTTTCTAAATCCGAAATGTTTCGTCTATCTTACTGTGTTCATATTTCGCATGCTGTATCTGGTTGACCTGTGGTGAGTCTGACAAGTTTGTCAATATTTGGATTTTCGGAGATCGGATAAGGTCCCTTTTAGCGTGACGAGTCACAAATATTCCTTTATACATGTACAATAACAGCATAATCCTTATCATCATTGCGATAATAAATACATTTTCGATCTATATAATCCATAATTACAATGTGTATGGTTTATACGAATGTTTTAAGAGATATACTGGAATCAGCTTGTCTGTCCGTCAGTCTTTCCATCTGTTCGTCTGTCTGTCTGTCTGTCTGTCCGTCCGTGTACAAAATAATTGTCCGGAGTATATCTCTGAAAGTAAAGTAGCTATGCTCCTGAGACTTCATTCGTATATAGATGTGACTAAGGAGAAGTGCAGTGCACCAGGAGCATAACTCAACCTTGCTTGTTTTGCGAGCTAATGCCCATTGTTTTCGACAAAAACGATTGTCCGGACAAATCTCGTAGTGGGGATGTTTTTTGTCAATTTTAGCGATATATTTATAGTTTTTGGCGGGCATCAGTAGATAGAGCGACCACTGTATGTCTGTGTACGATGATTTTAGTCTCTTCGATGTATATTGGGCTATTTGTAAAATATGAACATGTCTTGCCGAAAGGTCAGTGCCATGGTGAAATTTGTAAAAAGGTTTCAAGCCGTATTCATTATAACGTCGCTTTTTAACAAAATAAACACGTAACTGCAGCTTGTCGTAAGCTGCAGTTACGAGGTTTTTGTTGAGAAGCAGCGATAATGTACCTGTATGTGTCCTTCAGGATCATAATTCCATCAGGCTGTAGTGTATATTGTGATACAAAGTTGGTGAAGTCGAAGGAGCCGACCCAACTGCAAGATGGCATTCGGGCAACGATGTACCAATCTCCTGCATACTAAAAATAGTAAGATCATTTGGATTAACCCTCTCTTAAACGAAAAGAATTAAGAAGGTATTAATTTGAAAGCAGAGGAAGAAGACGATATGGATGTTGATATGGGTCCAATTTTTGTTTAAGAAATAGAAAATATTGAGGCAAAAGGAGGAAATGCGAATTATCACCATCTTCTTCTTTTGCCTATTAGTAAGTGTTTTCTCAAGCCTGTCATATCAAGAACGTCAAACAACACAAATCAGGCTTGCAGCGTATATTGTGAGACAAAGTTGGTGAAGTCCAAAGAGCCCTAACAACTTCCCCAAAGAGCCCACACAACTACACGAGATTGCAGAGATCTAATCCAGTAAGGAGAGATCAGTGCGTACGTTGGAGATTTAAGCGCAAATGTGTATCCTGTACCACGGGCGATGATCACGTGACCCAACAAATTTAGTAAATATTCAGTATTTTTTTAATACGATACCGATTTGAATTCAGTTTGAAGCAGAGGTGGGCAGACGTCAGACATAAGATGGTCGTGGTTGATTTTTATAATTCATGTCATAAAAAAGTTATGGTAAATTAACCAAAATTGTGGTTGATCGTCAGTATTTCTTTATAACATGATATTTGAAAAATAAACAAAGTCCAGCAATTTCCTTGCATTTTCCCACATTCTCTGCTTCAAAACGAATTCAATTTGGTCATTGATTATCCACAGTGTTTACACTATACATAAATGGTATTCACATGAAAAAATCAAGTATTTGGTTTAACAAGGACTTGTTTTTGACCATTGTTCAGCATTTACAACTGCGTAATCAACAACTTTTATCTTCAGTTTTCTTGGAATTTCAATGAAACAATACCATTGTGTCGCTGTGTATACACACACATTGATAAGAATCTAGAATCTGCTCTTTGACAAATGCTAAAGGGACAGCACCTTAGGTCATGAAAGGACTGTGTAAATACATAGGCTGACCATGATTCATTTAGATCTCGAAGCCGTATCCACCAATAAGTTTAAATCAAAATTACATTACAATCCATCTGATTAGACGAGACGTATGTCTCGACCAATCGTGTTGATTGTTGTCTAATTTTATAGGTAAACTGGAAATTAGACTTTTCGACGAATTCAATCGAAGATTTGTAATTTCATATCTAGAACATTGCTGCACGTCGTGTTAAATCCATTTAATAATTATTATCTTTAATACGTACTTGATCGGGACTAAAGTTTTTCTGTGGTGGAGTTGTTGCCTGAAACTTCGCCCTATTAACGCATTCCACCGTTGCCATGTAAATCATTAACAAGACAATTCTAAAATCCATGTTTTGGCTAAACAATTGCCTCACGGTGTTACAAACAAATAAACAGACAAAATGAACCTTGCATGCGGACGATGTAGCAAAACACCTGTCGTGCCTTTTATATACAGATTTAAAGTCATCTGTCATTTGAGATAAATTGCTCATTACATTTTTGATTCGGTAGTTTGAGAAAACAATATGATATTGTCACACGTTTCTGCAATTGATAGGAATACCTTTGATCGACGTTACGATCTTTTAAAGACATAGATAGAAAATGACTAGGATAGTTTACAAAGCTAGGTCTAAATATACCGATCGTTCCTAGATGATAACCTCAGCGGCGCGTTCTTAAGAGCGAGATCTCTTGAGATATCTTGAGATTTGTTAAGATGTTTTAGGATAAAGCGTTCTTTACAGCAATACCTTTAAGACGCGCGATGGGAAGCGTAATTACTCCATATTTCGTGCGGAACCCATCGGTTCACTCTGTAGAAACAATACAAGAGAGAATTGACCGAGTTGTTCCGAATTCTCCATGGTACCATAATAATGCCCCATAGGCCCCTACTTCATACAAATGACGTTATCATGACATCATTTGTAAGAAGTATGTAGCATTTGGAAGACCTCAGTGAGAATTTAGGTCTTAAAACGCTTCTTCTGAATCATCTTAAGAAATCTTAAAAAGTCTCGCTCTAAAGAACCCCTCAGAATCTGATAAGACACAATGATTTTTGATAGATATATAAATTATATTTTTATGCTTTTCATATTACCCGACTGCTGTAGCATATCACTTAAAAGAACACTTTACTTGACAACATTATTGAAGGCTGGCAATAAAATCGCTCATCAAAATTAGTTTTGCTGATTTTGTTGTATAAGTTAAGGCATGCCATTGTTTTGTAACTGAAACCGCTAAAACATTATTGGAACATGCAGATTCAAGAACTAATATACATGTATATCGTATCGCTATTGTCCCATGAGAGCTGTCAGTTCACAAACGGTTCTTGCCAGGTTTTGCAAATACACCTACTTGCAAGTGTCCTCATGCTTTTAAGCTGGTAAATCTTATATACATGTATAGTTTCTTTCTGTCATAAAACATAAAAGTAAAAAAGAATCATTTATTAAAATTTCAAGGCCTTCTCTCATGGAATGCCACTTAGTAGTTTTTAAAAATTGTGCCATTTCGAAAAAGCTGATTCAATTTCTGCATAAATCTGGCATTTGTAAATACTTCATATTTTGATTTGAAGATCCATGCTCACAGCTACTTACTTATTTTCGGGGTAATTTTCTGTAAAAATAACTGTACATTATTAAAATATGGCCTTTAATATTTCCCTTTGCAAAATTTCAGCTTCGTCTGAGAAAATGACGAAAATGAGGAAATGCTACTTATACGTACTGGTCCAAATTATAAACTGTTGCAGTTCATAAAACAAAAGTTACTTGAGGTTGAAGTTTTCTGTGTTCTAGCAGAAAAAGCATTGAAAGAAAATAATAAAAAGCTGGTTATCAGGACATTTCTTCTTTTCTCTTAATATTTTTCCAAATCTACTTCTACAAGAGATGTCAAAGCCAGGGCTTGCGCGGAAAAGAATGAAGGGTCCGTAATAAACTGTATTGGCTAAGATTACGACGGATATAAAACCCCATATCACATCATTTCGTAAACATGATCAACCAGCTGTAAATATTGTATATAGTTTTACACCAATTAATGATTATTGATTTATGCCATTGACTGTATGAATCTTGTATTATGTCATATAAAGTCTATAAACGATGTGACAATATGCTAAAAGCTAACTTTTGTGGATCATTAGATATTTAGGCCTCGGGATACTAATGTACCTTTAAATAAAAAGGGGCTAACTCATCATAAAAACAAAGAATTATATTATTCAGCATTTCTGGAAACAAATACCGTGCCGCCAAAAACTGTTTTTGTGTTCCATAAATCTTTTAGCAGTGTACAAACGGGAAACGAATGACCTTGGCTAAAATTTACCTTTCCCAGCTCAACGATATCTTTTTATACACCATTTTTTCAATGACAGAAGTACAAGAATGATGCAAATATCAAGTCAGTTTTTTTTTCAGTTGAGTTTGGTTTTAAAGTTATTGTTAATAATTACGTCGGCCATTTTTTTCAAGTGATGACTCATTTATGGCCATTCACTATCTAAAGACTGTAGCCAAGGCAATGGCATAGGTACATGTATTTTTATCGTCCGATCGAAATAAACAAAATGATACACCTTACATTACATGTCATTGCTCTACCTTATAGACACACTCGTCATAGTTTTAAAGTATGTTGAAGAGATCGGAGCATACGTGAAGAAATACAAACGTGGCCATTGCCCTTAAGCAAATCGATCTTCATATAATGTTTCTTTTTTGTAACTTTTCAAGGTTTGCATAAAATCTATTGAATAGTATATGGCGACAAATAATGCGGTATTGTTCATTTTCTTTTCCTTCGCAAACGTTTGAAACATTGCAAACAGATGTTAAATGGTACGAACTCTATGCGGGAATCATAGGACACATTTCGTTATTCTTTGATGATTGATAATTATATATTGATTCTCCAAAAGTACAAACAAATTAAAGAAGGGGTCGGAAACGCATTGTCTCGGATTTTCTTGAAACTTTCAGGAAAGTTTCCTTGTTGGCCACTAACAACGTTTTAGAGAAAAAAACACTTGCCGGTCGAAATTGGTTTCCATGGTCTCGCAGACTGACTAGGGTTGCTGAACAATTCCTAGAAGGTCCCTTCTAGTCAGACATGTCATATTTTAAATGTGATTTTTTATTGTCTGACGTCATTCAAATGCGTGCACACGATTTAGAAATACTCGTACATTCCATAGACATATTGTAAACATGAATACCAGCATACATTGCAAGAAAGGGAAACTATGAAAATGTACCATTTATACACGCTTTGTTTGTTTTATGCAGTTTGAATAGGATTCTTTCATATTATCAGATAATCAGAACTCGGCAACAGACAAACTTCAATTCTCGGGGTCTGACTGACTTTAAAGCATGTTTCATTTATTCCATTCCCAAACAGTGCAATTTTAACGTGGTCCAGTTTGAAAGCTACTGCATATGACAAATTTTTGGTTAATGAAGATATATATATACATACTAAGAGAAAATATTGAGACAATAGGAGAAAATGCTGGTTATCAGCATTTTCTCCTTTTGCCTCAAAAGTTTCTAAAACTTTTTTTTTCCTATTTGGGACGTCAAAACAAGGTCTTGTTTGGAAAATGGTTGAGGTCCGTGTTGAGAAACATACGAGAGCTGAACAAAAAGTTCGTATTCTTCATGTTTAACTAAAACTTTTCTAAGAATGATAATATAGGGTTAATTCACTTTTTTGAGGACGAAAACATTCGCAGAGGTCCAAGAAATACGTTAACGCCCGAGTGCGCAGCACGATGGTCGCTTTGGTATTTTGAGGGCCTTTGCGAATGTTAACGACCGAAATATACGTGAATTGACGCTATTAATGGACGTTTAACAGAACTTTAATGTGATCTTACGTTGACTGATTAGTACCGGTGTTAATGTGCTATCAATAACATTTTGCGATTTCTCCAATCTTCATTACCTTTAACCCTTTCCCAAACAAGACCTGGTTTTGACGTCCCTTATTGAATTGGCTTGGGAATACATTGAGGCAAAAGACGAAAATGCTGATGACCAGCATTTTCTTCTTTTGCCTCAGTGTTTTCTGGTTATATTATTTACTAATTTTACCCATAGAAACATTCATTTTGTCGTCTGTAACAGCTTTCAAATTGGACAACCTTAAAATTTTGTCGTTTGAGAAAAGGTTTAAGTGATCGAATGGTTAAATGGTTAAAAAGATACTGTAACTTCAATGTCTGTTCACTTTGACCAATTACCACACGTGGCTAAATTTCAGACTTCCCAACAGGCCCGTAGGAACAGGGGGGGGGGGGGGGGGCTAGGGGGGCTAAGCCCCCCCCCCCCAATATTGGGCCAAAATGACGAATTTTCTTAATTTTACACTGAAAATTTTCGGAAAATCCAAATTAGCCCCCCCCCCAAAAAAAAAAAATTCAGGACAAGGGCTTTAGCCCCCCCCCCCCCCCAATATGAAATTACTTCCTACGGGCCTGCCCAATATTGAAAAATGTTGCTCGCAACAATTTCATTTGAATGGAATTTTACATCTCTTGGTCTTTCTATGTAGACTAGATTATGTTTCTTTTTTTCATTTTCCACAATGTTTCCCAAAATATTGACCGGGTAAGGCATCAAAAGGCGCCACTGTTTTTCAATGGCTTTAACTACATAACAGGTACGTAGGGGGGGGGGGCGCTCAAGTCCGAATCAATGTCTGAATGAATTTGGAATTTGGCTTTTCAATGTAAAAAGGGAAATCCAGCATTTTGGCCAATTTTGGGAGGCTTAGACCCCCCCCCCCCCCCCCCCCACACACACACACACCGCCACCACCCCCTGGCTACCTGTACCTACAGATATACCCGGCCGCGGTAGATATTTTTTCTGACAAATATGCCCCACAACAATGATTCACTGGCAATGGATTGATATTCGTTTAACCCTTTCCCAAACAAGACATGTTTTTGACGTCCCTCATAGAAAAGGCTTGCGAAAACATTGAAACAAAAGAAGAAACTGCTGATAACCAGCAGTTTCTCCTTTTGTCTCAATATTTTCTGTGTCATATTTTACACAAATCATATCTTTCATAACATTTATTTTGTCATTTGTGGCAGATTTTGAAGTGGATCACCCTATTTTTTTTTCGTTTGGGAAAGGGTTAAACTAAATGGGTGAGAAGCTAGAAGATCGGTTAGGATGTTGTGGTACTTCTCGCAGAAATCCATAGTAAGATGCTTCAGCCTTCGCAAAATTTCCATAAGCAGTTGAAAGAGTCATTATACCTCATCAATCAATCAACTTATCAATCACAACAGATATAACATGAAAAATGAAACATGTACATTCATTGAAATAGGAGGATTTTTATTTATGTGAACTAGTAAAAAGATTTTTAATGTATCATCTGTCATGAAGCGCTAACACCATCGGCAACAACGGACTAAATTCGCCAAACGTGAATACATTTATAGGCCTGTGACGTTACGTCGTAGATTTCATCCTTGACTTACCCAGTTAAAAAACAAAAAGAATACAGCAATCATTATTTTACAAGGTTCCCACTTCCGATAAGAACCATTTAAAAAATCCCCGATCAAACCCGACAAAATGACATCTTCTCGATCTCTAGTCGATAAAACCCTATCTCTATAGTCGATATAATCGGTAGGAAGGAATTTGGAATAGGTCGAATTGATCGGTATGCTGTCGGGAACCACTCAAATGCATGTAGTCGTATATGTAGAGATTATCGTTTAAAGTTGGTTGTAGGTTAGGTAAAGGATATCAGTGGGAGCACACTCGATCTCGAGAATATAATTGATTCTTGATCAGGACATTCTTCTACTCGATAAATACACGATCGCGTCGCGACCCTCGATCGCACACAAATATTTTTTTATAAAAGAAAAATTAAAAAAGACTTTGGGATATACATTTACATATTCTGTAAATCACTATCTTTTTTCGCATTCTTCAAACCTTTTTCAACTATGTCTCGTATCAACGGAATTAGATCTATTTAGAGTTGACGAAAATGTTGTGTCAGATGGTTCCCCACCGTGAGGTACAACTGGACATGAAGTACAATTGAGCCGGGATCTGGAAAAAACGTCCCATATAACAATACAAGTTGGGTTTCAAGATCATCCTGTTGTCAAATGCAGTCCAATATGCATCCATGCTACTTTCTTTAAGCTACTACAGGTCATGAGGAAGCTATTAGAGAACAACACGGATCCTGATCAGACTGTGTGTATGCACAGGCTAGTCTGGATCTATGTTTGGCTCAAAAGCCTTAAGGGACGTTTTCCAGATGAAAAAGAAACACAGCAAACAATTAAACTCATTCATATTCGTTTATTTTGACCTTTTTACAATTAAACTTTTTTTGTTATTTCAAATGGGCGCACCTCCATTTCGGAAAAAAGGAAACACATCGTTGGTCACACTAAAAAATGTCTGTTTCACAGCTTAAGGTAGTCTACCCCTTATGAGATTCGCGCGACGTCGGAATTATTCGGGCGCGGTCGTAAACATTCAGCGGTGGAACTTTACACCGCCGAATTTTTACGACCGCGTGCGAATAGGTTCGAAAAATACGATCTTTTGTGAATTTCAAAATGGCCATATTACAGGTAATCTACCTTAAAATCTGCATTCATTTTGAATATGACCGACGATACAAGAAGATCTATAAAAACACATTTAAGGATTACAACCCATCATTAGATACCAAACTCTTAAGGCATCTTCAGTCGTCATCTTAACCCATTACCAAACGACAAAATTTTAGGGTGATCCAAAATTGAAAGATCCTGCAGACGACAATTTCAAGTGAATGGAGCTTTTGATTTTAATGTCTTTTTGGATGGAAAACATTGTGGGAAATGAAGAAATTGCTTGTCACAAGCAATTTCTTCATTTTCCACGATGTTTTCTATGGCCATTATTTTGAGGGGAGTCAAAAAGAGTCATTGTGTGGTAATGGGTTAATTTGTGTACACGGAAATAAACGAGAGAGACTCACGTGAATTTCAATTTCCATTTCTACATGATTCCTGAAGCTTCGCGATCTGTTTTTGGTTAATGATGGGTTGCAATCCTTAACTTCATGTTGTTGCATATTCTTCAGTAAAACGCACGAGATTAAAAAAAAAAACTCTCATTTTGTTGACAAAAATATGTATCCATCGTTTTTATTCCATATGATTGGCGACTTATCTTTGGCTTCTTGTATTAATACATCTTCTTTAGATGGTCGTAGGGTGTATGTGGGTGGGAGTGGTGAGGGTGGTGGTCATACTTCTCCGGGAATTGAACACAAGCTGCAAAAAGAAACAGAAGAAACGAGATTTAGAAAATGAACAATGAATCGTATCGTCGGTGTTATTGCAATACCTCGTAACTACAGCTTTAATCAAGCTGTAGTTACGACGTACTGTAATAACACCGCCCATTTATGTGTATATTCAACGATTTAATTGGTCTATTTTAGATGGTCGTAGGGCGTATGTGGGTGTGGGTGGTGTTCATACTTCTCCAGGAATTGAACACAAGCTGTGGAAGAAAAAACAACGAGATTTTGAAAATGGACAATGAATCATATCGTCGGTGTTATTGCAACACCTCGTAACTACAGCTTTAATCAAGCTGTAGTTACAACATGTTGTAATAACAAGGCCCATTTCACTGTGCCTTCAACGTTTTAGTAGGTCTTTTTAAGATGATCGTAAGGCGGATGTGGGTGGGGATGCTTCGAATATTCAGTAGGTCTTCTTGAGATGGTCGTAGGGCGCATGTGGGTGGGGATGGTGAAGGTGGAGATCATACTTCTCCGGGAATTGAACACAAGCTGCAAAAGAAACACAAGAAAGAGATCTCGAAATTGGACAATGGAAGATATAGTCGGTGTTATTGCAACACCTCGTAACTACAGCTTGAATCAAACTGTAGTTTCGACGTGCTGTAATAACACCGCCCATTTATGTGTATCTTCAACGTTTTAATATGTCTATTTTAGATGATCGTAGGGTGCATGTGGGTGGGGGTGGTGTGGATGGTGATCATACTTCTCCGGGAATTGAACGCAAGCTGTGGAAGAAACAGAAGAAACGAGATTTAGAAAATGGACAATTAATCATAAAGTCGGTGTTATTGCAACACCTCGTAACTACAGCTTTAATCAAGCTGTAGTTACGCTGTAGTTACGACGTGTTGTAACAACACCGCACATTTCTCTGTATCTTCAACGTTTACATGTAATGGGTCTAATTTTAGATGCTCGTATGGCGCATGTGGGTGGGGATGGTGTGGATTGTGATCATACTTCTCCGGGAACTGAACACAAGCTCCAAAAGAAACAGAAAAAACGAGATTTAGAAAATTGACAAGGGATCGTATCGCCGGTGTTATTGTAACACCTCGTAACGACAGAACCAAGCTGTAGTTATGACGTGTTGAAATAACACCGCCCATTTATGCGTTTTTTCAACGATTTAATTGGTCTATTTTAGATGATCGTATGGCGCATGTGGGGGTGGTGTGGGTGGTGATCGTACTTCTCCGGGAACTGAACACAAGCTGCAAAAGAAATAGAAAAACGGGATTTAGAAAATGGACAATTAATCATATAGTCGGTGTTATTGCAACACCTCGTAACTACAGCTTTAATCAAGCTGTAGTTGCGAGGTGTTGTAATAACGCCGCCCATTTATGTGTATCTTCAACGTTTAATAGGTTTATTTTAGATGGTCGTAGGGTGTATGTGGGTGGGGATGGTGGGGGTGGTGATCATACTTCTCTGGGAATTGAACACAAACTGCAAAAGAAACAGAAAAACGAGATTTAGAAATACATTAAATCATATCGCCGGTGTTATTGCAACACCTCGTAACTACAGCTTTAATCAAGCTGTAGTTACGATGTGCTGTAATAACACCGACAATATTTGTATGTTGCTTCGAAGATTTAATAGGTCTTTTTAGATGGTGGTAGGGTGTATGTGGGTGGGGGTGGTGTGGGTGGTGGTCATACTTCTCCGGAAACTGAACATAAGCTTCAAAAAGAAACAGAAGAAACGAGATTTTGAAAATGGACAATGAATTTTATCGCCAGTGTTATCACAACACGTCGTAACTACAGCTTTAATCAAGCTGTAGTTACGAGGTGTTGTAATAACACCGCCCATTTATGTGTATCTTCAACGCTTTAATTGGTCTTTTTAGATGATCGTATGGCGCATGTGGGTGGGGGTGATGTAGGTGGTGATCATACTTCTCCGGGAATTGAACACAAGCTGTAAAAGAAACAAGAAAAACGAGATTTAGAAATACATTAAATCATATCGCCGGTGTTATTGCAACACCTCGTAACTACAGCTTTAATCAAGCTGTAGTTACGAGGTGTTGTAGTAACACCGCCCATTTCTGTGTATCTTCAACGTTTTAATTGGTCTATTTTAGATGGTCGTAGGGTGCATGTGGGCATGGTGATCATACTTCTCCGGGAATTGAACACAAGCTGTAAAAAGAACAGAAAAACGAGATTTAGAAAATTGACAAGGGATCGTATCGCCGGTGTTATTGTAACATCTCGAAACTACAGCTATCAAGCTGTAGTTTCGAGGTGTTGTAATAACACCGCCCATTTATGTATATCTTCGACGTTTTAATTGGTCTTTTTAGATGATCGTATGGCGCTTGAGGGTGGGAATGGTGAGGGTTGTGATCATACTTCTCCGGGAATTCAACACAAGCTGTAAAAGAAACAGATAAACGAGGTGAATCATATCGTTGGTGTTATTGTAACACCTTAAAGTTCCACCGCCGAATGTTTTCGATTGTCACCCAAATAATTCCGACGTCGCACGAATCACATTAGGGACAGACTACCTTGATAATTAGTTAATTACCCTTACCCTTATCATCATGGATAACTCGCATCATCGAAGACAAACTGAGGCCGAAGTAATGTTGTAGGATACCCTGAATCATTTTATAGATGATAGCGGAGACGTTGCGAGAGGAGAAAGTATAACAAGAAATAAATAAAAAGGACGACAAATATGAAAGGAGCAAGAAAATAAAAAGAACGCGAAGGATTTACTAAACAATACATGTACCTTTATCGTCGTGAATAACTCGGATCATCGAAGACAAGCTGAGGCCAAAGTAATGTTGTAGGATACCCTCAATGATTTTAAAGGTGTGCGCGGACGGATGCTTCCTTCTGGTCTTCACAACAACATAGGGGTCTGAACATTCAGTCGGACTTATCACCTTGTTACAGCCTCGCTTGATGGCAAATGTCTTGTAGTCGGTGGCGACAATCACGCTTGGTCCAGAAATAGCGTTACCTGCAATAAAACCATAACGTCGGCTACGTTCGAAAATGACGTAACTACAGCTTGAGTTACGTTGTTTTTGAACGATGACGGCACTGAATTGCTATTCAAATTTTATTTTTTGTAGCATTTTAGCACTTTCAAAGGAAAAACGTCTTGTAATTTAGTTTCAACATTTGGTGCATACATAAATAATAACGGCGTTACCGGACTTGTCCCGAACGCGATACCACTCATTGAACTTTTTTAACTTTTTTATGAAACTAACTACCAAAAAATATAGAGACAAATGAAAATGGGACAAAGACACATTTTAGTTCACATTGTTGCACGCTTTGGTCCTAAAAAAATTCAGAATCACAAAATTAAATCTTTTTTTTTTCAATACATTGTATTGTTAAAATCAAATACGGCCTATTCGTACGAGTTATTGTTAGTGAAAATAATCAGACTGACGTACAGTGTATCCGTTCATAAATATATCTTCTGTGACATATATAAATGTCAAAAGACCCGGTTATAAACGCTTCCGTGCCCATACCGCGTCCACATCACGTCCAAAATTATGCTGCATGTGTCGCCTGTTTTAGACGTGCTATGGCCGTGATTTGGACGTTTAATGGTGTATGTGACCAGGCCTTAATCTCGGGGAGTTTCGTAACGAGCTCCCTTTATCACTAGCTTGGGTTTTGATTGGTTATTCAGGCCCGTAGGATGCAATTCTATATCGGACGGAATGAAGCCCCTGCGTCTGAATTGGGGGTGCAAGTTGGATTTCCCTGAAATTTTAGTGTTAAATAAGGAAAATTCGGCACTTTTGCCCATTTTCGGGCGGGGCTTAACCCCTTCTTAGACCCCTCTCTTTTTCCTATGGGCCTGCTGTTTATTTTTTCTTACCGAAAGTGTCCTTTGATTCGTAATTTCCTGGTTTATCTCCAGGGGTTAAGATCAGATTAATCTCTGTACACTCAGAATCCTCTGGCCTGAAGAAGAAAAAAGAGAATTTTAAGGTAGAATACCCGTGATGTGGCCAATTTGAGATCCATAAAACATGATTTCTTTCGAGTGGCGTCGTTACGTATCCGAACTTATTCGAGCGAAGTCTTAAACATTCGGCGGTGGAAAGTTCCACCGCCGAATGTGTTGGATGTCGCCCGAATAATTCCTTAATCTCGTTAGGGGTAGACTACCTTAATTGTCTATCTTTAAAAATCAACCACACAGAAAAAGTTAAAATTTTGTCTACATCTAACTAGGGGTTGTAGAAGACATTGCAAGTATTGCATGGTTTTTCAGGTTTAACTGCTTTCATTTTATTGTTGGCGCAAGATCGTATGGCACATGTTTACATTTAGTCCAAATGTAAACAAGACATTGTTGTATAAAAGACGAATAAATTCTTTATAAATAGTGACGTAGACATGTTGAAAATTTAGGTACAGTGATAGAGCGGTCTGTTCACTGTTCAGAGTTTTCTGTGTTTTATCGAACAATGTTTTGTTTACATTTGAACAAAACGTAAACATGTGCCGTACGATCATGCGCAAACAATACATGTCATTGACCTACTTGCAAAACATGTTCATATTTTGTAAATATTGATATCGCATATATCAAAAAAGTTTTGTATTATAGTGCGCGGATATAAAAGCTGCACAAGAGAGAATGAATGAAATATCTTTACGAAAAAACAAACAAAAACAGGCGTGTAATTTAAAATAATAAAATCCAAAGCTGTGCTATGTCAAATGAAATCTGTGATATTCCATCAATTATCATTTACAGGTCACTTTGTCCAGCTTTGTCGTTATCTGTGATGTTGAAAATAAACGTATTTGTCTGAATTCTTCTGAAGATCTTAAAGTTCGGGTAACGCCGTCAATTTCCGTTGTCACCGATACCGGCGAACTGGCGCGAAGTGTTTGGTACATGTATATAATGAAGGATGGAGTACGATAATGCATTGTATGTTGTGATCGTAATCGATAGTTGTCGCTTCATGGCCGTTTACTTAGTTATCCATCTTTCTTTTTGGTTTAGTTTCAAGTAATTCATTTTGTCACGTGATTTGAAAACATACAATCACTAATTGAAATTAAAATTAATTTGGCCTCGTCAATCAAAACCGTTCTTATCTATTTCGGTACTTTTAATTGTAAAATGAGTGTGCTGATTAGTAACATTATAGGATAAGCAAATATATGCTTTTTTGAAATCCTCGTAACTGCAGCTTGGATAAGCTGTGGTAACAATTTCGAAGAAAGGCGAATGGTACTGTTAATTGTAAAATGATTGTGCTAAATAATAACATTTTGAATAAAGCTTCAAACAAGCTGCAGTTTCGAAGTTTTCAAAAAAGAGACCAATTCTAGGCTAAAAAGCTTTTATTATACCTGTACGTTTCTTTTAAATCGACAACGCCGTCTGGTCGCATACTGTACTGTGATACCATGTTTGTAAAGCCGAAAGATCCGACCCAGCTACATGACGGCAATCTTGCGACAATGTACCAGTTACCGAGATACTGAAATGTGATAAAGGGAGGTAATTCAAATTAAAAATAATGAACTTTCTCGGCACATGTAAGTCTGTTTTGAAGTTTACAACACCATCGTCATCAAAGTTGATAAACGGGCACGATTGGGCCCAGTTGCATGATGGCAATCTTGCAACAATTACCTAAGTATTGAAATACTGAAATGAAATTAAGGGAGAGGATTTGATTTCGAAATGATGAAATTTCACGACATCTCTATGTTTGTTATATGTATTATAAATGGCTGTGGTCAAGTTATTGGAGCATGCTGTACTGTGATACCATGATTGTAAAGCCAAAAGACCCGACCCAGCTACTTGAAGGCAATCTTGCGACAATGTACCAGTTACCGAGATACTGAAATGTGACAAAGGGAGGTGATTCGAATTAGCAATATCGAACTTTCACGACATCTGTAAGGTTGTTTTGAAAGATAACGATTGCAATGGGATCAAACTTGGTAATGCAAGAAATCTGACCCAGCTACATGACGGCATTCTTGCAACAAATGTACCAGTTACCGAGAAACTAAAATGAGATAGAGGGATGATATTTAAACCAGAATTAACGAAATTTTACGACATATGGTAGTTTTGCTTCGAAGTTTATAACAATTGGTACATGTCCGACGCAGCTACATGACGGCAATATTACAAGTTCAATGTTCGATCTGTAGGTTTTGGAGATAAACTGTCCAATGAATATACTTTACCTGATATTTTGACTAAGCAATTTGAATAATAACACAGACTGAAGCTCCACATTAAAGGGACATTCAATTCGGTTTAAAGAATGTCTTGATGTCAGGATTGTTTACTCTGTGCGTATAAATGCTATCACGTTTTTGAAGTTGTTGCTTATGAGCAAAAAATACGCATATACAGTTGAGATAGAAACAAAAAATGCATATAAATCTGAACTACTGTCCACACCATTTGATCAGTTTTTTCCATTACACTTAAATATAAATTTCTCGTAAACGGCACAATCGTTTGGCTTGGAAGGACCTCTTCTATGGAGGCGAGAAATCTCCCTGAAATGCTCAAATAGAAAAGTCAATTTTAAAAACATGCAAATTGATAATTATTTCGAGCTGCATTGATAGATGTATACTATCATATGAAAACTGATTTTGTACAATCAAAATGATTCAACATGTACAGATGACTCTTGGTTTCTGTAGCTACCCCAAAAATTTCATTTTCTTACCCCGTCCGTATTCATTTAACCAAAATTTAGTTTTCTATGGTTTTATTAGCAAGGATTTTTCTGTTAATGTAAGAACAATTGGTGTTGAAATCATAAACCAGTTTTCGTTTTCTCCTTAATGCGCATGCGCATCCCTGAAACGAGTTTAAAGGTGAAATCTTCCCGCCAAAATATGGCAATTGGAATATGAGTACATTTTCAGTATGGAAGTATGTCCCCCCGTGACCAAGGAAATCCTTTTTACCAAGGAAGCCTATGGTCAAGTTATACAACATATGTCAATAGGAAGCTGGGTCAAGGGGGGGAACGATGTTTGCCAGCCCAGGGAAGGTAGGTATTCCTAGGTATTTGGCGGGAAAGTGCGCTTTTAAGTTGTTTCAATGATGCGCATGCGCAAAACGGACAAAACCAACGTTACCATATGATGTCAACACCATTTATCCTTATATCTGTAGAAAATAAGTTGCAAATAAAACACAAAAACTTCATTATACCTCGTATATGACTACCGGTAGTAAAAGAAAATAAAACCATTTAGGTGCGTACAAAAATCAAGAGTTATCTGCACCTACAGAACTTTTTGATTGGAATAAAATCGGTATTCGATTCATTTATTTATATACCTAACCATAAAGCTTAACTTTGTTTTCTCAATTTGTAAGTTTTGAAAATTTACCCATCGAGCTGAGCCTTTTAGGGAGAGTTCTCGCCTTATCCATAGGGGTCCTTTGCAGCATTTGCCTAAAATATATGATCTTTCAGATACTAATAAAAGTAAAATTTATGAAAAAATATCTGTGAAATGTCATTTTAAAATTGTTTGAGAGAAAACGTTTTGTCCCGTTCTATTAATTCAAATGCACCAGTTTCTGTTAATTGAAATACACCTTCTTTGTCAGTTTATTTTCAGTTCAAAACTCGCTCGGACATTTTGTCTTTTATGTCAATTATCGCGTTTTCTTGTAAGATATGACCTTAATTTATCTACAATGTAATGAAATTTTATAGCGACATTCATCCATTTAACCATTGTCCATTGATTAATTGCTTTGACATCGCCAAACGAATGCATACACAACTTTGGAAAATGATAAAGCGAGTGAGGAAAATGCTGATAACATCATCTCTTTCCATGATTCAAGCGTTGTCTATTTTGCTCGTGTATTGCCCATTCTAACTTGACATGATCAAAGTATTGCCATTTTGGAAAGTTTGAAACTTAGTTTCATTTTGCATTAGAACAAAGAAAATCATATTACTGTATTTTCCAGTTACATTTAGGATCTCGGATTGTGAAATTCGAAAGCCTGTACAGACACCAAATTAAATCATAAAATGTAATGACATGTAGAGCTTTTGTTACTTAGCAGAGAACATAATATTATAGCGGCAACAATTTCTTCTTCTGTGTTAAATCTTTCCCAAGCTTCTTCTATTGCTCACGTGAAAACCAGGGATGCGTCCTTTATAGCGAGATTATTAAAGATTTCTTAAGATGTTTTTAATAAAGCTTTTTTAAGACCTAGGTTATGACTGAGGTGTTCCAGATACTCAATAACGTGTAAAAATGGTGTCATGATGACGTCATTGGTATGAATTGTGGGGCATTTTCATGGTACCATGGACCATTCGGAACAATTCGGTCAATTCTCTCTTATATTGTTTCTACAGAGTTAGCCAAGGGGTTCCACACGAAGTATAAAGCAATGGCGCTTCCCTTTGAGTGTCTTAAAAATCTCATTCTATAGAACTCTTTGTCGAAAAAAATAAATAAAAAATCTCAAAATAGCTCAAGAAAATCTCGCTCTAAAGAACGTGCCTCAGGTCTTTTTTTGCAAACAAGTATCAGTGTCAGTTTGACCGGATATTGCTGCCTCTTCAACGAAAACCCCCATGTAGCTTGCTTACAGCGGTAGTTACGAGGATTTTGTTGAAAAGCGACGATACATACTATGAGTCATAATAAGCATAAGACATGTTTTAGACATGATTTCACTGAACATATGACCAATTATCTTGTTGTTTAACTTTTTTCAGAAAAAGTATTTTTGTTTTTAACGAAAGAATGATACTCACTTTCTTTATATTAAAATTCTTCTGTGGCGGAGGGGTTCTATTATATTTCTCATAATCAACTACATCACTACAAACCGTTGCTATAGCAACCAGAAAACAAACTAGCTTAAGTGCCATATTCAGTCCGGTTTATATTCCTATCCTTGCCTTGTCTTTTAAATTCAATACGAAACAGAACATTCGCCCAAAAGACAGCTCAAAGATGAAATTCAACTTAGATGTCGCGACCTTTATATATTTGAAGAAGCGATTATTCATCGTGACCGACGCCTCATTGACTTTTGTCTATCATGAAAGCTTCTTTTCGAACGTCCGCTTGATCAATTGCCGTTGTTTATTATGATCGTTTCAATATTTTTTCTTGATTACGTGACATTAAAGGGCAACATTGACTTGTATCATTTTTTGCCATCCCGTAGACATTCAATAACACATTAAGAGGTGAATTTCCATGTTCCGCACAATAATGTACGCCATTGAATACATATCAAAACATACATAGAATGGAAAACATGTGATATTTGAGATTCCTGTGAAATACCGAGTATAGACAAAAATGGTGTCAAAAGCAGTTTCAATCCAAAATTGAATAAGAAAGGGTCATTATTGCCTAGACATTCTGGTCTGAATTAATTTGCATTCCAGACGCATGTCTGCACCACATAGAAGGACATCGATTTTGAAAATTTACAACGAAAAATATTTTCTTTTTAAATAACGCGGCATCGTACAAGAAGTTCGAAATATTTAACTCTTTCAAAAACAAAACCTGGTTTTGACGTCCCAAACAGGAAAACCTTTGGAAAACATTGAGACAAAAGAAGAAACTGCTGATGACCAGCAGTTTCTCCTTTTGTCTCAATATTTTCTGCGCTATATTGTACACAGATCTCTTCCTTTTTTAACATCAATATCGTCGGTCACAGCCATTTTTAAATTGGACCGCCCTAAAATTTTGTCGTTGGGAAAGGGTCAAGGATTGGATTGGGTTGAGTTTTACGTTCTACTCAACAGCTAAGGTCATATGGAGACGGGACTTCGGTTTAATGTCTCATCCGAAAGACTGGAGAAGCGGAGAAGCAGGGGATCGAACCGGCGACCTCTGTGTTTCAAGTCCAGCGCGTTACCACCTCCTCCGCCCCCGAAAGGGTTAAGGAACCCAGGTTATTTTATCTGGGCATCAAAACAACGTGAGGTGGGTAGTCAAGACGTGCTCGTTTGCGTAGTTTATCCATACAGGGGAACCACGTGACTGAAAAATGTCAGAAAATCGTCAATTATTATGTTTATACGCGATCAATTCTATTTCGGTTTGAAGCAGAAAAGTTCGAATATGCCATGAATTTGCAGGGCAGGTAAATATTTTAAAGACCAGCTGATGAAAAAGGTTAATGATGACCAACTTTAAAAAACACTTTTTACAATAACTTTTTGTCGGCTTTTTGTATAAGATCTCTTAGTTCCAGTTTCGACATTCTCTGCCTCAAACCACTTTACAATTTAGTGTTCGACCTAGGTTTTGGACCAATGAAATTGCAGTATATTTGAAAATATCGACGCTATATTTCACATAAACTATGTCACGGATATACATAGCCACGCCCCCCTTTCCTGTTCAGTTATGAAAAATGATGTAATTTTTGGGTTAATGATGTGATTTTTGGGAAGATGATGTAATTCCAGTAAGATCCGCTCGATAGTAGCTCCGGTCGGAGGCGTGGTTTGAATGCCACTAGAAGCGTTTGTTTTCATTGGTTGACGAACACAAAGTCAGATAGAGTCTGTATAGTAGATTCTACGCGACATAAACGTTCAAAGGCTGTGCTTTTTTAATGTGTATTTCGCGTAGAATCTACTATAAAGCCTCTATCTAATACATGTCTGGTGTTAACAGAATTATTGAAGATCTTTACAAATTGTTTTACAACGTGAGCGTTAACATTTACGTAATAAAAAGCCATTTATTTGGGTCAACCAAAATAAAGAAGTATAGGACATGTACATATAACTAGTAGTTTTTTGTGGTTTCTATCCAAAATCATAGTCTTTGAAAAGTACAGGAATGCATAAAACGTCTTGATTATGATTCACAAATTATGGAATTAATGTCGATTTTGCTGAGCTGAAAGATTTGTCTTTACACATTCACCAATGTACACATATACAATATTTCTTGCACATATTTGTATTTTTCTGCATTTCCGATTAACTCCTTTTGATTGTAGATACTTATTTAAATCGTCTGCTAACTTGAAATGTTCAATTTAATTCCACGCTAAAGGCTTTGGTGAATCAAAATTGCCACTTTGCGTTGTTTTGTCAGAAATCTCCCCTTTACAAGTGGCGATTCTTTTATCTGTTATTTAACCCTTTCTAAAACAAGTTATGGTTTTTACATACGAAGACACAAATCTTGCGAAAACATTTAGGCAAAAGAAGAAAATAATGATAATCAGCATTTTCTATCGCCTAAATATTCTTAGGCTTTATTGTTCATAAATTATATATGTATGTATTTCAACGCGTATTTTGTCATGTGCAACAGATTTCAAATGGTATCTGACTTATTTTTGACCGTTTGGGATAGGGATAACATAGGTTTGCACGCACTTGTTAATTGTCACTGTCTTAAAAGTATGACAAATGTCATCAATTGTGCAAAGTGTATTGAATAGCAATGAATTTCGTGTTAAAAAAGACTTGGTGTACCATTATGTTTTGATAAACCGTCAGTGTTGACTTAAAATCTCGTAACTACGGCTTGAATCAAGCCGTAGTTACGAGATTTTAACAACACCTGCAGAAATGCAATTGTTTGTCCGGAATCACGCTCAACTGGATAAAATCGGTCCCTATTGTTACTACCCAGAGTACAGACGAAATTATGCACAGCGGCCACCACCACCACTTCAAACAACAACAACAACAGCGACAACAACAGCGATAGCGAAGACAACAACATTGGTAAAGACAACAACAACAACAATAACGACGGCAACAACAACAACCATTTCGATATAGTTTTTATTAGTTCTGTTAGTGCTCGATCATGAATGATTTTTTAAAACAAAAGTTTGAAACGGAAAACTAAAAAAATGAAACTGGATTTTGTACACCGTTAAGTACATTTTTTTGACAAGCAGGGTAAACTTCTGTTAACTTTTTGACCCGGTGGTGTTTAAATGACCCTACATTTATAGCAAATCCCTGACCTTTTTTCACACTGTCCGCTTCAAACCAAAATATTCAAATTAGTCACGTTTTGACAGTTATAAAGCGGGTGAATTTCTACAAATAATAAATACTGTTGCTGTTATTTTAGAAATTGAAAATAAAGAGAGAGTATTTCACTCTCCAAGCAGGGGTAGAGAGTAGCCGTATTCGTGTCGGTGAGTCACGTGACACAACATTTTATTATTTTATGAATAGTTCTGTTGATATATAACCCATGTCATAAAGATTTGAAGCAGACAGAACAAGAAAGCACCAGCGGTAATTAAGGTAAGTTTGGAAAGCGGCCATGTGACTTACAAATTTTGTGTTTATTTTGCGGCACCAAATGCCCATGCTACAATTCTCATCAAATTTTTAAAGCGAAACATTGCCCTTTTTGTGATGATGAATTTCAAATGAAGCATTTTATTGTTCTAAATGTAAACATATGCCAGAAAACTTTAGATTCTTTTGTAAATATAGGTATTTTTGTCATAATTAGGCTAAAACAGGGTGGGTGGGGTAAGATAAAGTCAAATATTTTTTTTTTATTTGTTTGGAAGGGTGTGCTGATTTTTTTTGTAGAAATAGTTCTTTGTATTATCTTCAAAAATTACTAAAACAAAAAATATTCTTGGATAATTTTTTGCAAATTGAAAAAAAGCAAATTTTTCTCAAAAAATGTGATTTTTCAACTTTTCCTATAATTTTTTCCAGAAAATGTTTTGTTTTATTTTTCAAATATTTCTTTCAATCATCTCGTCACATTTGTGCATATGTTAAGTCTCTAAATTAATGGAACATTTGAATTTATCCATTCAGAATAACTTGTTATATGACTTTAAAACATAAGGGTAATTTTGCGAAAATTGTCATCACTAGTTAAGGGCAGATAACTCTGACACGAAAACGAGTCAGGAAACTTACCCTGATTCTTTTATATATTTTTCAGGAAATGTTGCTTTACAACACATGTACAAATAAAAAAATCATTGGACGGATAAAAAGTAAACCCCGAGTCCAAACTTACCTTAATGCGAAGGATTTTTTTTTAAAAAAACATCAGCTGATAAAAAGTGCTGGTCAAGTACTGACAAAATGCCGGCTGTCAATCAAAACCATCGATAAGCCAATGGGCGGTAAGAAAAAATGCCACATCCCCATTGTTTGTTTAAATTCTTCGTTGCACGTGATATTGTGTCGATCTATCGACTGGCAATCAAAACAATCGTCATGCCAATGCCCCCATTGTTGGTCTTAGAATCTACGTTGGGCGGGGCGATCTATCAATTGGCGTTTGGTCAATTCATGATATTCAAGTTATTGACGATTTTCTCAAACTGTTGTTTACTGTTAATACCCGTCGTGATATTTGTGTCCCGTCTAGCGTTCAATCTAGTTTTTGGACCAATTAAATTGCAGAATATTTTTAAATTTCGCCACTATATTTCGCATGAACTAGCCGGCTAGTTTTTGTGACGTCTATGCACAGTTACGTCCCATTTCCTATGCAGTGAACACTTTAAGGGGGAATGCTCCAGTTTCCTCAATTTTTTCCCAATAATAGAATTTATTCCTATTTTGTATGTTGAAATTACATGTTATTACCAATTGAAAAATGAAATAAAAATGGATGGTAAGCGATCTTGTTTGAATTTTATAGCCATTCGTATCACATACCCATACAGCGAAAAGATGCACAATTTCTTGCACATGTCCAAGGTCACTAAAATGCTAATAAAATGCTATATATTCATCGTTTAGTCCCGAAAACGGATTTAAAGTAACGTCTTACATTTGATAAGAACAGAAACCCCAAAATATGTGCTGTTATAAAAGCGTAAATGTATAAAACAGCATGCTCACGTGTTCGATCACATCAACGAAGCCGGAGTGTTCTATGTCAAAATTTGCATATTTTTGGAAATATTTTAAGTTCTACATAATAGAATTTGATAAAACTCCCTCATTGTATTAAGCAATATGTCCTGGTAATAATTCAAAAAGAAAATGTATAGGTCAGCGCACTTATTAGTGAATTACAGCAATTTTTACCAGCTACACATGAATAAAATGACGCAAAACAGTGGTAACTGCATACACACTTACGACTGTCTTGCTCTAAATAATCGATTTCCATCTTGAGGAAATCATTTTCGCTTAATAAATACACTTTTACCGTCGAAAATGGTAAAATGTAATGATGCGTTATATAATGGAAAGTATGGTAGCGAAACATATTGGTACGAAACATTTAATTTACTACAGTAATGACCGAGTGTTCCGAAAAACTGGAGCATTCCCCCTTAAGCCAGATGGAATCTGTATAGTAGATTTTACGCGAAATAAACATTCAAATGCGTGCAGCGCATTGAATGTTTATTTCGCGTACAATCTACTATACAACCTCTATCTAATACATGGTACGACATATTCGTAGTCGGGAAAAAAGAAAAATAAAAAATATAGGTAGGTGCACTAGATACTGCAAAGATTGTTGTTCTACGTATCAGGTCCTAGTTATTCATGTTTCATTTCTTTGTATTCTTTAAAGTGCAGTATCTACGATCCTCTTGTCTTAGAATGCGTACAAAATAAATTGAAACAATATTTCATCATTTGTCAGACAATCCCTTGCCGTAACAAGCCACATTTTTACGCTCAAAGAACGACAGGAAGCTTTTATAAAATATTGATAGACAAAATGCAAACAAAAAATCAACATTTTCGTATTTTCGTCTTTTCCCTCAGTGTCAAGTTGTCAACCCTTTGAAGCAAGAGGTTGTAGAATTCACATTACATTTTTTTGCTCGTTTTCTGCATCATTTGCTAAGTATTAATCCTTACAAAATTTCGTCATTTAGAAAGGGGAAAGTTGTTGACAATTACTGTTTTTTTGTTTTTCTTTAGATTGGCGGTAGCCTGTAAACGATTCAAAATCTTTTACTAATGAGGGAATAGACCGATAACGGAAAAGAGGGGAGGTAGGATGTATATTTAACTATTCAAGGGCGGACCCAGGATTTTTTTTCCAGGGGGGTCCAAGCCCAAGATTTTTTCCAGGGGGGGGGGGGTCCAAGCTCAAATTATGGCTTAAAATGTAATAAATATGTAACGTTACGCTTTATTTATATAGTCAAAATTTAATTTTCGGCCAATGCCAGGGGGGTCCGGACCCCTGACCCCCCCCCCTCCTAGATCCGCCCATGCTATTTATAGTAACAACTTATACACACTGATATTGTCCAGCAAGATTAACCCGGGACATCTGCATGTGTAATGACTCGTCTTCGGCAATGATTTGTTAAGATGCCCAACTAACGGTCTTTGCACACGAAAATTAAGTTGTCCCGGGTTAATTTGGGTGGACAATACCAGTAAAACCCTCAAATAAACCAAAATATTTGTATCGATTCTCGTTTAACTTTGAATGTATAATGCACAATGTCCTTTCTATTCGAAATAAGGTGCAAAAACAAGCACGATTGTCTTTGCATTTTAAAATTCTTCAAGCAGTTGCGACTTACACAAATCTCTCATGAAAATCTGAACTTGTACCCATTTTAATTTACCATTTCTTAGACGGTAAAAGATTGGACTGGTCTAATTTGATAGTTGCTTTCATACGACAATAGAAAAGTGGATTAACGTAGGACTCATGTACAAAACAGCGCAAAAAGTTGAGGCAAAAGGGGAAAGTATTGCATATTAGTTTTTCTTCATTTGCGAAAATATGTTCATGCCGCAGTACCATAAAATGAAGTATTGCATATACTTAAAGTGACATTTCACATTTATTTCATTTTTTAAAAGTATGACTTGATGCAAAGATTGTTTATTCTAATGCGCAGAAATGCTATCGGTTTTTAGCTCACCTGAGCACGAAGTGCTCGAGGTGAGCTATTGTGATCGCTTTTTGTCCGTCGTCCGTCCGTCTGTCCGTCTGTCCGTCTGTCCACAATTTGGTGTTTACACTCTAGCATCCACAAATATTAGTCAATCTTGACCAAACTTTGTCAAAACAAGTATGGTCATAAGTTCTCGGATGAGTTCGATTATGGGCCAGATCGGACCAGAAAGTGTGGAGTTATCTGCCCCTGAATGACGAAAAATGCTGTTTTTAACTTTGTTTACACTCTAGCATCTACAATTATTGCCCAATCAATACAAAACTTGGATATAATATTGGAGACTATAGGATCTTGGATGAGTTCGATTTTCAGTCAGATCAGGCGAAAAAGTCAAAAGTTATGTGCCCTTGAATTTGTCGAAATTGCCGTTTTCGACCGTTTTCGACCTTGTTTACACTCTAGAATCTACAATTATTGACCAATCTATACAAATCTTGAACACAATGTTGGAGACCATAAGATCTCGTGTGAGTTTAATTTTTAGTCTGATAAGATGAGAAAGTCGAGAGTTATGTGCCCTTGAATTTGACAAAATTGTCGTTTTTGACTGTTTTCGACCTTGTTTACACTCTAGAATCTACAATTATTGACCAATCAAGACAAATCTTGGACACAATGTTTTAGACCATAAGATCTTGGATGAGTCTGATTTTCAGTGTGATCTGACAAAAAAGACTAGAGTTATGTGCCCTTGAATTTGATAAAATTGTCATTTTCGGCTGTTTTCGACATTGTTTATACTCTAGAATCTACATTTATTAATCAATCAAGACAAAACTTGGACACAATGTTGGAGATCATAAGATCTCAGATGAGTTGAATTTTCAATCTGATAAGACAAGAAAGTCGGGACTTATGTGCCCTTGAATTTGACAAAATTGTCGTTTTTGACTGTTTTCGACCTTGTTTACACTCTAGAATTTTGAATTATTGACCAATCAAGACAAATCTTGGACAAAATTTTTGAGACCATAAGATCTTGGATGAGTTTGATTTTCAGTGTGATCTGACCAGAAAGAAGAGAGTTACGTGCCCTTGAATTTGACAAAATTGTCGTTTTTGACTGTTTTCGACCTTTTTTACACTCTAGAATCTACAATTATTGACCAATCAAGACAAATCTTGGACACAATGTTTGAGACCATAATATTTCGGATGAGTTCGATTTTCAGTGTGATCTGACAATAAAGACAAGAGTTACGTGCCCTTGAATTTGATAAAATTGTCATTTTCGGCTGTTTTTGACATTGTTTACACTCTAGAATCTACATTTATCAATCTATCAAGACAAAACTTGGACATAATGTTAGAGATCATAAGATCTCAGACGACTAGAATTTTCAATCTGATAAGACAAGAAAGTCGAGACTTATGTGCCCTTGAATTTGACAAAATTGTCGTTTGACTGTTTTCAACCTTGTTTACACTCTAGAATTTTCAATTATTGTCCAATCAAGACAA
This sequence comes from Fragum sueziense, assembly GCA_963680895.1. Taxonomy (NCBI): domain Eukaryota; kingdom Metazoa; phylum Mollusca; class Bivalvia; order Cardiida; family Cardiidae; genus Fragum; species Fragum sueziense. Next base: position 48,194,693 of record OY804602.1, on the reverse strand, counting down.
ATCTTGGACACAATGTTTGAGAGGATTAGATTTCGGATGAGGTTGATTTTTAGTGTGATCTGACCAGAAAGACGAGAGTTATGTGCCCTTGAATTTGATAAAATTATCATTTTCGGCTGTTTTCGACCTTGTTTACACTCTAGAATCTACAATTATCAATTAATCAAGACAAAACTTGGACACAATGTTTGGGACCATAATATGTCGGATGAGTTTGATTTTCAGTCTGATCCGATCAGAAAGTTGAGAGTTATGTGCCCTTGAATTTAACAAAATAGCCGTTTCTGGCTGTTTTTCGATCTTGAATCTTCAATTATTGACCAATCAAGACAAATCTTGGACACTATGTTGGAGACCATAATATCTTGGATGAGGTAGATTTTCAGTCTGATGTGATCAGAAAGTCGAGAATTGTGTGCCCTTGAATTTGATAAAATTATCATTTTCGGCTGTTTTCGACCTTGTTTACACTCTAGAATCTGTGATTATTTATCAATCAAGAAAAACCTGGACACAATGTTTGGCACCATAAGATCTCAGATGAGTTTGATTTTCACAAAGTTATGGACTATAAGTTAGTTTTCAGTCTTATAGTCATAAATGTTTATTGAATTGAACAAAAGTGTTGCTCATATCATTTTGGTTCAGGTGAGCGATATAGGACCATCATGGTCCTCTTGTTTTCAGTTCTTATTTATAAGCGAAAAATGCGCCGTTAAAGTTGAGACAGAAATGACAAATTCTATATAAATCTGAACTGTCGTCCACAACAATTTGTCTAATTTTAGCACAAAAGTATATATTTCTCGTAAACAGTTCAATATTTTGACTTGAAATTTTCAGAATTTCCATAAGAAAAGATGCTCTTTAAGATAGAATAAAAGTATAATTTATGTGAAAATAATCATGAAATGTCACTTTAAGACTGTCCTCTTTTTTCCCCATCCTACCCCTACCTTTATAATGGTCTAACTAGTGTTTTGAATCTTGAAACGAAAGAAGAAAATGTTGATAACTAGGATTTCCATGCTATTCTTCGTATCTTGTCTATTTTCATTGACGTTCCTTTCGTCGTCCGCATCTTTACCTTCGCCCCTACACCCCATTAGAAACGACTTGGTTAACCCTTTCCCAAATGACCGAATTCAGAGTGGCCCAATTTGAAAGCTGCTGCAGACGACAAAATAACAATAATGATAATAATGATATGATATGTGAGCAACATAGCCATGATAATATTGAGGCAAAAGGAGAAAATGCTGAAAATCTTTTTTTGTCTCAATGTTTTTCCTAACATTTTCTTTTGGGGACGCCAAAAAGAACTTGTTTGTCAAAGGGTTAGAGAATGCCTAAAGCAGGCACATCTGTACTAGGCTCACAACATGAAAAATCTGGATTCGTAAGTTTATGCACACCAAGAAACAAATGACAAAACTTAGTGGCAATTTCAATCGGCATGAAGCTAAAAAACTGAAAAATTTGAACAAAGGTGTATTTTCCTTACTTTATACAAAACAATAGTCTATTCTATTCAAACTATTTTATTACAAAGGTATCTTCTCTTCTTTCTTATACATATACGTATTATTTGAAAAAGACAATACTTTTTTTCTTTCAAACCGATTTGAGAAAATTGATGGCTTCATCTCGATCGATCTTAATTAATCGATCGATTTTGCCGATACAGGAGAATTGTTGTAAAATACGTTTTTGTTTCGTTGGATTTTGCTTTCTGTGTTTATTTATTTTTTTCTTTTACTTCAAAGCAAATCTTCAACAATGATTAGCGCATGATTTGCATTAACCCTTTTCCCAAACGACAAAATTTTATGGTGAACCCCTGAAAAAAGAGACACAAATGTCAAAATGGAAGTTACTAAAGATAAAATTTATGTGAAATATGGCACAGAAAATATTGAGACAAAAGGAGAAACTGCTGGTTTTCAGCAGTTTCTTCTTTTGTTTCAATGTTTTCCCAAGCCTTTTATATTGGGGGACGTCAAAACCAGGTCTTGTTTGGGAAAGGGTTAAAGTGGTCGCTGGCCCAATTTTCTGACAGGGTTGTTTCTCGCCAGTCGGATGGGACGTTCAACCAAGGTCCCATCTCTTTATGACTGAGACGTAACGTCAAAAGTTGCGGACCAAGCCAAAATTGGCTATGCACTTCTGTTTAAAACCGTATATTTGTTATTTTTATTTGAGAAACACACATGTATTTGGTATCATATAAAAGATATTGAATTGTAATTTATTAATATATGTCGAATTTCAACATTGTTTGAATACAGACAATTTAATAAACAAAATAAATAAACTCTGACGCAGAAAATGACGTCGTCACGTGTAACAGAAATTACCAAACAAACTCGCGAGAATCCCAATAGAATAAAAAGTAAGACTTTTTAAAGCGCGCAAATTTTGGCAAATTACGTCAGTGATGTCACAAAAGATATAGCGTAAATCTTACGGCAGTTGGATGATGTAAACAAGCTATAGAGGAATGGAAAGAAAGAGACAAGTCGCGTCACGCTGTTAAAAAAACGTCATTTTTTTCGGTATGTCTATTTTTTAAATCTAATTATTTTTTCCAATAGCGATTGGAAATCAATATAAAAAAAATTGGGACATACATCTGAGCTCTAGTTTTCGTAGTTATTTTTATGTTTTGATTGGAGTTGAAGAAAATCATTATTTTATTGTGTTTGTAGCGTCTTAAAAATGTCACATTTTTACTAAAACGGTCCAAAATGCAGGGGTGATTTTTTCATATATAGCCCTTTTTCTAGAAAAATCAAAATATTTTGAATTTGAATTGATTTTCGACATACATCTCGGATAAAATTTGAAAAAATAAATGCATTTGTCAATATCTCTTCAACTAGCGAAGACATAAAGTGTGATGTAGCGTCTTAAAAATGTCACAAAAACGCGTTTTTGACGATTTGACGTCATGTCGATTTTTTCGGTATGTCTAATTTTTAAATCTAATTTATTTTTCCAATAGCGATTAGAAATCATTATAAAACATTTTGGGACATACATCTGAGCTCTAGTTTTTGTAGTTAATTTTTTGTCTTGATTGGAGTTGAAGAAAATCATTATTTTATTGTGTTTGTAGCGTCTTAAAAAATGTCACATTTTCACTAAAACGGTCCCAAATTCAAGGGTGATTTTTTTCATATGTAGCTTTTTTTCCAAGAAAATCAAAATATTTTGAATTTGAATTGATTTTCGACATACATCTCGGATAAAATTTGAAAAAATAAATGCATTTGTCAATATCTTTTCAACTAGCGAAGATATAGAATGTGATGTAGCGTCTTAAAAATGTCACAAAAACGCGTTTTTGACGATTTGACGTCATGTTGACTTATTCGGTATGTCTAATTTTTAAATCTAATTATTTTTTCCAATAGCGATTGGAAATCAATATAAAAAAATGGGACATACATCTGAGCTCTAGTTTTTGTAGTTATTTTTATGTTTTGATTGGAGTTGAAGAAAATCATTATTTTATTGTGTTTGTAGCGTCTTAAGAATGTCACATTTTCACCAAAACGGTCCCAAATGCAAGGGTGATTTTTTTCATATTTAGCTTTTTTTTAAGAAAATCAAAATATTTTGAATTTGAATTGATTTTCGACATACATCTCGGATAAAATTTGAAAAAATAAATGCATTCGTCAATATCTTTTCAACTAGCGAAGATATAGAGTGTGATGTAGCGTCTTAAAAATGTCACAAAAACGCGTTTTTGACGATTTGACGTCATGTTGATTTGTGAAGAACTATTCATGGCGTTTTACGATCATGTATCGATGCTCTTAGATCCACTTGTTTTGGATTATCTCAAGAAAATGGACTTGGATATTAAATCACGGTTTTGCACGGTTGAAGAAAAGTTACGAAAATTGGATACATTGGAGGAAAAGGTTGGTCATTTTGATACTGAAATTAAGCGAATGTGGACTTTTTTTAATGATACGGCCAAGAAATCTGATCAGGAGATACACGGTCTAAAGGATCGAGCGGACAATTTAGAATTTTCTATCGGTATGGCTTGTGATAAGTTGGAAAATTTAGAAAGGGAAAACAGTCGATTGAAGGATGATCTCCTTTACATGCAATCTCAGTCTATGAGGAACAATTTAATATTTGGTAATATCCCGGAGAAGAAGGACGAGCGTCCGGAAGAGACTGAGACGATTGTGCGGGATTTTATCGTGGAAAGGTTAAAAGTCACACAGGACATTGTCGATGGTATCCAGTTCGAGCGTGTACATCGATTTGGGCAAAAGAGTGAACAGTATCCTTACCGCAATATAGTGGCAAAGTTTACCCTTTATAAGGATAGAGACATGGTAAAAAAACAAGGTGTGCAATTAAAAAATACCCCCTACAACCTATTTGAGCAGTATCCTCGTGAAATCTCGGAGAAACGTAAAAAACTATATCCGAAAATGAAAGATGCTATAAATTCCGGTTCAAAGGCTTGGATAAGCTATGACAAACTTTACATTGACGGAAAGCTTGTGAAAACGCCAGTGGAAAAGGACTAGTGGGACGCGGAAGGGCGGCTCAAATTATTGACATGGAACTGTAACGGGTTAACAAGTGACAAAAGGGAAAACCCGGATTTTGTTACATTTCTATCGTCTTTTCATATTATTTGTTTATTAGAATCATGGTGTTCTAAAGAATCTGATATTGATTTAAGTGGATATACATGTATAAATTCATATCGTAAATTTCGGCACAGAAACGCGCGCCGTAATAGTGGAGGTATTGTAATTTATATTAAGAATAATTTGGAAAAGGGTATAACTATTGTTAAAAATCATTTTGATACAATTATTTGGTTAAAATTGAGCAAAGATTTTTTCAAATTAAAACATGATGTTTACATTAGTTGCGTGTATATGTGGGGTGACAACTCGCCAGCATATAACGTGCATAATGTAGACTTATTCGAAATTTTGCAAAATGATATAGATTTTTATGATAAATTAGGTACTGTTTATGTTTTAGGAGATTTTAATGCAAGGGTAGGGTCAAATTCTGATTACATAGATTTTGACCGCAATATTTCACAGTTAGATCATGATGAGTATGCACCAGACACGCCCATTCCACGATCTACCCTTGACATGAATACTAACACTTTTGGATTTAAACTTTTGGATCTTTGTAAGTCGACGTCCATGCGTATCGCAAACGGAAGACTTGGTAATGATACAAATGGTTCATATACTTATGCAAAAAGTAATTCTCATACTGTTATTGATTATTTATTATTAAAGCAAGTTCATTTTGACACGATATGTAATTTTACTATTGAAAAGTTTAATGAATGGTCTGACCACGCCCCTTTATCGTTTTCATTGAAGTGTAACATTAAACATGACCCGCCTATCGAAACAAGGTCGATGCATTATCGGTGGAATAATGACTTAACTCATGATTTTCGCAGACAAGTTATTGGCAAATTACCCGAGCTGAATAATATTATTTTAAATGCAGACGATTCAAGTCGTAAAAGTGTTAACGAAGTGTTGAACAATTTCGTTTCCATTTTTCGAAGTGTTTCGGATCCTCTTTTTTCTAAGGAAGTTGTTTCACATAATCGCCCAAAGTTCACAGAGACACAAAAAAGGCAGTTTGGTTTAATGAGGAATGTAGAATTTCAAAGCGTCAATACCATGACGCTTTGAAATTGTACAACTCATTTAAATCACAAGAAAACAGAGAAAATATGTGCAGGCTGAAACGGGATTATAAATCTATTGTGAGGAAACATAAAAAGGCCTATCGTAAAGAGCAATATAAAACTATAGAGAGATTGCGATTTTCACAGCCTAACGATTTTTGGAAACTTTTTTGTAAAAAGAAAAAAATGCTCGATTGTGATTTAAATATAAACGATTTTTATAACTATTTTTCGTCTATGTCAGATGATATCCAAACCGTGTATAATGTTGAATCAGAGAATTTTTGTACGGAAAATGATTTTGATTCGCCTTATTGTAATTTTGAAGAATTGGATCAGCCGATCACTGTTCAAGAAGTTGAAAATGTTATACGCACTTTAAAAAGAAATAAGTCAATTGGGAACGATTGTTTATTGAATGAATATTTTATAGAATGCTCGGACATTATATCGTCTCATCTTGCTGATTTGTTTAATGTTATTTATAGCTCTGGGGTTTTCCCTGATCAGTGGACCGAAAGTATAATTATTCCCTTGCATAAAAAGGGGGACCCCAGTGATGTGAATAATTATAGAGGTATTTCTCTAGTGAGTTGTTTGTCCAAGATATTTACGGGTATCCTGAACAAACGACTTTCTACTTTTTGTGAAAATAACGATGTCTTGTCCGATGCACAGTTTGGTTTTAGACCCAAACGATCAACTATTGACGCTTGCTTTATTTTACATGCCTTAATACAGAAAACATTGTGTGAAAAGAAACGCTTATATGCAGCCTTTATTGATTTAAAGAAAGCGTTTGACAGTGTCTATAGAAACGGCTTATGGTTTAAACTTTTTAATCTAGGAGTTAAGGGTAAAATGTTAAGAATAATTCGTGACATGTACTCCAAGGTAAAGTCTATTGTTAGAGTTCATGGGTCTTTTTCTAGCTCATTTGAAAGTAATGTCGGTCTTAAGCAAGGGGAGACAATCTCACCCATTTTATTTGCCATGTTTATTGATGATCTTGAATTATTTTTGCAGGGAGATAACTCGTGCGGGTTATCTCTCGAGCAAATAAGTATAATACTCCTACTTTTTGCAGACGACATGGTTATTTTGAGTGATACCCCAAGTGGTTTACAGACCAGTCTAAATAAATTACATGAATATTGTTCTAATTGGGGTTTAGAAGTGAATACAGATAAGTCTAAAATAGTCGTTTTCAGAAAAAGGGGTGGACTTAGAGAAAACGAGCATTGGTCATATCATGGTTCAGACATTGAGATTGTTAATGATTTTAATTATCTTGGTACATTATTTAATTATACTGGTTCTTTTACCTCTAACAATAAAACGTTAGCGGGGAAAGGATTAAAGGCATTGAATGTTCTTATAAGTAAAACTCGTACCTTTAATTTTCAGACATCTACACTTTTACAATTGTTTGATGCATTTGTTGGCTCAATATTATGCTTTTCCTGTGAAATTTCCGGTTTTAATAAATCGAAGGAAATAGAAAGAATTCATTTAAAATTTTTGAAAAAGTTATTAGGTGTTAAAACATCTACTTGCAATTATGCTGTTTATCATGAAACGGGTAGATACCCATTGTACATTAGCAAATATTGTAGAATTATAAAATATTGGGGAAAAGTGATTTTTTCTGATAATATACTAATTAATACGCTATATCGATCGCTTGTAAATAGTTCTCGGCATGGTTGTATTAATTGGTGCACAAATGTTAAAGATTTATTATACAGATATGGACTCGGATACGTCTGGGAAGATCCCTATTGTGTTAACCATAAAAACTTTTATAAAATCTTCAAGTCACGGTTGATTGACGATTTTCATCAAAATTTGTATGGTTATCTTAACAACAGTACTGTTTTAAATACTTATAAATTTTTGAAATTGCACAATGACATTGAAAAATATTTGAATTTGTTACCTTATAAATGGTTTTCTTATATTGCGAAATTACGACTCTCGTCCCATTCCCTCAGAATTGAATCTGGCAGACATGGAGTAAATAGAATAGAACGAAATCAACGTAAATGCCAGATATGCAACGTAAATGAAATAGAGGATGAGTTTCATTTTCTTTTCATTTGCGAGGCATACTCTGAATTACGAAGAGATTATCTAAAAAGGAAATATTATATTCGACCAAATATGCATAAGCTTATTCTATTGTTCAATAACCCAAACAAAAATATTTTGATTAATTTGGCTAAGTTTATAAAAGAGGCTTTCGTCCGGAGAAATAGTATTTTGAATGATATTCAGACTGTATAATTTCACCACATACAGCTCCAAATTAACTGATTTGTCATCTGCTTCTCTTCCACATACATTGTATATAATGTGTTACATTTTTTGTCTACCATTTGATGATCACGTGTACTATTGTTTGTTTATATGTTTTGTTGTTTGACAAGAAACTGTAAAGTTTACGTCAATAAAAGTATTGTCTATTGTCTATTGTCTATTTATCGTTGTTTGTTTGACAATCTTGCTATTTGTGGTCTACGCAACTTAAGGTTAAAATTTGAGACCCGTAACAGAAAAAAAAGAAAAGCATTGAACAAGGCATAAGAAAACGTTGAGATAATAGAAGGCATTTTTTAAGTAAAGCATTTCATTGATTTCATCTAATATGTTGCAGCATTTAGTCTCGGAGTTTCATTTTTCCTACATATACATGTAATGCATTTGTTGTAGACCCCATTTAAAAGAATATTCTATCTTTTGTCTGCTAACGAGTAAACTTGAAGACGATTATTTAGTAAGTATTTTCACATTTTTTTGTTTTTATTTTTTTATTTATTTTTTTTTACATTTGCGCAAGTAGAAATATCTTAATAACAAAAATATGCATACTTGACAAGTTATATTTAACGCATGAAACGGCTCCATTTCCCCTACAGGTGTGAAATATTCACTTTCAATATTCATTAGAGTTTGATTTTTCAATACTTACGAAATAATTCTGTTGTTTATTTATTGATAGTTGAGATTATTAATTTTGTACGGTGCTATTTTCATGTATGCATGTATTGGTATTATTGTGAAAATGTTTTCTTTTGGCCAACATTGAAAATTTGTCATTTCTCATGTTTTGGGTTAAGTTATAACTTTCTTTACACCTTCGCGTAACGTTAACGTCGGAAAACGGTCGATATGCGTGTTACAACGTTGGTCCGCAGCTTTTGACGTTACGTCTTAAGCTTTCGAATGAGAGATGAAATTCTATTTAGTCCGACTAACTTTCTTTCTTTCTCTTTCTTATCTTCTTTCCTTCCTTCCTTCTTTCTTCTATGCTAGAAAAAACACTCCACATTAAGAAAAGGTCCGTACTTTTATTTCGTCTGTGTTTTTTGTAAAACCCTGTAACTCCAGCTTAAATTAAGCTGGAGTTACGAGGTCTTGCAACTGCACCGACGATTTGCAAAAAAATGGGAAATGGTTAAACGAATAACTTAAATACTGAATGAAAAGTTCTTTGTTAACTCTTTAACTCTTTCCCAAACAAAACCTTGTTTTGACTACCCCTTTTAAAATGGCCCGAGAAAACATTTAGACGAAAGAAGATTATGTTGATAACCAGCTTTTTCTCAATATTTTCTGTGCTATATTTTACACACACCTTTTCTGTATGGGCACCCTCTTGGTCCTCATCAGCAACTTTCATCGGAAAAGTCCATTTTTATTTTTTAATGGATTTTGTTTTAACGTTACGATAGCAGCAGTTAGTGTATCTTTTTTTTTGTCGAGCCCGATTTGCGGGTAGATGGACATAGCTGTTACTTTTGCGCATTTTTCGTGTGTAAGTACGTGCATCTGAACTATTCATTAGGGCAATATCTCCTAAATAGTATTTAGTGTTCGTCCTAGTTTTTGGACCAACGCAATTGCAGTATATTTGAAAATTTCGGCGCTATATTTCACATAATCGCACTGCCGGTCAGTTTATGTCAGGGATATATAGCCACGCCCCCATTTCCTGTGCAGTTATGAAACATGATGTAATTTTTGGGAAAATGATGTAATTCCAGTAAGATCCGCTTGATAGTAGCTCCAGTCGGAGGCGTGATTTGAAGAATGACAGTAGAAGCGTATGTTTTCATTAGTTGACGAACACTAAGTCAGATAGAGTCTGTATAGCAGATTCTACGCGACATAAACGTTCAAGGGCTGCGCCTTTTGAGCGTTTATATCGCGTAGAATCTACTATACAGACACTATCTAATACGTGCAACGCACTTCAAATTTCGGACACTTGTAGATTACATTTATCAAAAATGCTTGTTCCAAGAATTACCAACTCTGGTACCCTGTTTGTTTCAGTTATTGTCCATTCTTTATTTAGAACTATCGTCCGCGCAAAATACCGGTAACTTATAGGATTTTTCCTCATAATAAATCACGTAATTCGATCAGGATTACATTCGAGGACTTCAAAATCAACGAAAGCTTGTTTTAGTAATTTGGCCAAAAATCAAAATCAAAATTGTTCGCTTAAAGCTACCACTAATTTAGAATTCTAGGAAGTCTATAAAGTAGTAGTACCTAATTATAAAGGGACGTAACTGCGAATACTGTCACTGGATCGAAATAATGAGTTTTCTCCCTTGACACTAATTTGATTTTGATCCCAAAAAGTATCATCCTAAATTGATGCAGCTTCTTTGTGAGTCACGAATCAGTTTAAGGAGAACAATACGTGTCCTGATTAAACTGCGCTTATGCAATGGCTGATCTGGATCCATTATGGATATATGTCTGATAAGGGTCCTTTTCTTGTATCCAAACTCAATCGTTTTCTGTCAGAAACTAGTTTTTCAAACAAAATGTTTGAGGAACAAAAGATGAAATTGTTGGTTGCAGCCATGTTCCTTCGTTTTATGCTAGGTTTCCGCTGCCGACCTGATCAATTTGATCAAGCCCGATTAAGCAATCTAGTTAAGTTCGAGCCCGGTCGGTATGGGTGATCGATAGTCTAAAGAACAAATCGCCTACCAATATTTTGCATCCTCTGTTTTCTAAATTACTGGTGGTGAACTCGGCCAAAGCGTGGGACGTTTTTTCGCAATCATAGTAGGGGAGACCGGGGCTATTTCGGCCCCGGGGCAAATTCGGCTAGTGGCTCTTTTTAGCCTGTCGACAGAGATAAAGAGCTCTGAACCGGATTTTAATGTCACTCATGACGAAAGCTTTTCGCAGAAGGTTTTTGGTCGCATTGAATAAAAAAACATAGAATTTAGAACACCAATCTGATTTTTAGACACTTACAGTAACTTTTCTACATTTATGTAAGCTTTTATTTATAGTAATATGCGCCATGATTCAGATTTCTTTTTTTTATGAAGAAAATTAAGTCCTCTTTCATATTAAAACTAAAGATGAAGCTTTCGTGTTATCTAAAAGATGATATGACGTGATGTTGACACGATGTCTGTCTGGGACTAGTTCGGCTTTTGGAGTTGGGGCAAGTTCGGCCACCACCAAACTTGTCCATGAATAAAAAGAATAATCGCTGTTAGAAATGTCATTTCTTGTCGACTCTGAATATATCAATCGCACAGATCTAGCTCTAACAGAAATATAAAAAATGGACAAATTCAAAATCACAGGCCGAACTAGCCCCGACCTCTACTTGTTATCCCGAATGCCCCTTACTCACGATCATTTGACTGTTAAAACAGTGTTGTTTTTTTTTCAATTTATACATTCATTTGGAAGTTGTATACAGATCCTTGAAATTTAGACAGTCTAAAAATCAAATATAAGGAATTATATGTATGTACATACCTTGCCCCAAGGGTGGGCCGAACTTGCCCCATGTATGGAGCAAGTTCGGCCACCACGACCAAAACTCTGAAATTCGAAATTTTCTTTATTAAAAAGAAAAATATAAAAAGGACAGACGCAGTCTGAAAGGCTTTCGCTTGTCGAACTTAAATATATATAAATCACGCCCAAATAACTTTCATATAATTCAAAATATGAGCAATCGAAATTAGGGGGCCGAACTAGCCCCGGTCTCCCCTATTCCGTCGGTGTTGTTATAAAATATCGTAAAGTTTTTCTACGACTTCGATAAAGCCGTAGTTACGAGATTTTATAACAACACAGACGGTTTGTCAATACATATCGCTAAACCCGGTCTAATTTTAGAACAAATTCAATGTTATTCGAAAACCTATCCAATTCCATCTTTGAACTCACATTTAAACGCAAAATATCTGTACCTTGTTGTAGCGAAAAACGTCCTTCGCTTTGGCCGAGTTCACCACCAGTGTAAATACTGTCTGTTTTTTACGTATTGGTCACAAATCCCGTCCTTGTTAAAGGGACATAACATTCCCATATCATTTTTGTAAAGTATGTCTTGATGCCAAGATTGGTTATTCTAATGCTTATAATTGCTATCAGTTTTTTTTAAATAATGTTGCTGATAAGCGAAAAACACGCCTTTAAAATTGAGACAGAAAGAGTAATTTCAATATATATCTGGACTGCTGTCAACATCAATTTGTTTCAATTTTAACACATGAATATCTATTTCTCGTAAACGGCGCAATACTTGGGCTTGAAATTTTCAGAATTTTCATGAGAAAATAATCATACTCTTTCAGATAAGAATAAAAATAAAATTTACGAAAAAATATTTGTGAAGTGTCACTTTAAATACCGTTTAGTCATCGTAGCCAGAAATTTATTTGAGCCAGGATCTGGAAAAACGTCACTTATAGCATTTGAGAAAGCCAGGTTTCAAGATCAGGCTGTGCCTAGATGCAGTCTAGCCAACAGCCATGTTATTCTCAAATGGTTGCTACAGACCATAAGGAAGCTATTCGAGAACAACATGGTTCCTGGTCAGACTGCGTGTATACGCAGGCTGACCTGGAACAATGTTGTTCTCAAATGCTATAAGGGACGTTTTTTCAGATCCTGGCTCTTTTGTATTACACACGAGCGCCGTAGGCCCGAGAGGGGGAGAACACAAGATGGGATATCCCCGCTCTTAATGGGAATCAGGGGGTCCCCCCCCCCCTGGAAAAGTTTGATTTGTAAGACTTGTATTCGTACATTCTATTGCATTTTGAGACACACCAATGACGTAACGTCAAAAGTTGGAGCTATAAAACGTAATGCCGAAATGACTTTTAAAACACGTCGACGCTTCTTTAAACGTTTCGCCAAAGCACGTCGGGCATAAAGTTTCCGTTGTAATTTTGTATCTATAATATTTCAATAAACGTGTGCCTACACTTAAACAACGACTTGCACGACTTTATTAAACATATTATACATGTATCAAAAAAAATGTTTAATATACCGTAATTAGTCTATCTACATCCATTTTAAACTTTTGCCAGACTATGCAAATCTTCTCGAATTATTACTGTTTTATGATGACATGGCACAGCTTTAGCTTTTGTAAAAATGAATTACACAATTCAACTTTTTCCTAACAATCGTTTAATCATATGCCCTTGCATTAACATGGTCCGTGTATTATTTTTTATATTTTTGGCAATTTTCAGACTGAAATAATGCATTTTAGAGATGCGAGAAAGGCTAGGAAGGCAAACTTTTCCAGTCGCGTTGTTAGGAAATTGTCCCTACATATTTTCAATGAATATTAATTCATATTTGCATTTTTTTCTATTTGTCAAATGTGGATAAGACTCGTTTGTGGTGAACAAATAAACCGAATCTGTGGGAAAACACTATATACCGTTACACGACGGCTTTATGCTGACGTTTCGCACGCGTGAACGTTATTAAGCGCGACATGGGACATTTGCGTAGACAAAGGAAAAATTCGATTACTAAGGCATTTTTCAATCGATTTTAAAAAGATGAACATTTTTGAAAAGTTAAGAAAAAAACTATTTTTTTCTATCTAAATGAAAATATGTTCAACATTTTATTTTGCTTGCATTAGTAAAGAGAAAATTCAACTCATTTTGAACGAACGTTATTTGGCCGTCATGGGACAATTCTGTAGACAAAGCATTTTTTGAAATATTTCTTTGTAAAAACATTTAACAAAATATAATGACTGAATTGGTGAATAAAACTAAAAAACTATTTTTTTGGTGTTTCTCTCTTTAAAAAAACGTTGAGAAATGAAAAAGATATTGACCTTTTAACATTGAAGATTTATTTTTTACGCCATTTTTTACAAATCTCTACACATTTTTTCATTTACTTATTTGAAAAAATATTGCATTTATAATTGTATAAGATCATTCGTATTTCGGTATGTTAAACTTTGACGCCAAGTGAAAATATTGTACAAAAATGGTTATAGTTTGATAATTCACCTTTTTCATATAGCAGTTTTAATTTCAACTTTAACAATTCAGTGTTACATCTCTACATCGCTTTTTTGTTTGAAGTTTCATGTTTAAAATAGTAAAACCGGAAAATATGTACGCCAAAAAGGAAATGGAATTGCAAGTCTCAAATGCATTTTTGTCATCTTTAAAATGATATATAATATAAAATATTAAAACTATAAGCAGAAGGAGAAATTCAGTACTTTAACTGCGCGACTACGCTAAAAATCAAATTAGCTCCAACTTTTGACGTTACGTCAATACCTAAACTGACCATAAAAACGATACAAAGCATTCTACAACATATTCGCGTTTTTTTTTTTTACATTACGTAGGTGCGTATTATGCGTAATGGGCGCTACGCCCTTGGTAAAGGAACTTAAAAAGTAAAACGTTGGTTTCACGGGGTCATGACTTGTCACGATGTGAGTCAATGATAGTTATCTAACGCATTCATGCTATTATCAGTGCGAAACTACTGTAAAAATATATTAATATTTTAACGGCTTACATCTGTTCCGCACCAAATTGGGGTTGAAATGCATTCAGATTTTCATAAAAAAAATCAAATAAAAAACCTTGAACTACATGTTGATGGTTATCAAAAATAAAAGTGAGCCGGGATCTGGAAAAACGTCCCTTATAGCATTTGAGACTGCCGTATTTCAAGACTAGTCAGTACCTAAATAGAGACCGGTAGAAAATCATGCTGCTCTATTATGATTTCTATAGGTTACAAAGAAGCTATTAGAGAACAATATGGATCCTGATCAGACTGTGCGTATGCACAGGCTGGTCTGGATCCAGGTTGTTATCAAATGCCATAAAGGACGTTTTTTCAGATCCTGGCTCAAATGTACTTATGGGAAAATTGATCTACTTCACCAACAATTTCGGATTTAATTCGTACGACCTGTGCCAAATAGCAATGAATTTTGTGTCAAAAATAGACTTGGTTTATCGTTATGTTTTGATAAACCGGCGTTTATATTATAAATCTCGTTACAACGACTTGAATCAAGCCGTTGATAAGAGATTTTATAACACGGCCTACAAAATACTATTTGTTTGTCCGAAATTATGTCAACGAGAACAGTCATTACAATTTTCTTTCAATATACCGATATAGTCCCGATAAATGACATAGATAGATGCTCTGCTTTGTCATTTTCGGACCTATACTGGAGACAAAGATGATAAGCTTACATCGTAGAACAAGTAGGTGAGGATGAGTAGAACATTGGAACTAAAGATGGTCGATTTGATAAAAAAGAAAATTACATTTGAGCCAGGATCTGGAAAAACGTCACTTATGGCATTTGTGAACAACCTGTATCCAGATCAGCCTGTGCATACGCACAGTCTGATCAGGATCCATGTTGTTCTCTAATAGCTTCTTCGTAACTTAAAGCATCATTAAGAGTGTCGCATCTACACTTATCAGACTGCTCTTAGGCACGTGCGGATTTTGAAACATGATTATAAGGGACATTTTTTCCAGATCCTGGCTCATTTATAAATGACATAATTATGATTTATCTAGAACGTTCCAAAAGAACAGAAAAACAACAACTGCTCGCATTCGAAACCTGTTTCAAAGGTTTTCCCATTCAATCGAGCGCTACCTTAAGAAGTCGGGCTAAATATAAATAAACAAGAGGACCAGAATGGCCCTATATCGGTCACCTGAAAGAAGTTTAAGACACGCCCACTTTTTTTAATGAATCAAACATTTGCAAACAAATTTTGAAAAGGGTCACTCAAGGAACATCGTTGCCAAATTTGTTTCAAATTGGCCCAATGCTTGATTTTTTAAAGAACTTTCTTATGATAAGCCACGCCCTGGCACGCCCATTTTTTTTTTTTTTTTTTTTTTTTTTTTTTTTGTCAAATACAAAATTTGCCAACAAATTTTGAAAAGATTCGCTGCTTCAAAGGATGGGTTGCAATAAGGGGTCAAAAAATAGATTTTCTTTAAATTTCGTGGATTGATAGGGTTACATAATATCTTTAATTTGTATGTGTAAAAAATCTGGTTTCGGCCTATTTTTCGAGATATGGGTAAATAAAGTGGGTGGGATAAGATGGACTGAAACACAGTAGGGGTTATTCTAAGTCGCATTTCTTTCTTATTTTTAGCCCAAGATGCGTAAAAATTTGTATGCATGTTTTGTGATGTATGCGTTAAACATTTATGGGCTTATATTTGATATTCCATTTATATCTTTTCCGCAATATTCATTCTTCTTTCTTTCGAAGAATTTCGCTATTTTTTAACGACCAACTTTACCAAACTATCTCCACACGTTTTATTTGAAACACGATTTCTATGAAACTTTACAGATATATTGTCCAGATATTAATGTAACTTTGTGTGAAATTTGAAAGAAAAGCGTTGGCCCGTTGTTGCGATATTTGACCTTGACCTTCAAAATGACTTCAAAACTCGAGAAATGCCAAAATGTGATAGTTAAAGCGCCAATTTTATTCATAAGGATTGGAAACATGGTTTCTTTTTATTGTTCTAATGAGTTTCGTAGCAATATTTTCTTTTTTGTATCGTACAACCCATTCGGAAGAATGGGAAAGAAAAGAAATTCTTTTTACTTCTCAGTTTTCTTATCAAACTAAATATTGCACATGAAACATGTCTACGCGGAAAGCGCTGTGATTAATATTAATACCACAGGTGAGTGAAATTAAATATTAGCATTATGTTAAGATTGCTAGAACTACCAAAGCTTTATATGCAACTTGAATTGTCTAAGAGTTTATATTCATTCACTCATCTCATGATGGACAAGAATTATCAATTTGCTAGGAGAAAACTAATCATTTTCAGATTGTATTTCTGATGTGGTTATAAAGAAGACGCATTGTGAATGATTTTACTAAATGACCAAATGTGCTTACAATTAATTAACTTAAGCTAAACATTTATATAACGTTACATAATATCAACAAAAAGAAAATAATGTTAAATGTATAGACAGGCCTTAAACAAATATCTGTCTATCAATGATTTCATTAGATGAAATGACCGGGTAACTCTGAGAGGTGAACAAGTTTATTATATTGATTATATCAATTTTAACGGTAAAATCATACAATAAAAACCCCAATCGTGTGTGAAATGCATTTTTTTATGAATGGGCCGTCACATGCCATTCAACCCTAACCATTTTCCCAACAATGCGTAGTTTTAATGGACATTCCCGAATTTGATGTTATTTTGAAGGTCAAGGTCAAATATCTCAACAACGGGCCAACGCTTTTCTTTCAAATTTCACACAAAGTTACATTAATATCTGGATAATACATCTGTAAAGGTTCATAGATATCGTGTTTCAAATAAAACGTGTGGAGATAGTTTGGTAAAGTTGGTCGTTAAAAAATAGCGAAATTTGCCGAAAGAAAGAAGAATGAATATTACGGAAAAGATATAAATGGAATATCTAATGTAAGCCCATAAATGTTTAACGCATATATCACAAGACACGCATACAAATTTTCACGCATCTGGGGCTAAAAATAAGAAAGATAAGTGACTTAGAATTACCCCTACTGTGTTTCAGTCCATCTTACCCCACCCACTTCATTTACCCATATCTCGGAAAATAAGCCGAAACCAGATTTTTTACACATACAAATTAAAGATATTATGTAACCCTATCAATCCACAAAATTTAAAGAAAATCTATTGTTTGACCCCTTATTGCAACCCATCCTTTGGCCAATGGTTGATTTTTTAAAAAAAAAAATTCTTGGGATTTCTGTAACTCCCATAAGCCTAGCCCACTTTTTCTGACGAATAAAATTATTGAAACAAATTTTGAAAAAAATCACCCAATGAACATTACTGCCAAGTTTGGTTCAAATTGGGCTAACGGTTGATTTTTAAAGAATTTTCTTATGATTTATGCAAGTCCGATAAGCGCTGCCCTGCCTCGCCCACATTTTTAGACGAATAAAAAATTCGCGAACAAGTTTTAAGGAGAGTCACCCAAGGAACATTCCTGCCAAATTCGGTTTTAATTAACCCAACGGTTAAGAAGAAGAAGATTTTTGAAATTTTTTTTAACGATTTCTCTTGGTCAGATAAGCCCCACCCTGCCATGCCCACATTTTTTGACGAAACTAAAAATTTATGAACAAATATTGAGGAGGTTCACTCAAGGAACAATTCAAACAAGCTTGGTTCAAACTGGCCCATTGGTTGATTTTTTAAAGAATTTTCTTAGGATTTCTCTATGTCCGATAAACCCCGGATTGCCACGCCCACATTTTTTGACGAATTAAAATTGCAAATAATTTTTGAGATGGGTCACCAGAGGAGCAGTTCTGCTAAGTTTGGTCAAAATTGGCCCATTGGTTGATTTTTAAAGAATTTTCTTATGATTTCTCTAAGTCTGATAAGTTCAGCCCTGCCACGCTGACATTTTTTGACAAATCAAAAATCTGCGAACAAGATTTGAGGAGGGTCACTCAAGGGACATTCCTGCAAAGTTTGGTCAAAAATGGCCCGTTGGTCTTAAAAAGAAGATGTTTGAAGAAATTGTTGACAGACGGACAGACAGACAGACAGACGGACGACGGACGGTGATGGACCACAATGGCTCACCTCGAGCACTTCGTGCTCAGGTGAGCTAAAAAGGCGGGCCTTCTGACTTAAATACGAGAAAAGGCTTACAATGTGCATGATCTTGATGCTTGTGGCTTGGGACTTCAAACAAAATAGCCTTGCATTTCTTCAAAACCTCGTAACTTGAACTTCAAATGAGCTATTCATTGTATGCAGATATTTTTCTAAGAAAAAAACTTTGATCGTACATCGAAAAAGAATGAAAAGGTAATTTATAGTTTAAAATGACATGCGTCATTATTTTGCATTTCTAACATTAGTAAAACAAGGATTTATATCCGTCAGAAATGAACTACTTTTGTTAGCATGTTATATAATTCAATTTACTTAACCTTTTTGCAATGGTAAATTGTAGTCGGAAAGACCAGGGCCCTTATCCATAGAGAATTCTACATTTTTTCCATGATAAAAACCATCACGGATTGGACGACTCGTGAATGAAAATCGAGTTTTATAAGAATGCACATTTTAGGTTATTTCCCAAAGACGATTTCGCTCCGACGTTCATGATGGAAATAATTGGGAAAAACTGATAGAAAAAATGTGATAACCAGCATTGGATATTTATCAACGTCCAACTAGTGAAACAAACACATAAACAGACAACCAATATAAAATCAAGAAAAAAAATCAAAAAAAAAAAAAAAAAAAAAAAAAAAAAAAAAAAAACTGTCAAAATCAGTGCAAGTCCCAACCAACCCATGACTGATACTAAGCCTTTTTTGCGAAAAAGTTGTGGCTTGACCCACCCCCTGTGCCTAGTAAGGTTCTTGTTTGTACTTTCAAATATTTTTTAATCGTATCGACTACACGCATCCCTAACTCGCGAGGGCGCTTCTTATTTTTTCCAAAACATATGAAGCGATCAATGTCGTTCAAATTGCACCAACTACCATCTTTAAAAAGTGACGCAAAAGTGGCACAGGTTCGTGTTTATCGTTTGAATGTTTTTTTTTTCTCAAAACAAAAACCTGTTTCCCCGATATTCATGGCATTTAAGAAAGTTGAAATATTTGTAATTAGCATGTTTTCTTTAGCAACGAAGTGTTTTCTTCTTCCTGAATATTCCATTCTTTTTTTAATCTCGTTCGCCAATTTGAGCCATTCTAAAACTGTGCGTTGCCTTGAAAGGGTTAAGCCATTCATGGGGTGGGTGCTATTTGAGTCACGAAAGGCGTGGAAGATCTGTTCAAGTAAAAGTCCAGATTATATTTTGGACATGTTTACAAATTTTCCTTGTGCAAACAAGAGAGAACGTTTTTTTCTCAATACAACTTTTCGTGTGCTGATTTCAATCTTGAAAGTGTGAGACCCCTGCAAGATTCGAACCATCGCTTGCAAAATAAGGTGGTTTTAGAGTTCGATATTGCTTTGAGCTGTATATATCAAAATAGAGTATCCTCCTATGTTTGATCTACCTAACCCATAATTACATCATACTGTTGGGAAGCAAATTTGTTAATAATGTAGGCCTGTCCAGAAGTAGAGTACTTTGATTATGTACTTTGATTATCCATTTGAATACCTTGAATACTTTGATTTCACGCTGGACTTGTTGTATCTAGTTTTAGCACAACGTTCATGCATATTTATTATATCGTTTATGTAAATTAACTATTTATAGCTTTGAATATATTTTATAGTTCAGTAAACTTGACTGACCCATTTACAAGGAAGGCCATAGAGAAGCAAAATTTGCTCCCAACAATGGGGTTATCATGGAATCAAGAGATTGTGCGACCACTATACAAAAGAATAATGACCACTAACCAAAAGAATAATATCATTATGTTGTACATTGGTTCCTTGTACGGTATTTGAAGCATCGCAAATATAAGCGGACAAAATTGCTGAAGCAAAAAAAAAATAATTTAAGATACATATTGAACATTTTCTTTTTAAAAAGTAGTTCAAAGGCATGTATCAGTAATTGCAAATGACGTTTTTAAATGATGAAATTAGTGATCATTTCCAAAGCATTTTACATCTAATCTAGACTGCTCTGTCGGACCGTATTTGGTACAAAAACGAATATGGTACAAATTTGTACCATATTCGGCCGAATATGGTACAACTGTCCAATTGTACCATATACGTATCTGCAGTTTTGGGGTAAAATGCCTGACCAAATATGGTACAAACTTGTACCATATTCGGTCGAAAATTGTACCGTATCCGCCGTCGAATATGGTACAAATGTACCATATTCGTTTTTGTACCAAATAACTAACCCATTTGGGCCCCGTCAAACGTCTCAAACCTTAGATGCTGCTGTAGCAGCTCTAGTTTTATTTATTTATTTATTTATTTATTTATTCTTACTGATGCTGAGTGAAAGGTGATATAACAACGTTATTTTAATGTATACTTTGTTTGATTAAAGTCTTCTGTGCGTGCAACACTAAGCTTTTTATTTACTGTAAACATGCATAGTGTGCAAGCTGGAGGAGTTTTATGCACATTTAACCCTCTAGGTTTAATAATTGTTTCTTTCTGTACGTGTTATATTTTGAAAATATAATTCGCTATAAACGAGACCATTTTCGGTGCTTGCTATGTACAGTATATATACAAGTACAGTATTTATGCAATTATATGGCAAAATCATGGGTTGTAGAACATTTTTAGAGTTACCTGGAGCAAGCATGTCTCTAATCTTAGAGTACTAGTACTTAGTAACCAGTACTAAGCAGATACTTTCGCCAGTAATTGAAAACTGCCCTACTTGAAACAGCGGTAGGGGAAGAATGACCGTAGAAATCATTTCGTGACCAATCTCCACGATTGGTTTCTGGCCCGCCCGGGAATCGAACCGATGATGACGATGATGATGATGATGATGATGATGACTTTTGTCACTTCCAATATTAGGTTAATACAATGTATTTGAGTTTGAAAAAAGTTTACACATCGGCAGACTATTTCATTTATAAAGAAATACGCAATTTATGTACCATATACGTAGGCCATTTTCATTTTATGAGTTTTTTTGGTATGTACCAAATACGTTTTGGCGAGCATAGAAAAACTTATTCTAACCGTTTTTGTACCAAATACGGTCCGACATTGCTCCAAACTGTAAGCTACAACAGAGACAAAATAAAAGTTATTGAGAAGAAAGTGTATATAACGTTGATAACATTCAGGGAAACAAGGAAAATGGTTTTCATCGGCATTTTCTACGTTTCCTCTAAGGGTTCTAGTTAAGCGCCCTTTGAGGTCGACAAAAGCAGAGCATGCTTGATAATCGGTTACGACACATTTATTTTCTAATAGATAAAAATGATGATGAATTAAACTGTTATCATAATTAAATCGTGAAATAATCAGTTTCCATACAAAACTCGCTTTCGAATAAAAAAAAAGAAGGGGAAACGCATTGAGGGTAAAGAATAAAAAGTTGATTACTCAAAAACATCTGTGTTTTTTTTTTAATACAAATAAATATAATTATTCGAAATGTCCACTATGTTCACAATGACTCTGTGTTTCTTTTTGCAAAGCATTTACTGGTTTCAATGATGTAAGATATTGGCTAAGAATAAATTGAAAATAAATGTAAGAAAAAAATGCTGATTTCAACCATAACCAGCTTTCCCATCATTTTGTATCTCCATGGATAAGAAATCTTACATCTTTTTTTCAGTATGTTTTGTTTTGGCATCTGAAATATGAGCTTTCAATGCAATAATGAACCATTTTGAAAATAAGTCGTTTGGTATTATCTCTAATAAGTCAAATTGTACTGTATACACTGTATATGACGAGTAATCTTCAAAATCTGATTAACGTAATCAAAAAAAAAAAAAAAAAAAAAAAAAAAAACACCCAGGGTGACATCCAGTGTACTTTTTTTCATCCAGGTCATTTTTATATTTTTGACAAAAAATGGGATCATTCATTTCATTAAAAACCCC
This sequence comes from Fragum sueziense, assembly GCA_963680895.1. Lineage (NCBI taxonomy): Eukaryota > Metazoa > Mollusca > Bivalvia > Cardiida > Cardiidae > Fragum > Fragum sueziense. The sequence goes on along the minus strand of OY804602.1, from coordinate 48,172,085 downwards.
ATTCAACCTTTGTATCTTAAGATAAGATTCTTTCATTCGATTTTTAGTGGGCTTACCATATCTAAACGCAATATCCGGTTTAATCCTAAAACAAAAAACAGGTTTTGATTTCTTTAATAGCAGGAATGGTCAGGGGTCATGATTTTAAAAAATTGAAATATAGAATATAATTAGGCAAAATGTGATTCAAAATCCTCAGTTTATTTCTTTTTAAATCAAGCTTATTGTGCAAATTGTCAAATGTTTACAAACTAAAAACAAAAAAGAAAGCCTGTTTATATAATTTGAGCCAGGATCTGGAAAAACGTACCTTAAGGCTTTTGAGCCCAACATAGATCCAGATCAGCCTGTGCATACGCACAGTCTGATCAGGATCCACGTTGTTCTCTAATAGCTTCTTCGTGACCTGTAGAAACTTAAAGAGAGCAGCATGGATAAATATTGAACTGCATTTGACAACAGGCTGATCTTCACACTCAATTTTTAAAAATGCTATAAGGGACGTTTTTCCAGATCCTGGCTCATTTGCATTATCTACTTACTCATCTTGTTCCACTTGCATAGACAAGAATGAATATGTGACCCGTCACGCCAAAAGGGACCTTATCCGAACTCCAAAAATCAAAATTTTGACAAATTTGTCAGACCCAGCACATGTCAGCCAGATCCCGTATGCAAAAAATGAACATATAGTAAGATAGGGGAAACATTCCTGATTTAGAAAATTGCATAAAAGTGAAAAGTGTCGGCCATAGTCTGGCTGCGCGGACTGCGCAGACTGACTAGGCCGATATTTTTCACACATCCGATAAGGTCCCTTTTAGCTAGACGGGCCACATATGTCTTAATTGTAGTTTTAAGAAATCAGGTCAGATCTATTTGTTTCTAGTTCATCAGCGTGCTTCAAATCCACGTGACAAAATATACAAATTTTGAATTTTAATGTTACTTGTTTTGTTATTCATAAACCCGATAAATTGAAGAAAGTCGTAAATGTATAAAAAAAAAACACACACCCAAATTAATAAATAGAATGAAAAAAGAAAACCCCTTATCAAGCCCAAGGACCTTTTTAAGTACCAAAAATATTCACCAAAACCTTTAATCTACAAATTAATTAAGTGTGCTTTACAAACAAGCGGATTGGACATTACGCACGGTTCGGTCTACCAGATTGCCACAAGTATGGTTTTACACGGTCTATATATTTACGTTTCTCAGAATTTCCTATAATCATCGATATCTTTTTTTAATACTTGACCAATTTGAATTCGGTTTGAAGCAGAGAAGGTGAGAAAATGCCAGGAAAAGCTGGACGTGTTGGATTTTTGGAATATCAACTGATAAAAAAAGTTATTGAAGATAAACCAAAATTTTGGTTTATCTTCAATAACTTTTGTATCAGTTGATTTTTTAAAAATCAACCACGTTGATCTAATGCGTGTCGTATGTCCACATTCTCTGCTTCAAACCAAATTCAAATCGGTCCAGTATTTACAAAATTATAAAACATTTTTTGAAAATATTGTATCACGTGATTTTCCATCGTGTTTAGAACAAGACCAGTTAGTAAATACCGCCATCTTTAGCCCTCTCCGTGCTGTCGAAAACATGCATTTTAAGGTATCCATCCTAAGCTGCCACATTAACACTTCGTGCAATTCCGTCACAACGTTTCCGCATTTTCCGTGACAACGGAAATTTGTGAGGATATCCGGATTTTAAAAATCCGGATACCCTCGAGAATTTCCGTTGCGAGGATTGACGCCGAAGACACACAAGGTGTTTACTATCTAAGGAGTAATACTTTACGGAAATTGTTGGTTCGAATACTCTCTGAACCATCTGGATCGGCTCTAAGATTAATAAGTCAAATCTTTTTATCATTTTTTTTATTTTCGTTTATTTATTTCTTATTTATTTCGTGTTTTGCTAATGGCAACATCTTCTATCTTCGCTCCAATACTCTCTGTGCTACATGTATGCTATCTCAATAAATATCAATTTAGTCGTCTGCAACACATTTCAATTAGGAACGGACAAAAATATCTGTATCTTAAGGTATACGACCCATCAATAGAATTATAAAGATGCATAAGTAACTATATATATTTAAAATCAGCATGGTATCCCGCATCTAATTGCCAATTTTTATCAACTTTGATCGTTTCGTTAGTGAAATTTTGATAATTTTATATCTTGCATCAGGGTCATACAAAATCATGAAATGCCAAACAACCCAAGTGAGCTTTTAAACACAAAAACTGCATGATTACAAGCAATAAACACAAGTGTTTGCATCTAATCAACAGCTTATATTATCCCCAACAATGGACTAACAAGTAAATAAATAATAACTAGCAACAAAATATTTTTTTTTTTGCTTTTGTAATACATGGCTATCATACTTTCGACAGGCTTTTCGGACGAATCTGAAACAATAGTCAATTTTAAATAACATTAATTCCAATGATATATCAAAATGCATGGCACAAAAGGAAGATCATAATTTTCCTATGTGTATATTCTTTCAAATAAAGTAAAAATTAAACAGTTCTGCCGTACACAGATTTAAAAAAATCACTTTGACTAATACACCCCCTTTTTTACCACCGCCCAATCTCTTAAGGAAAATGGCACTCTTTGTTCATTATACTTAAATAAATTGCTCCATGCGAATTTACAGGGTTTTTATTTTTTGTATTGGAATATTTATATAATAGCAAATGTTACTATTGAAAAAAAAAACATATATATAAACAAAAATGTATATAAAACAAGAGTTGTCAGTGGACAGGATAGCTCAACGAAAAAGTGTTGGATTGTGAAATTTTATAGGATGGAATGAATAAAAAGTCTACCCAAATAGAAATTTGAAAGGGTAACGAATCTTTACCCAGTCGTTATCCTTAATAAGGAATATATACATGTCTGACCACAAACATGTGTGCAAAGTTTCAATACTTTAACAATGGTATAAATAAAAGTGGTACATAATATCTGCATGTAAATCGTTAGCCAAACATGTCTATGTCGAAAATTGTTAAAATGCCCCAGAAAGGAGGGGTTTCCATAAGGCCATTTTCCTGGGACCTAAATTTTCCAATGATATTTTTAGTACAAATAGATACATAAAGGGGACGTGTTTTGGTGAAAAATCTGAATCAAACGGACCTTTGCTTTGGTATATATTGTATATTGAAAGTGGGTGGGGTAATTCTTTTCAGGCGCTACCTAAGGTTTTTATTAATCAATTTTCTATCTAATTGTAAATAAATGGCGATTTTTTTTGAAATATTATGTTTTTTATATGAGCCCATGTCAAGATGACATTAAATCCATTGGCTTGCTAATTATATATAATAAAATATTTGTAAGTTCATGTAATTTTTGAATTTTTTGTATATTTTCATCTCCCAACTTTGCGGAAAACATCAACACGTTTTTATAAAGCGACATAATGGAATAATACTTTAGGTGAGAACTTGTTAATAAATCGTCATTGCAAAATTATGAGGGATTTTTGATAGCTAGTCGGGTAAATGAGTTACGGGCCCTCGAATGCACGAAAACCCATGACAAATTGTGGAATAAATAACAAAATACATTTTTTCTGACTTTCTTACGTACAGAAAGGCAGAAATGTTTAATTAGCTTGAATTATAGCTGGTCTCAGCAAATAGTACAACAAATAAGCTATTGCGGTCACTTTCTTCTGTTGTCCGTCCGTCTTTCTGTCTGTCTACCCGTCCATAATATCAGGTTTACACTCTAGAATCCACAAATATTATCCGATCTTCACCAAACTTTGTCAAAATGTGTATGGTCATAAGCCCTTGTGTTAGATTAATTTTGGACGGAATTGCTACAGAAAGTGCTGAGTTATGTGCCCTTGAATGTCAAAAATGCTATTTTTGAAAATTTTAGCATTCAAAAATTTTCAAATATTACCCAATCAAATGCAAAACCAAGTGAAAATGTTTGCATTGATAATATCTTGGGTGAGTGTGATTTTCATTCAGATTGAAAACTTAAATTTTGAGTTATCCGCCCTTGAATTTGGCAAAATTGGATTTTTTGGCTTTATTTTCCCTTTAGCATCCACCAATATGGAGCAATTAAAACCGATACAGGACAAATTATTTCTGTGTATAATATATCAGATTTGTAAGAATTTCAGCCAGATTGGAAATGTTTACCCTGAGTAATCCGCCCTTGAATTTAACAAAATTGCCGTATTAGCCCTAAATTTGCACGAAAACCCACAAATTTGTCTAATTCAAGGGCAGATAACTTGGGAAAAGCATTTCAAATGGTGCCCAAACCTTAACCTATAAAAGATCTAATGGACATCAACAATTGGTCCAAGTTTTGCTTTCGTTCTTTTAAATATTGGTGGATGCTAAAGAGAAAATGAAGTCAAAAATAGCAATTTTGCCAAATTCAAGGGCGGATAACTCAAAATTTACGATTTCAATCTGAATGAAAATCACACTCACCCAAGATATTATAAATGCAAACATTTTCACCTGGCTTTGCATTTGATTGGGTAATATTTGAAAATTTTTGAATGCAAAAATTTTCAAAAATAGCATTTTTTGACATTCAAGGGCACATAACTCAGCACTTTCTGCAGCAATTCCGTCCAAAATTAAGCTAACACAAGGGCTTATAACCATACACATTTTGACAAAGTTTGGTGAAGATTGGATAATATTTGTGGATTCTAGAGTGTAAACCTGATATTATGGACGGGCAGACAGACAGACGGACGGACAACAGACAAAAGTGACCGCAATAGCTTATTTGTAGTACTATTTGCTGAGGCCAGCTATAATTCAAGCTAATTAAACATTTCTACCTTTCTATACGAAAGAAAGTCAGAAAAAATGTATTTTGTTATTTATTCCACAATTTATCATAGGTTTTCGTGCATTCAAGGGCCCGTAACTCATTTACCCGACTAGCTATCAAAAATCCCTCATAATTTTGCAATGTCGATTTATTAACAAGTTCTCACCTAAAGTATTATTCCATTATGTCGCTTTATAAAAACGTGTTGATGTTTTCCGCAAAGTTGGGAGATGAAAATATACAAAAAATTCAAAAATTACATGAAATTACAAATATTTTATTATATATAATAAGCAAGCCAATGGATTTAATGTCATCTTGACATGGGCTCATAAACAAAACATAATATTTCAAAAAAAAATCGCCATTTATTTACATTTAGATAGAAAATTGATTAATAAGTACCTTAGGTAGCGCCTGAAAAGAATTACCCCACCCACTTTCAATATACAATATATACCAAAGCAAAGGTCCGTTCGATTCAGACTTTTCAGCAAAACACGTCCCCTTTATGTATCTATTTGTACTAAAAATATCATTGGAAAATTTAGGTCCCAGGAAAATGGCCCTATGGAAACCCCTCCTTTGTGTGTCTGAGTGTGAGTTGAGAACGGTATTATCATCACAAGAAACATTTTGAAAAAAAAAATAAATAAAGCCAGGAATGTTGTAGAAAGATAGGTCTCTGCCAAAACTAGATCTTGTTTGGGAAAGGGTTAGGTGAACAAGCAACTTTTGAATATCAGTTTTCTGATGTCATGTTTGAATCATGTTTGCTGTCTTATTAGTATCTAAAGAGATGTAAAAAGACGAGACAGAAACACAAAAATATATAACCAAATATAAATTCTACAGAGAAAATGAATACAACTGCTTGTATCAGTATTTGCTTCTTTTCTCTCATTGGTTTCTTTTTTCACGCAAACCTAGCGTAGAGAAAGCATCAGTTGGTCTAATCTTGTGTCTAGTTGTTTGGGAAAGGGTTAAACAGAAAGAAATGGCAAAGGTCAAGCTTACCTTTTCCCAAAGAAAAAAAAAAATTACGGTAAACAAAGTGACCAGTTATGGAACGAAATATTTATGGTGCGAATCAACCTCCAAACAGTGACATATTACGTCAGAGGTACGTAATTCTGATTGAGGGGAGATCACTGAGTGCGCTGTAGTTGTTATTGTTGTAAAGGGAGGTCATTCTAAATGCCAAAATATTTTGATTTTTTCGTCTTTTGTTGTTTCATTTGACGTTTTTATAAATTCATCCGCTGGGATTCGTTGTAGAAACTGTTCGTACAAATTCAAATCTGATGTAGAAGTCTCTTTACAAAAAATGTTTTAAAAAATCTCCGTAAATCCGAACATGCTCGATTATTTCCGTTGTTGCGGAAACAGCCGACATTACACGAATCATTTAGAGCTAATGATGGGTCGTATTCCTTAAGATGTCAATACGTTTCTCAAACGAAATTTTAAAAAAAATGTTAATTTAGTTTATCTATAATCTTATGGAGTTCCCCTTGCATAAACAAACATATAGATTTTTTTTTTTCGTTTTTAATTTAATTTGCAGTTAAAAAAACAGGACATGCAACGAAACTAACTATGCAAAATAGTTTGTTTCAAGTTTATCAGCGTGTTTCAAATCCACGTGGCAAATGTTTCGATTTAGAACCTCAATATTAAGCTACTGTTTTTATTTAAAAGGCGATGAAATGAGGAAAAGTCGAATAATTCTGTAAAAGAACACAGCTGCAAAACTTAGAGCCACTCAAATAAAAACAAAAACACCCCTTACAAGTGCATAGACCCTGTTTACTAGAACATCCATATTTACTTGCTAATTATATTAAATTACATAACAAGCTCTCGGATTGGACACTACATGTATGTATGTTTTGGCAAATCAGTTTGCTTGTTTGTAATTAAGCCCGGATCTGCTTAAAAGGTCCCTATTAGCTTTTTAGGCAGCCATATTTCAAGACCAGCCCATGCCAAAGTGGAAACTGACAGAGACATAATTATGTTGCTCTTTTGTGACTGTTACAGGTCATGAAGAAGCTAGTGGAGAACAACATGGTTTCTGATCAGACTGCGTGTATACGCAGGCTGATCTGGATCCATGATGGTCTCAAAAGCCTTAAAGGACATTTTTCATGGCTCAACTGTAGAACGAGACTAGAATTTAGACTTGATAATGCTTAGAGTGAGAATGTTTTGCATGATTTTTGAATGGTTGGGATGATTATCATGAGACTTCTTATGGAATGAATTTGAGCGCCCTGAATGATTTTGTTTTTATTTAAAAAATCATCAAAACCTTCCATTCTGAGCAACAAATTTAACCGGCGAACATTTTTGATGTTTTTAACGCTTTGTATGTTTTTGGGAGCATTCAATCGCCATTTAGGTATCCAGTTTGCGTTACACTTTTTCATTTATCTATTTATTGTTTAGCTTATTTCGCATTTTCGTGTTTTATAGCACAATGGCTTCTTGGATACAATGCACATGACTTGTTGTTTTTGCTGCAAGACGATTGAAATGTCAATCTACACAGGTATTCAAAGAAGGCAGTTTTACAGTGTCTACTGTAGGCCTATTTTCATTTCCGGTAGTACCACCCATCACGCTAAAAGGGGCCTTATCAGGAGTCCAAAAATCCAAAATTGTACAAAGTGATCAGACTCAACACAGATCAACCAGATCTCATATGTGACCAATGAACATAATTATATAAAGATATGGAAAACATTCCTGATGCAGAAAAGTACATAAAAGTGAAAAGTATCGGCCCTAGTCTGGCTGCGCGGATTGCGCAGACTGACTAGGGTCGATATTTTTCACACATCCGATAAGGTCATTTTCGCGTGATGGGTCACAAAATTTTACTATGAAAATATCGTTCACCTCTTTCGAAATGTCGTAACTACAGTATGAATAACCTATATTTACGGCATTGTTCAGCAGAACGCGACCGACGATATATTCACGTTATTGATACGGTGGTCTGTACGTTGTAAAAACATAAAAATACAAATATCGTCGCCTTTTCTTTGGAAAGCTCGTAAATGCAGCTTATTTTAAGCTTCAGTTACAAGATTTTCGAGTTTATTATCATTATTTTTTATTCTCACATCAAAGAAAATCAGGAAAAAATCATAAATATAACTTTTAAAATTCATTTCGATTTTAAAGTACGAGAATTTTACTTGTTTTCGTAAATGTAGCTAGCTAGATCTATTTTGATATAGCAAACAACTCAGATAATACTTCCAAATTACTACTTATTTGGATGGAATAAAACATGAAGTATAAAATAAACACTTACTTATAAATGTATTTCTAGTAATTGTGAACAACTTCTTTGTATGTATTCAAGCGACGTCCCATTTTTGCAATTTTGGACAAGGGTAGTCTTGAAAACAAGCAACTCTTTAATTCGCTCGGTGACATAAATTTTTCAAGTCATTTTTTACTTCTCATACTTCATTGTTAAGTTCAGAAAAAATGAAGAAAAAAATCTTACCTAGGGAAAAAACTGGACCGTCTGTCATTAAGGTCCGTAATGGTGATCTCAAATCTATGTCTCAAACGGTGGTTACAATATCAGTCTCAAACATAATGTTTCCAACGTAGGTCTTCTTAATCGGTTGTCTCAAACGAAAGTCTCGAGCGTGGGTATCAAGCGTCGTAAGGGCTATTTTGTAGATGCCGGTTCAAATGTGGGTTAAGGTTAAGAGTTACATGACCTTTCGATTTAAAAAAAAAATATAAAAAGTACGTGTTACATGGTTTACGCAACAGTTGTAAATATTTTTCGGATATGCGACAGGGCAAAAATGTTTAAATGAGAACATTCTGGGCAATGTACCGCTAAATTGTACACACTGACTTCAATCAAACGTTTCACTCTAAGGTACTTTTCTAGATCTAGTTGGTTCTTCCTATCTTACTATACCCGAATCATGTTCATTTTCCAAATGCGGCGACAAATGTAAGTTGTCTTAAAATTGCTAAGTTTGACCCTATTCTCAAAGCCGTTTTATAGATTTACCACAAGGGGGCGGAGGTGGTGCAGTGGTAAAGCGCTGGACTTGGAACACATGGACCGCTGGTTCGATCCCCCGCTTCTCCAGTCTTTCGGATGAGACTTTTACAGAGGTCCCGTCTCCATATGACCTTAGTAGTTGAGTGGAATGTAAAACTCCATACAATCCAATAGACTTACCACTAGGTCTCTTTTAGAGTAACCTGTCACATTAATATATTTTCATTTTTATGTAACAGTCTAAAATAGTAGGTCAGGGTTAATGGCAAATAAATCGAGCTTTTCCCAAACAATTAATTTTTAGGAAATTAAAATCTGAAATTGCTGCTGCAGACGCCAAACTATATGTTGAGAAAGACATGTGATTTGTGCACATTTTAGGACTTAGAAAATTGAGGAAAGGAAAAAATGCTGGTCACCAGCATTTTTTTTCTCTAAATATTTCCCAAGCCTGTCATGTTAGGGACGTACATACAAGATCTGTTTTTGGGTAAGGGTTTATTTTTGTGTAAGCAAATCATAAAAATAGAGCTTTTCCATTGCATGGACGATTTATGGATGACAGTCACATTTTTTCGCATGTGCAATAGAATAATGTTATACAATTTTATATTTATAAGTTTATTTTACAAAAATTCGAGAGTTCTGATTGGTTTAGAAATTTTTTCCAAAGCTCAATGAAAAAAGTTCGGGAACTACTTTCCCTGTCAAACATTGTATTACACCGCATCATTAACCTGTCATTTTTATTGAAAATTAATCATGAAAAGTTGTGCTTTTTTTAAATCTCAGAACATTGAATTATAAGAAATGAATGTATTTTTTTCTCAAGCAGGTATGAAAAAGAAAATCTAATCACACTTTTGAATGAAACGCTTCGCGGATTCATATAGTGTGTTTGGATTTTTTTTCATACCTGCAGAAAGAAAATAAAATTACATTTATTCCTGAACTGAACCAAAATTTGGTAAGAGGACCCATGTAGCATATCCGATCACTAAGGCCCGTAGGAAGAAGGGTGGCTAGACGGGCTACCCTCTCCAAAGTTGACAAAAAATGCCGATTATTTTTTCTTATTTTACACTGGAAACTTAGGGAAAATCCAATTTAGCCCCTCCAATATTCAGACACTGGCCTGCCAAGGGCTTTAGCCCCCCTGAAGTATGTGCCTTAACCCTTTACCACACAGTGGCTCGTTTTGACTCCCCACAAGAAATTGGCTTCGGAAAACATTGTGGAAAATGAAGAAATTGCTTGTGATAAGCAATTTCTTTATTTCCCACAATATTTTCTAAACAAAAATACAAAAAATGAAAACATTCTTTCTCTTTAAATTGTCGTCTGCAACATCTTTGGGTTTGGACAAGTCTAAAATTTTGCCGTTTGGCAGGCATGTCAAGGCCTATGGCGGCTTCTCAATCGCAGATTGTGCAGAACAATTCTCATGGTGGATAATCACGTGATACAACAATGTCAGAAAATCTTCAATAATTTTATTAAGCGGGACCGATTTGAATTCGGCAGCAGAGAAGATGGACGGACGTCACGCATTAGATGAACGCCATGGATGTTTGAAAAAAAAAACAGCTATTCAAAATTATTGAAAATCGACCATAGATTTGCCAAAAATCCATTACGAAAAGCTTATTCCTGTTATTTTCCTACCTTCTCTGCTTCAAACTGAATTCCAATTGGTCAAGTATACAAAATATTAATGATTTTCTGAAATTCTGAGTCACGTGATTAACCACCGTCATTCGGCTGAGATTCAATCTGCGTCATACGCGACAACATTTCAAATTGGTAGCATACGACGACGGCCTCCAAATTTTTTTTTAAATTCTGTGAATAAATGTTATTCGAACATTGAAATTAACTGAAAACTGCATCTTATTATGAGCATTTTCTTCTTTATTCACAATGATTTTTTATCCTTTCCCAAACGACAAGTTTTTGCAGTGATTCTATTCAAAAGCTGCTGCAGATGACAATATTGGTGTTGTTAAAGAAAGAATTTGTGTAGACAATAGCTAAAAATATTGAGACAAAAGGAGAAACTGTTGGTTATCAGCAGTTTCTTCTTTTGTCTCATTGTTTCCCAAATATTTTCTATTAGGGACGTCAAAACTATGTCTTGTTTGTTAAAGGGTTAAAAACTAAAGCGTCGTCTTCTTCATGTTGTTAATAATAGGGAACGATTTTACCCAAATAACAGTGACTTACTATAGTATTTCGTTTTTGTTGTTATATAATCTCGTAACGACGGCTTGATTGAACCCCAATGCACCAGATTTGGCCCAATTTCAGTTTTTATTGCACTAAAATACGAAAAATAGCGTAACGAAGTACGCCCCAGTTGCAATCTATCACTCCGTCATAACGTGTTCTTTACGTAATCCGTCCCGAGAAATCCCTTATTTGATGAAGGTATACTTCACCTATTCCCATTTATCAACTATTTTGACTTCCCAAAAGATAAATGCTTTGGAAAAGTTTGGTTTGGTTTATTGGGGTTTTATGCCGTTTTCAACTGCCAGGGTCATATCGCGCCGGCTGGAGCACCTAACCATGGATTCCTGTTGTTTCTCATACCAATACTATCACAAAACCCTAACTGAGCCTCTAGCTGCTCGCCCACTCGGGTTAACGATATCAAACCATTGGATGGTGACATTTTTGTCAGAAAGGGTATTTGCCGAAACCGGATATCGAACCCGGGACCTCTCGTGTGAAAGGCATATGCGCTACCAACAAAGGATTTGGGAAAAGTGTACAAAATGATGAATTTGATTGTGATAATGATTGATGATTGGAGTATTTTTCCCATAATATTTTCTATAAAAAAGAAAAAAAAATAATAATAATACAAAATACAAAGGTAGGCCTAATGAATTAAAAAGAGCAATATTTAAATTTATATTACATTACATGTACATTATCACATTTCATTCATTTGTAATTATCATCTTTTCTGCAAAACCTTTGAATCTGGACCAATCTAAAGTTGTGTCGTCTGGTAATGGGTTAAACCATCCATCTAGAAATTTCCGCATGAGAAAAGTAAACCAAAAATTATTAACCCTAAAGGACCTGGGTCAATTTCTATAGAAAATTGCCCCCTCGAGAACACGAATGAAATTTATATGAATGAATGCTACATATGTGTACTTTAACCCCCTGGAATATTTAAGGATTTGGAATAGTCCAAAGGGGTGTATTAGAGCTCTAAAGTATGGTGGCCTAGACTTGCCGAAATTGCATCATTGACTTTCCACTACCACTAAATTGGTTCCCATTGGAATTTTCGAGAATTTTTTGCGCGAAAATCCAAGAAAAAATTCCAATCTATCATTTGAAAGAATAAATTCTCACGACCTTACCCAAAAAATTATTAGAATTCAAGTGTTTTCTTTTTCTAAGAATCATTAGTTATTTTGAATATTTATTTATGATATTTTAACAACAAATTGTGTAAAAAAGATTAAAATCTACTTTTGTTCATGTATACCTGTTCTGGTACACCATTATACTAAAAATTGTTAATGATTTGGAATGTATGGTGTATTGTTAGGGCTATAATTTAAGTTTTGTTAAAATACTTTTATCATTATTTAAAGTATGTCTATTATTTGTCTGTAGAAAATTGTCCCCGAGAACACGAATGAACTTCTATTAATGAATGCGACATATGTGTGCTTTAATGTCCAGAAATATTTTAGAAATCAAAATAGTCCGAAATGTTGTATTAGAACGATAAAGTATGGTTTCTTTTTTAATATTCCAGATTTTATGCTCCATGAAGGGAGAGCCTATAGTCGACGCTTTGTCTGTACGTCCATCCGTACGTCCGGCCCCTCTAGTCCATCCGGTCAGTCCGTCATTCCGTCCGTCAGTCCGGATTGATTTCTTCATAGCCCTTGTGCAAAATAAACGCAACTTACCAAGTGAACTTCCTATGATATAGTACCGATGCTTCTCTCCTGTTTTTTTTTATTTGGGGCCGTGTCATGGGAAAAGGGGACTGAGGATGAAAAACAGTTTTTCTCTAATTTCTCCTTGTCTAATGGTCAGAATTTGATAAATATATTTGAGTAGCAAGTGAGATGTCGTAGATCATGAATAATTTGAAATTTGCGTATAAAATAGGTCATGGAAAAATGGGGGCTTTATGTTTGTTAGTTTTATGTTAGTCCTCAGTGACTCCGAAACAAACTACCATTTGACACAGATTTTGATTAGTAAGAGATATAGCCTTCATATTTCACATGTGCATTGCTTATGACAATACCTTTCTACTAATTCCAAGTTCGATGTCATCAAGGTCAAGGTCATTTCTGTAGGTCAAAATTAATCTTTTTTCCATTCATGGCATACATTTTTGTGACAATACCTTATTCGGAGAGGATAACCTGTCTCTGACGGCTCTTGTATTCTTGAAATCAAAGGAACAATTCAAGTCTATTACATCAGGGAAAAATCCTGTGACTTTACCAGAAAATCGTCAAGGGTTTGAGTTTTTTTTCTTTTTCCAAGAATCATTTGTTATTTTTAACGTTTGCTTATGGTATTTCAACAACAAATGATTTGTAAAAGTGATTAAGGTTTACCTTTGTTCTTGCAAACCTGTTCGGATACATTATTGTAGTAAATATCATTAATATTTTGAAATGTATGGTGTATTGTTAGTGTTAAAAGTTTTTTTAAATACTGTTACTGTGAACACGAATGAGATTCAAATGAATGAACGCTACATATGTGTGTTTTAATCTCTTGAAATATCTAAGGATCTGGAATAGTCCAAAGGGGTGTATAAGAGCTCTAAAGTATGGTGGCATATACTTGCTAAAACTTCATGAGTGACTTTACACTATAGATAAATTGATTTCTTGGGAATTTTCGTGATTTATTGCGGGAATCAACCTAGATATTATGAAAATAGCAGAATTTATTGATAAATGTTATAAATAAATGTTCAATATAGCCTCTAATTGATATAAAAAGAAATTCTAAAAAATGCATCTTTTGTGGATAAGTCGTGAGATTCTATTCTTTCAAGTAATAGATTGGAACTGTTTCTTGGATTCCCGCGAAAAAATCTCAAATTTCCAAGGAAACCAATTTATCTGAAGTGCAAAGTCATTCAGGCAATTTTGGCAAGTCCATGCTACCATACTTTAGAGCATCATGTAGTGCAAGTAGGCTGCTGGACAGATTCTGAACTTGAATCTGATAGTGAGAATGAAAGCAACTCGATAATAAGAATTCACATAGTTAACAAAAATAATGATAATAGTCTTTACCAACTTAAATTATAACCCTTATAATACACCATACATTTCAATACACTGATAACGTTTACTAAAATAATGTATTTTGGTAAGGTTTGCACGATAAAAGGTAGATTTTAATCATTTATCCAAATCGTTTGTTTTTAAAATATCATAAACAAATATTCAAATTAACACATGATTCTTGGAAAAAGAAAAAAAACCTAAAACTCTTGAAGATTTTCTGGTAAAATCGCAGGATTTTTTCCTATCAAATAATAGACTTGAATTGTTTCTTGGATTTAAAGAATAAAATCTAGAATTTTCCAAAAGAAACCCATCCGTTTTAGTGCAAAGTCAATCGTGCGAATTTGGCAAGTACAGCCCACCATAATTTATCGTTCTAATACACCATTTCGGATTATTTTGATTCCTAAAATATTTCTGGACATTAAAGCACATATATGTCGCATTCATTAATAGAAGTTTCATTTGTGTTCTCAGGAACAATTTTCTACAGATAAATGATAAACATATTCTAAATAACGATTAAAGTATTTTAATAAAACTTAAATTATAGCCCTAACAATACACCATACATTACAAACCATTAACATTTTTTAGTATAATGGTGTACCAGAACAGGTTTACAAGAACAAAAGTAGATTTTATTCTTTTTTACATAATTTGTTGTTAAAGTATCATAAATAAATGTTCAAAATAACTAATAATTCTTAGAAAAAGAAAATACTTAAATTCTAATACATTTTGGATAAGGTCGTGAGAATTTATTCTTCCAAATGATAGATTGGAATTGTTTCGTGGATTTTCGCGAAGAAAATTCTCGAAAATTCCAAAGGAAACCAATTTAGTGGTAGAGGAAAGTCAGCCATGCAATTTTGGCAAGTCTAGGCCACCATACTTTAGAGCTCAAATACACCCCTTTGGACTATTCCAAATCCTTAAATATTTCAGGGGGTTTAAGTACACATATGTAGCATTCATTCATGTAAATTTCATTCGTGTTCTCGAGGGGGCAATTTTCTATAGAAATTGACCCAGGTCCTTTTAGATTCATATAACACGACAAAGATCAATGAAACGTAATAAATCAAATTTAAGGACCTCATCATTAAAAACACCACTTTCTAGCCATACGAAATGCATCAAATTACACATACTTGTAAATACACTTCACATTCAGTTGAATCACCGTGACAGATTCCAAGATAATTCTTCAAGAAGAAAATAATTTACAAATATAATGTAACTCTTTATTCATATGCAAGGGAGGTAGTTGTGAATATTTTTTGAAAAATATTTCCGTAAGTATGCATTAATTCAAAATTCTAAACGGGCTACCGTTAAAATGCTCATGCTTGTATTTGGAACGGAAATGTAAAAAAATGCATTACTGGCACTATTCAAATTTCTCATCTGGCTCTTTAGTGCTAATGATGGGCTGCCTACCTTAAGTTCATTTAGGTCGAAATCTATCTTAACCAATGTTTTTCATGGCCCCTTCCAAATGGGAAAAAGTCTAGGTTCCAATTTGAAAGCGACTGCAGAATACAGAAGTGATAGAATTAAAAATATAATTTGTGTACAATATAGCAAAGACAATTTCAGTCAAGGGAAATGCTAGTTAGGCCGATCCCTCATCAACATTTGTTTTCTTTTGATTTAACATTTTCCAAGTGCTAATACTGCTAATAATTCAAAACCAGGTTTTAGGAAAGAGTTCAGCATGTTTAAAATAGATATCTACAATCTTTACGTGTTCATGCTTTCTTCCCAATGCCAATCAAATCATTTCGATCCAACCAGATCAACCGATCGGGTACAGATCGAGCTCGATCGGCATTGGTGACAGAGATGGTCCGAGTGATCGAACTTGATCTGAATCGCCCAGTCTTCCCACTCGATTATCTTGATATCGTGTCCTACTGCTAATTAGATAATATCGAAGAATATCGACCAGATGTGCGTTCTTTAGAGCGAGTCTTTTTAAGATTTCTTAAAATGTTTACGATAAAGCGTTTAAGACTTAGGCTCTGACCGAGGAGGTCCAAATGCTCCATACTTCATACAAATGACGTCATGATGACGTCATTTGTATGAAGTATGGAGCATTACCATGTCACCATGGAGCATTCGGAACAACTCAGCCAATTCTCTCTTATATTGTTTCTACAGAGATAACCGAAGGGTTCCGCACGAATTATAGGGTAATGGTGCCTCCCATTGAGCGTATTAAAAATCCTGCTCTAAAGAACGCTTTATCCTAAAAAATGTTAAGAAATCGCAAGATATCTCAAGAAATCTCGCTCTAAAGAACGCGCCTCAGATCGATTACTAATTGTCTCTGGAAGTCGAGTGTGAACGATTTGATATTTTATACCCGGCCTGCACGCAACCTGCACTCGACCACATCGTCTTGTACTCGAGTGAGTCCCGACCGCATCCTGATCAACTCGATGTCTGCTCCTTCTATTCACCCGAGCCAATCGACTGAAGAGAACGGGTTTGATCATCTACAAATCGCGAAGAGATGATGTGATTTGGTCGGGCTCGATCGTTGAATTTAAGCGATCTAGTTGGTCAAGTTGATTTTATCGGCAGCGGGAACCTAGTTTATGCCAATAATGCTGTGATCGATTAGAAAATTAATCGGGAAGCGATCGTGTACATTGATCGAGTAAATGTGTGACCCGGCCGAGAATCAATCGTGCCTGGAGATCGGCTGATATCTTTAACCCGACTTGCACTCTACCTGCACGTCTACTTGTACTCGAGTGATTCCCGATTGCTTCCCGATAAGCTAGTTCTCTTCTCCACCAGTTTTGTTCACCCGATCGAATCGACTGTACAGGTACAAATGTAGGAGTTGATCGACTACAGAACATTAACAATTCATTTGGTTGGCACTGCCGTAGGGAGGGGGACAACCCCCTCCAATTAATTTAGAAGAGGGCCAAGAATATTCTATGGCCCCCAATAATACATCCATATTTTCCTTCAAGAAAGGTCCAGGTATAAAATACTTTCTGAAAGTGCCTAGATTGAAGGAAATGGCTTCTTACAATTCAAACATGTTCTGGGGAGGGGACATGCCCCCAAACCGCCTTGCAACGCTACGCTCGGTCGGGTTCCATTCACTTAAACATTTGCCCCCCTATCACAAACCGTCCTACGCATATGGTTGGGTTTGGTTTGGGGATTTTGTGGACTCTATATGAATAGATTAGATCTTTAAAACAATAAAACAACCGATGCATCATAACAATATTTTGATTTATTGCACACATATGCACGCATTTGCATATCAATCGAATAATCTTTAGCGTAGCTCATTCCTAAATAGTGAACATTTAGACTTCTATAATTATGAATATATGAATTAACCCATTCTCACATATCGACACATTTTGACTCCTCACAATGTTATGCTAGAAAACATCGTGGAAAATAAAGAAATTGCTTGACATTGCTTGTGACAAGCATTTTTTTTCATTTTCCACAATGTTTTCTTTCCTAAAAGGCCAAATGTGTAAATATGTAAATTTTCATTCACTGAAAATGATCATCTGCAAAATCTTTGAATTTGAAGTTTTGCCATTTGGTAATGGGTTAAGTACACAACACAAGGCCAACAATTTTCGCAATATTCAAATTTAATTTTATTTAAACAATAACATGATAACATTATAAATGTTCTAAAATCATTTAGAATTAATGTAAAACAAAAGTAAAACAACAATAGATCAGAGAACAAAATCATAATGACGATAGAGCATGAAAAAATCGAACAAAATTAGCAAACAGACATTATAAAATTCTAACAATCATCAAAGCATCATAATGATTTTAAAAAGTCACATAATTATATTGTTTATTACAAACCTTTAAATGTTATTTATCTTAGAAAGGGGCATGATATCGTCATTAAAAAAGAAAAAAATCACGAAAAATGTCGTTAGTTGGGAGTCAAAATTTCGTTACTACAGCTTGACAAAGCTGGAGTTACGAGGTTTTTATCCACCAGCGGCGATATGCATTTAATGTCATGCATCTTTATCATTTCCAACCATTCCCAAAATAAGACCTTAATTTTGACATCCATATAATAAGCAATTTCTCCTTTTCATGTGACGTCGGAATTTTGTAGTGCGCACAATTTTAATATTCGTTACGTATCCGAAACTATTCGTGCGAAGTCCATTTTACGTTCGGCGGTGGAACGTTCCAACGCCGAACGTTTACGACGTCACCCGAATAATTCCGACGTCGTGTGACTACCGTAGACTACCGTAAGGCCCTTTTGCCGGTGTTTTGATAATCTCTTTCAAAAGTTTTACAAGTACATTGGAAATGAAACTACTCAAATACGTTTGATAAAAAATATTTCCATTACACACTAAAACTTGCCGATATTTCACATAAAACTATTATAACAATTTTGCAAAAAAAGGATTTTGAAACCACAGAAGAAAAGGGATTCGGGAAAAATTGTGGAAAATGCAGAGATTGCTTAATACAAACAGTTTCTTCATTTCCCACAGCGTTTTCTACCCAAACAGAAAGAACTGTTGAAATAATCATTCACCAATTGTCGTACGCAACAAGCTTGAATTTGGACCAGCCAAAAACGTTGCAATAATTGGCCTCCCAGCAGACCAAAACAAAAATAGAGGTTTTTACAAAGGCTCGATTTCTGTCTGAAAATGCACGGGCATGACCAATGTCATCTTTATGCACAATTCTAATAAAGGGGTATGGGGTTTCTCCAAGAAATTTTTGCTAACTTAGGTTAGATTTAGTGGCATCTGATGATACCTGCATTGTAAGACAATACTTAAAAGAGGGCAGAACAAAATCCATTACTTGCTTTAAAGGCAGAATAACACTTAACATCTTGCAAATTTTCCGAGAACTTCGTACAAAAAAATAAATATATATTATTAAAATATGGTCTTTACATTGCATATGTGCCAAATCGTAGCTTTCTACCTTGTGTATTGGCTTAGATGTCGACGGATTTAAAACACCATGATTTGTTGTCCCGGGGATAATATTTACAATAGTGGAACATATGGGGTTTCAAATCCGTCGACATCCTAGCCAATACACAAGATAGAAAGCTAAGATTTGGCATAGATGCAATATAAAGGCCATATTTTGATAATACATATTTATTTTGTACGAAGTTCTCGGAAAATTTGCATGATTTTAAGTGCCATTCCCCCTTTAAGTTTGTTTCAGAGAAAATATAAATGTTTTGAGAGAAAATTACTGGTGATTTTGGCCTTGAAAGGTTAACTGAGAAAAGGTAATGGTTAGCTCTAAAAATAAAGATTTTTAAAGGATTCACTAGGAGGCCTGCAATAAATATATGGGTAATGGGTAAATCTTTATTTTCCCGCGGGCACCTTGGTGCCTGGTACCTTCGCTGTATCCTTGGTCTTGGTGGGCGTGGTTTTATAAACGAACTGGTGCATGGCTTGCAAAAAGTCTTCGGATTTAAAATTTTGTTTCATCTGTGTGAGCTCAAAGTCCCTATGTTTCTGAATCAGTTGGAACCAATCACTGTCTCGGCTTTGTTTATCTGCGAGGATGGCGTTAACGTCACCACTGTCGATTGTTTTAGTCAGGAAATCTCTGGTGGCATTTTCCATTGTTGATTTGTTGCTGGAAAACGAAGAAAACATGTACTATCTAATTTACTTAGGAAAGAAAATGTGTTAAGGCAGAATACCCGTAATGTGGCCATTATGAGATTAGTAAAACATCGCATTTTTTTTCGAGCGGCGTCGTTACGTATCTGACCTTTTCGGGCGCGGTCGCAAACATTCAAAAATGTTTTCGATGCCACCCGAATAATTCCGACGTCGCGCGAATCTAATTATGGATGGAATACCTTAAATGATAATCTAGCGATGTACTTTTTGTTGGTGACATTTCACATTATGAAATATAGAAGGAAAAACATTCAGGGAGCAGAAAAAGTGCAAATGAACAACGTTGTGTCCCCCAATAAATTTCAAATGGTTTACGTTGGTCTCTGTTATCGATTTTTCGAGCCCGAATAGGTCCGGATACGCAACGACACCGCTCGGACAAAGCCGATTTTTTAAGAATCTTGAAATGACTGAATTACGGATATTCTACCTTAAAATGAGAGCAAACCTTTCTGGCGTAAACATAATTTAGTTACACTTAGGATTCTGTCATCAATATCTATTTTTGATCCATTCAACAAAATTTGTAATACGGGTAGTACAAAGAAAATGTGTTTTTTTCTTCTTTTTTTTTTCAGTTTATATTAAATTACCTTTTTCCAACGGTGCAGTTTCAGGTTGGTCCAATTTGAACTCGATTCAGAAAGGTTGGTACAAGTTTAGTTCTTGAAAGCGCACTTATCTTACCTTGAGATCACGTGGTCGACTAGTCCTATTTGATTGGCTGCTTTGGCAGAGATGGGCGTGGTATCATTCACGAGCGCCTTGGCGTTTTGGTAGCCAACTCGTTTCGGAAAGAAATACGTCCAATATTCTGAACCATATAGGTGCATCGTCTTATAGGATGGTGTTAACAAAGCTCCCTGTAATCATTAATACGATATAATTAGATTGATGATCATTATGATATTGATGATGGTATTGGTGATGATGATGATCAGTTTCAATCAGTTTGTCTCATATTGTGACATATTTTGGGATAGAAATCAAGAAGTGGATGCTAAGATCAGGCCTTATGTCTGATCTTAGACTATACTGCCTACCAGTTGTCAAAACGGGATTATGATGCAAACAGTTTGGCAATGGTTAATTATGTTATGTATTATGCTTTCTTTATAAAATAGATCTCGATAAATTGCCTTGCAGAGCATCTCTGGCTATTAGCTAGAGATGATCTGCCAGGTCATTTATCTGGACCTATACTAGAATGTTGATTATGCTATCATATATGTTCCAAGACAATATCAAACATTTACCTCATAACTCAAGACTTGATCGCAGGCAGCAGCGAACATAGCACCGCCGGCTCCGGCATTACCCCGCAGTACGGCAACCGTCATCTTGTCCTTCATACGTAACATTGTTTTGATGACGTCATCAATTGCGTTGATATTCTTCCATGCTTCTAGCTGCACGTTCTGACTGCTGGCGATCTTACAGAGGTGAATACCTGTAATAGCAATGAATTTTGTGCTAAAAGTAGACTAAGTTCACCGTTATGTTTTGATAAACCTTAGGTGTTGTTATACAATCTCGCAACACATACGAAAAAATATTGTTTGTCAAAACTACGTCACGGGTAACTGGATAAAATCGTTCCCTATTGAAGATTGATTGATTTCTTGGTTGATTGATTATTTTAGCGATTGATTGAAGTATTATAAGAGGGCAATGTAGATGTAAACTTATTGGTTGATTAATTTATTTATTGGTTGGTAGATTCGTTGATTGGCTGCTTTCAAGGCTGCTAATTTGATTTGTTGAAACATGTAGGTCCATAATAGGATATGTGGATAAATAGATAAATATAAGTTTGCATCCTTTCTCGTTCATTTTTTTGTTCTTTGCTTGTTTTCTTTTTATGTCTTGTTAACAAAAACCATCTGAATCTTGTGCGTGTGTGGGTTTGTGATATTATTTTTGTGAAAAATATGCCAATCATTATAGAAATAAGGTCACCTATATTTTGTTTTATTACATCACCAACCAAAACTTGATTTTCCCAAAACATCTTTAAATTATTTTTTATGACCATTGATCTTATCGATATACAATTAACCCATTTTTGACCGACTTTCTTAAAATAGTTGTATAATTATGATGGTAGAAAAAAATCAAGCAGAAATCATCATAAGATGGCGATATGAAAACTACTAAATTATCGTATCTTTCGTTACATCTCTGACAAACTACTTTTTTCAAATCTCTTTCCGATGCAAAAATGATTTAGATGATCTGATTTTATGCTTTTGATCACTCAATGATTAACAGTAAGCCCATTTCGGTCGACAATCTTCAAAAAGGTGATATAATGGTAGAATGCTTTTTAGCATAAATTATCTTAAGGTTACATAAACATAATATTTTTGGAGCAACATTGGATTAGAAAATGTGATATTCGTTATAATACGTGACTTTTCATTAAATGGCTGATGCAACAGAGAACACTCTAAAAAGGGCGTCATGAAGGAAAAAGCCTTGTCAATTTCCTTCAAAAAAGCATTATAACAAAGATATTTCAGACAAAAAAAACATAAGATACACAAAACAACAAATACACATGAAAATAAATGGGTATACAGTGCTCCCACTATATTCTGAATACCGCCATACAATACAAATAAATCAATTTACTTATCATAGGTTATAAAGATCAAAATGAAACCATATTGATGATAATCAGTTATTTGATGTTATATTGACGAGACGATTTGCACGTGCGTCTCTAAAATAACATGTTTTTATAGATTGAAGGTTTGTCTATAAACATCAGATTAGCGTGGGACACCTGTACCAGAGGAGAAGAACCGTTCCCCACCAATCAGCGCCACCACTCTGACGTCATCTATATTATCCACCAAGTTCAAGGTCGTATAAAATATCACCGCAAACCCAACAAAAAGTGAAAACAACAATTACAAAAATATAAATAAACAATTAAATAAATAAATACCTATACAAACCAGTAGAAAAGAATCTTTCCCCACCCATCAATGCCACCATTTTGACGTCATTTATATAAATCACCGAGGTCAAGGTCGTTTAAAATATCTCCGCAAACCAAACACCAAATAGGAATTACGAAAGCATAAATAAATAATACAAAAAATAAATAAACAAATACATATCAGTAGAAAAGAAATTTCCCACACCCAGCACTGCGACCACTTTGACGTCATCCATGTTGTCCACAAAGCTCAATGTCGTTTAAAATATCACCGCAAACCCAACACCAAATAAGTAAAACAACGAGGTGTTGCAATAAAAGCGACGAAATACATAAACAGATAAACGACTAACTATATTATATACATACCAGTAGAAAAGAATCTTTCCCCACCCATCAGTGCGACCACTTTGACGTCATCCATGTTGTCCACCAAGTTCAATGTCATTTGTAACTGCGCCGCCTGGGAGCAATCCATGGCGCCATTATAGAAATCAAAGTACACATAGCAGACGCCATCTTTCTTCACGACCTGGATTTCATCGTGTGCGCATGGCAAAAGGACTTGGGGTATATTGGAGATCATGTGATCGGGTAACAAGTCGGCTGTTGGTAGCTTGCAGGACAGACCTTTGTTCTGAAGATAATGAATAATGAATTTATAAATATTTTAGTATAGATCTATATGCAAACTTTCAAACAAGAACCGAATGAAAACAAGCATGATCGCCACAAGAACAATATCGTTGGTGGGGAGTCAGAACCTCGTAACTACAGCTTGACAAAGCTGGAGTTACGAGGTTTTGATCCCCAAACGGCGATATGTAAGATGTGCTGCTATGCTAGTCCCCATTTAAAGATATTAAGGGTTACACATTTGAAAAAGATCTATCAAAGTATCAGTCATACTATTCCATTCTATTTTTATTTCAGTTTACCGTTTGGAAAAATAATTATCTAATGTTGAAGCTCTTCTAAACCTTGTTTTCGGTAATTGACTTTCGCGTTATCAAAAAGTACTAGAATAGCCAGAATCTGTACTTTCGCCGACATTGTAACGGTATAGGTCCGCTTTTATCAACTTTATCAGATATGGGGTTCAAGCTTTGGTCAAGGATTTGTGATCATCTGGGAGGAGCACAATATCTTTCTTGTAATTCCAAAATCTCGTAGCTACAGGCTTAATGAAGCCTTAGTTACGAGGATTTGCAAGAATGCCGATCGTATATAGACTCTTGTCAGTCTGCGCGGATTGCTCAGGCTGCCTAGGTTCGAGAATTTTGGTTCTAGAACGGTTTTTTTAAGGCCATATCTAAAACATCTTTCTTTACCATCATACATCGTACAAGCATTTTCATTTTCGAAATATATTCACATATCATCGATGTTATTGCAAAACCTCGTATTTACAACTAGAATAAAGCTGTAGTTACGAGGTTTTGCAATAGCACCGATGTTACAGAGTCTACAGACTTCCGGGATGGTCCATTTTCGTGTGACATGTTACAATAGTAAAGAATTTTGTGCTAAAATAGATTTGGTTTACCGTTATGTTTTGATATACCGTCGGTGTTGTTTAATCAAGCCGTAGTTACGAGATTTTATAACAATACCCACGAAATACTGCTTGATTGTCCAAATTTGATTGTAACGTTTAACTGGATAAAATCGTTCCCTATTATCGTCCACATGTGGTCACGTTATGTCACTTTCTTGACCTTTTATGAGTTATTTGAGTCGGCATATTCCATATCCATGTCTCGTGTACTTTAATCATTACCAAACGGCCAAATTGTATGGTGATTTGAATTGAAAGTTGCTGACGACCTACGGATATAGCTACCGTGGTATGTGTACGGCATATTCTACGAAAAATAGGCCTATAGATATTTTTTTCGTAAAATTTTAATTTATCTTTATCTGAAAGAGCATATTTTCCTATGGAAATTCTGAAAATTTTAACGAAAAGAATTTCGCCGTTTACGAGAAATATATTATTATTTTTGTGTAATTAAATAAATTGATGTATACAGCAGTTCAGATGTATATGGAGTTTGTCATTTCTGTCTCAACTGTAAAGGTGTGTTTTTCGCTTATCAGCAACAACTTAAAAAACTGATATCATTTATAAGCATTAGAATAACCAATCTTTGCATCAAGACATACTTTTAAAAGAATGAAATTGGAATGTTATGTCTCTTTAAAAACTGATACCATTTATACGCACTAGAATAACCAATCTTGGCATCTTTAAAAAATGAAACGGAAATGTGATGTCTCTTTAAAGGACACCCCTTCTTTATATAACGATACAGTAGATCGATGCCTTTTCAACAAAAACCTCGTAACTGCAGCTTGCGTTAAGCTGCAGTTACGATGTTTTGTTGAAAAGCAACGAAATACAGGCTTGTACTTTTGTAGATACGTTTGACAGGTCAAGTGAACCGATGCGATTGATATCCACTGGTCATTTAAGGTCACCCAATCGACCTTGCATGGGACGTATTCAGGTTCGAATGTCCTTTACACATGTCCGATGCACTAAACACATACGTACATGTACTTAAATACGTACAATTGACCGTGCGAGTGAACTGAAGGTGGTTTCAAAAGGACAGTACTTTAATCCTTTCAAAAAGGCCCGAACTTTCGACTGTTCCAATCTGATAGCTGCTTTAGACAATGAACTTGATGCCGATAAAGTGAACAATATGTTAAGGGGGAATGCTCCAGTTTTTCGGAACACTCGGATTTTACTGTAGTAATTCAAATGTTTCGTACCAATATGTTTCGCTACTAAATTTTCAATAATATAACACATTATTACAATTTACCATTTTCGACGGTAAAAGTGTATTTATTATGCGAAACTGATTTTCTCAAGATGGAAATCGAATATTTAGAGCAAGACAGTCGTAAGTGTGTATGCAGTTACCACTGTTTTGCGTCATTTTATTCATGTGTAGCTGATGAAAATTGCCGTAATTCACTAATAAGTGCGCTGACCTATACATTTTCTTTTTGAATTATTACCAGGACATGTTGCGTAATACAATGAGGGAGTTTTATCAAATTCTATTATGTAGAACTTGAAATATTTCCAAAAATATGCAAATTTTGACATAAAACACTCCAGCTTCCTTGATCTAACCGAACACGTGGGCATGCTGTTTTATACATTTACGCATTTATAATAGCACATATTTTGGGTTTTCTATTCGTAATAAATGTAAGACGTTACTTTAAATCCGTTTTCGGAACTAAACGATGAATATACAGCTTTTTATTAGCATTTTAGTGACCTTGGACAGGTGCAAGAAATTGTGCATTTTTTCGATGTAGGGTTATGTGATACGAATGCCAATAAAATTCAAACAAGATCGCTGACCACCCATTTTTATTTTATTTTTCAATTGGCAATAACATGTAATTTCAAAATACAAAATATGAATAAATTCTATTATTGGGAAAAAATTTCGGAAACTGGAGCATTCCCCCTTAAGGACGTTTTATATCCTCCACCATCTAGAAAACAGCAATTAACCCATTACCACAGAGTTACACTTTTTGAATCCCTCACAAGAAAAGGCTTGGGAAAACATATTTGAAAATTGAAGAAATCGCTTGTGACAAGCAACTTCTTCATTTCTCACAATGTTTTCTATATGGAAAGACCCTAAAATGTACTCTTTCCTTCACTTGAAATTGTCGTCTGCAATATGTTGGAGTTTGGACCAGCCTAAAATTTTGCCGTCATATAATGGGTTAACCCTTTCCCAAACAGCAAAAATTTTGTTGTTCAAATCTGAAGGCTGCTACAGGCAACAATATAGAAGTTGATTGAGGTACAATTTGTGTACAACATAACACAAAAAGTATTGAGACTAAATGAGAAACTGCGGGTTATCAGCATTTTCTTCATTTGCCTCTATCTTTTTCCAACCCTTTTCTATTAGGGACGTCAAAACCAGGTCTTGTGTGGGAATGGGTTAATATTAAATAAACCAATTGTCCATCCGTCTCTTTGTCTGTCCATCTGAAAATTCACTTACATGTTTCATTTGGCCGATCCAAACTCCCTCTTCGCCATTTTCTCCGCACTTGAATAAAACTGATTTATTTCTCTTGGCCACGATTTCACCCGGTCTCGCCTCTCTGAGAAGTCTTTGTAATAACCGTGAGGACCCGTTTTCCGTGTAAGCATCAAAAAGTCTTAATTTCTCTGATTCTTGGCCTGTCCGAATGGTTGCGATTGCGCCTGGAGTGGTGTCAGACATGCGCACTCGTCTTGAAATCTCATCCGCCGACATTTCCCAGTCAATTACACGGTCTGAATTTTTCATATTTCTCTGTAAGGTGCCTTTAACGTCTTGGCATAGATGTAGCGGGGCGGCGGGGACGTTCTGTGAGTAACGCGACACGGCGTCAATAACGCAATCAACGGCTACGTCAGTGACGGCGCCGTTGTACAGGGATGACTTAATGGCGTCGCTTGGTGTGTTAAAGTTCTTGGAACTCCAAACGGCACCGGCGTCCATTTCTTTGTCGGCTTGTAAAACGGTCACGCCCCACTCTCTCTGATTGGTCAAAATCGCCCAATCAAGTGCCGAGGCGCCTTTATCTCCCACAATGCCCGGATGGACAATCAAACATGGCCGCTCTGTGTTTGAATATATGTCTTCCGGTACTTTTGTTTTGAGGTAAGGGCAGATAACCATGTCGGGTTTGTGATAGTCAACTTGGCGAGAGATGTTTTCTGGACTTCCGGCTTCAACAACGAGACAGCTGGCCTGTAAGGAAAGATGATATTATCGCTTTTCAACAATACCCTCGTAACTGCAGCTTCGATTAAGCTGCAGTTGCGAGGTCTTTGCTGCAAAGCTGTAATAAAATAGATCTTCGAATACATTCATTCAAAGATACACTTTTAAGCCTCTCAGAAACAAACATTCAGGGCGGTCCTAGTTTAAAGCTGTTGCAGATAACATAATGCTAGTTAATTAAGATGGGATCTATGAGCAATATTATTCAGAAAATATTTCAAGCAATTTTAGCATTTTCTTCTTTTGGCCAAATATTTCCTCGTGTCTTTTGAATTTGCTTCTTTAAAAAAGGTTTTGTTTGTGAAAGGGTACCCCCCCATACACACACACACGCATACACACACTCAAAAAGAAATAGAAATAAAAAAGAAAGAATCTGATTAAGATTTGAAAACTGTTATGAACGACAAAATCATATGTTAATCAAAAAAATAGTGAGTACAATATAGCACAGAAAATATTTAGTCAAAGGAGAAAACATTGATTTATCATTATCAGCATTTTCAAAATTTTGCAAAGCTCTATCAATTTGAGACGTTAAAGCCATGTATTTTTTTTATTTTATTACTTTTTTATTTTAGCGTTACATGTAAGTGCATAGCAAAGAACAAAAGAAGCAGCTACATTTTTTAACAGAGCCTAGTTGAAAGACCTGACAGATGACAAAAATAATGAAGCTGAAAATAAACAGGCTGTTAATCATGGCTTGGAAATCATTGAATGAAAAAGAAAAAAGGGTCTTTTCTTCTTTTTTTCCCAGATCGTCTCTTTATGGGACTTTTACATCAGCATTTTCTACACTTTCTGTTAGGGGCGCAAAACCAAGTCTCGTTTTGAAAAGTCTTAAAAATGACTTTGAAAGAAAAAATATTCATCTTACTCTAACAAATCACAAACTTGACTAAATTCTGATATTCGAAAAAAAAATTACACACCTCCTCTCAAAAACACTCACAGAAAACAACAACAATAACAACAATAACAGACTACTTCCAAACCAAACAATTTTAAATAAACGTGTATATAAATACAAAAGGGTTGAAATCTAAAAAAATGAATAAATCGTCCATGCTATTGCAAAACCTGGTATCTCCAGCTATTTAAAGCAATAGATACGAGAATTTGCAATAACACCGACAAAATCTTTATCTCGCCTACAAAAATGATTCTTTATCTCGCCTACAAAAATGATTATCGTTTATAAAACAATGAAGCAATACAAATATTTATACAAAATGAGAAAGTACTTGGCTTCGTCATATTTCTCTGTTCTTTCAATGTTTCAAAAGCTTCATCTCACAGGCAAAAATAAATTCATGGGTTATTTGGGAGAAGGCAAAATTACTTTGGGATGATATTCGCAAATGAATTATATTTAAGCAAATCTTAAATCATATTTTATGTTTTAATTTGTTGGTTTATCATCATGAATGAGATTTGATCCGAACACGAAAAGTGAAAATGCATTTTCGTTTATGCATTTTATCATTTGAAAGATATCGTATAGATTTAAGTATTTTATACTTTAATTTTTTAAACAAATCATAAACAAACTAGGGAAAAATGAAGAATTAAAAAGAACGACAGATTTTCTTGATATTTAGAATGATAAAAGTAACACTTGTCATCTCAACATCAGATAAGTCTAATTTCTATGTAAGTCGAAGCGAAGATATGAAAAAATAAAAATAATAAAACTGTAAATCAAAGTTATTTTGAATAAATGTAGTCATTGAAATAAAGGAAAAAAAAGATCAAGTGATTCGTATGTTCGTTGTGGCCGATGTCATTCCTTTTCTTATTATATCTCAATTTCAAAATCAAAGAATGAGTAAAAAACGGCGCAACTATCATTTTAATGAAATTGAATAAAATCGGATTATTCGAATTCCGTATATCTCGATGTACTTAATCGTTCCTTACAACTTCGACACAATGAGATTCAGCTGTATTTCAAAATGTTGTAGACGAAGCTCAGTCAGATAAATATTTATCATCGATTATGTTAAAAATGTCTTAACTGCACTTACGACATTTTGAACATTACTGACAGTATGCAAAAGTATTATTCCCCTATCTTTTTTCGAATTCGATAAAGCTATTTCCTGAAGAAGGTATACGCCGAAACGTTGGAAAATTGCGTGTTGTTGTAGTTTTTACGTTTTTTTTTTTTTTTTTTTTTTTCAAATATATCTTCTGTTACGTTAGAAAATGCCGTAACTAAAGCTTAACAAAGCTGTAGCTACGGCATTTTCGAACGTTACGGACGATTTGCAAAATTATCGTTTTCCTACCTTATTTTCTTCCAATTTACTTTGAACTCTCCGTGTCATATTATTCACTGCATCGCTGACCAATAAAATCCTCAAACCTTCTTGGATTTTATGTGGCAACTGACCGGGACGCGGAATTTTCAGCAACTGACTCATCTTTTGATAATTTTTCTTATTTCTAAAATATAGAATTTAAAATAAAAATCAATCACAAAAATGAGAAATTTTGCCGAGTATGAATCCTTCGACGGCCGCCCGCTAAGTGATCCGCGCTTCGGCAACTGTTGGCTATTTATTTAACTAATCCAATCACGTCGCTTTTCGATTTCAAAGTCAAGGCCAACCTTTTCCCAAACGGCAATGTTTTAGACCTGTCCAAATTCAAAACGATTTCAGACGATAAAATTAGTTAACTAAATGTATTGAATGCGTATATCATATCGCGGAAAACATACGAGAGAAAAGAAGAAAATGCTGATGATCAGCATTTTCTTCTTTTCTTTCTTTGTTTTCCTACATTTTAATCATTTCTAAATGCGTAATACCACGAATCATTTAAGGAAAGGTTGATATTAAACAACCAATAAGGTCTTATTCATATTGCGTACTTTACTGGTTTTACGCTCTAGCGGACCGCGATCATGGAGAGAGTTGGTGTAATTTGTACGTTATAAAAGCGGACGTGTTTAATGATTCACGTCCACGTTCAATGTTAAGGTTACATTACGATTCTGCGTCTATATCGCGTCCACATCACGTCCGAAAATATACAGCACGGATCTCCTGATGTAGACGACCACGTCACATACGATTCGGCGTCCAAATCGCGTCTACATCACGTCCAAAATTATACTGCACGGGTCCCCCGTTTTAGGCGTTCTTCGGTCGTGATATGGACACGAAATGATGTATGTGACCAGGCCTTGAAGGCTCGGTCACATGAGATTCTGCGTCCATATCGCGTCCACATCATGTCCAAAATTATACTGCAATATTACAATGATACAATATTTTCAAATTAAACACCGCACACCGCGCGTTTAACGCAAACGTTGCCGCAACTAATCCAATTTAAAACACTCGACAATAAATTAGCTATTATAACGTTACCGACAAATCAGAATTCAATCAATAAAATCAATAGACTTTCCCCACAGTGTTTTTCTGAGTATTTTCGTGTATTTCAAAACAAATCAATTTGCAGACTAATTTGTTTCCAAAATTGCTTTTCTGAAACTACTTCAAACAGAGGTTACTTGACTCACGAATGAGCTGTATTAAAGGATTGTACCACATACTGCCAAAGAAAGGTTTGTTCTTAGAGTTTTGTTTGTACGATCATTAATAAAGTAAATAGCGATTATTTGAACATCTATCCCGTGCCTATCCTTGGAATACCAGAATTAAGGGGATTAGTTTAAAGTGACATTTCACATTTTTTTCGTTTTTTAAAAGTATGTCTTGATGCAAAGATTGTTTATTCTAATGCATAGAAATGCTATCAGTTTATTGAAGTTATTATTTATAAGCGAAAAATACGCCTTTAAAGTTGAGACAGAAATGATTAATTCTATATAAACCTGAACTGTTGTCCACAACAATTTGTTTAATTTTAGCACAAAAACATATATTTCTCGTAAACGGTTCAATATTTTGACTTGAAATTTTCAGAATTTTCATTAGAAAAGATGCTCTTTCAGACAGAATAAAAGTTAAATTTGTGTAAAAATAATTGTGAAATGTCACTTTAAGTTATGTAAGAATTTCCCGATCGAAGTTAGATAATCTATAATTTACTTTGGAAAGATCGAGCTGAATTTGCAGATTCTACGTATGTATGCTACACGTGAAAACTATTTCTGGTAACATGATATTCTTTTACGTAACAGTGTGCAATAACTACGATTTACGATAAATATAAATTGCGACAATAAATTTGTGGGGCGTAATGACGCTTGGTTAATTCATAGCATAACCGTTGACTTGTAAGTACATGCGGGGTTCACATGCATTACCAACTTTTTTGGACATTTCGTTGATTGATCGTTTATAATTATGATTCCAGCAAAATGTCGTATTTAAATGCCATTTAACCTAAAGTTGCGTCATTTTAATCCTATAGTAAAGGATGTATTTCAAGGTCTTTGTGAAGTGTTTATGTCATCAATGGCATTCCGTCACATATATTGAACTGTTCTCAGAAAACAGAAGTTTACCCTCGTCAAACTCCAAAGATGCATCAGAAGATAGGCCTATATACATGTATAATTATTGAGCCGAAAATCTGTAAAAAAAAATATCCCTTCTGACACGTTAGAACAACACGGATCTATATAGATCAGCCTGTGCTTACGCACAGTCTGATCTAGATCCGTGTTGGTCTCTAATAGCGACTACACTTTCTGTATAAACCGTGAGTTAGAAGACGGCATTTGGCAACATGTTGATCCAGTAACGTTTCAAAACTGTTATAAAGGACCTTATCCCAGATATTGACCTGTAGGGATAGACTGAATTTCTAACCAACGATATTTCTTTCTTTTCACGCAATGTTGCAATCAAAAGTATTTATCTAATAGGCGCGTGAAAGTCAATAGTTTGGCTCGATCCATTTCGTAAAATAAAAAAAGTCATCAAAATGAGTTATATACCGAAAAACTAGAGGTAGGAAAAAAGAGAAAAATTGCGTAATAGAAAATGTGTCATTACTTATTGATCATCTTTGGAAAAAAGGGACTTTTGTGGGAAAGGGAAAATACATGCAAAACCACCATCATTGTGCGTGTCCCAATTAATTCAACCTTTGTGGCATAGAATATATTGACCCTTTCCCACGCAAGCCCTGGTTTTGAAATATGCGACGAATACGGATAAAAAGCACCGACAGAAAATAGGAAAATGGTGCTGAAAATCAGTACCCCAAGGTTTGCCGCCACGCTTTTCATGCTATGGATACAAATTCAATACCTTAAATAACAATTTTATTTTCGCACGCAACCCCATTCATTTTGAAACAGTCTTAAATGTTTGGGAAAAGGTTCTATGATTCAAGTTGTCATTTTGTTGATGAGTTAGTGCACTAATAAATTTTGAGTTACGTAATTGTGTTACATTGAAAACTAGGATGTAGGTTATAGATCTTTACCAGACTATATAACCCTGTCCCAAACAATAGCTGTTTTCGACGCCCCTATTAGAAATTGCTTAGGAAAACATTGTGACAAAAGAAGAAACTGCTGATAACCAGCAGTTTCTCCTTTTGTCTCAATATTTTCTGTGCCATATTATACACAAATCCTATCTTTTATAACATCCATTTTGTCATTTGTGGTAGTTGTTGAAGTAGATCACCTTAAAATTTTGTCGTTTGGGAAAGGGTTAATGTGTCATTTTGTTGATGAGTTAGCGCATTAATAAATTTTGAGTTACGTAACACAGCCATTCCACGAAAATTGACTCATTTACAAAAACGAAAATGTTGAAAAATGAACTTTTCTGCATGAGCACAATTTTTATGTTAAAGTAAACTGTCACATGTCTACAATGTATGGTTAAAATTTTACCCATAACATTTTAAGTCCTGCTGAGTTATCGCATTTTCAGATATACCACTATAACCTAGCTGTTACGGAGCATATAAAGCAACTCGAGATACATATAGCGTGAGCTGTGGCCAATGTTATAACCCAACATCAAAAAGATTGTTTGTTTGACCATCATCAACCATTTGCACAACTTACAAGGACAAAATGATAACAATTCAGCTGTAACCCTATGTGGTGATATCAAAATGAGTATTTCACTGTTTAACGCAATATTCGAGCATTTTAAAAGTGTTTGTGATCGTTTGTATTCTTTTTGAAGCCATCTTGCAAAGTAAAGTTAAAAGTAAATATTCCGATAGAAATGCCTCTTCAGATTATGTTTTCCAGTGCTTCTGGCTCTCGAGCTTTTATTTCTTAGTATGTATGATCGTGGAAAAAATTGCCCTTGTGTTACGGAAAATAGATAATTTCCATAACCTTATTACCATTAGTGTCATTTCTTTCAAAGAACTTTAAACGCTAAACGTAAAGGTTCTTACACAAAAGAAACAACAAATTGGTATAAAACAAATACTATATTCAATAATACGAATGAATCAACAGACCTTTCTTTTAGTACCCTTAAACTATTAATCTCATTGGCAAAATTGCCGAACTGGTACCTTTGCTATTCTTTAATATCACACTCAGAGTAACAATTACATTGTAAACATCGGGCAAAACAGTCTGCACAGATATGTCTGTATATGCACCACAAAGTCGTCAACCGGGTACCACCATGGACAATTTCTAGGATTTAGTTCCGATTGATCTACAACAACTAACCAACCAACAACAACTACTGGCAATTCGTCTATTTTGAAAACCAGTGCCACATTGTCTACTCAGGTTTTGTATACCGTTTCCATTTCGTCTAAATTGGCCTGCTTTGTATTTCAGTATGATATCTTATTTTTTGTTAGAAACAATGCGTTGTTTTTCTTAATTTATGAACATGTTATAAAATATGAATTTCGGTGGGGGTCTAGAAATATATAATTCGATGGTGTGCTAGACATGTGTGCATTGGTCGTGTAAATTTGTAAGGATGTTTCAATTTGAAGGGGTGTTCAATTGAACAATTTTAGGTAAGTGAGCAATTATTCGTCCCCTTCTCTTCTGAATTTCTTTTATTTCTAATTAAATCATTTATATAAAAACACATATTATTTTAAAGTAAATTGGTTATTCATGCGAATCATATGTCCCTAAATAAAAATATGGCTCTCAAAAATCGTTAACAAATAACTCCATGAAATACAATTAAAATATGAATTACAAAGTGAAAAAATAAAAATGAATCATTTGATACAATTTGATGCCAAGCATAATTATTCCATTTATTGACAGGAAATAAAAGAAAAATGCATATATATTAAAATATTGAAATAAAAATTAAAATGAATCGTGTAGGTCTAGTAATGAAAAATATATGATATATTGTAGACCAAGTCGAAGTAGACGAATTCTGAAAGTAAAAGAAAGTTGATTCTGACAATAAAAATGTAGCAAACGAACTGGGAGTAGAATAAATGTTGGGATGTTACAGTCACTTTGACTAGATCCAAAGCTTGATATCCAAAATCACAGCGTCCTAGACTGTCATACCCCCTGGTGATTGATTGGATTGGCCATGGTTGACACAAGGTTTAGGCTTTTAGCATGTGAACTTGTGTCAAAGGATCAGTATTTGTAATTCCAATGGTGAGAGAGCGGTGTAATTTGTCTTAGCCAATTACCTAGTAGAAGGGAACACCAGCTTTCGGAAAAGAAATATAGAGAAGCCCTTTTTTCACAAACTATTCAAGACCCGACAATACAAATATCTACGTTCAGTTTCGGGAAAAAAGATGTCAGGATTAATGCAAACTAAAGAGAATGTACAACAACACAGCCTTGGGGTGTGTTACTTCAATATCAGCATTACAAAAAAGAAGGGAAAATGCACCCTGCATACCTACTCCTGAAACTTGGGGACTAAGCTGTGACAAGTGAGTTGCAAGCCACGTTTGCAGAAAATTATTCTTGTTAACATTATCGTCTGGCCCAGTTGAAAAGGAAAATGTTTGTGTCTTCTTTTATTTGCCACAAAAGCGATGTATGCAGGTTTCTAAAAACAACCAGTACAAAGCTGAAAAATGTCTAATGGTGGAATTAGAAAATGGAAATGGCGTTAGGACCAAAAGGGGCATATTTTATGGCCTAGACAATTATGTGTTTCGCTCGCAATAATCTAGAAGCTGCTGTTACCATGTCTGTCTACTTGAGAAGCCACAAACTGTTTCAGACATGTTGTGTAACATGCTTAGATAGAACCTGAAGGGGTATGTTTGCTAATCTATCGCCCGCAGATGGCAGTGTATGCTCAATATTCCATAAAATATAGTATATGCTTCCGTAACGAAGAGTCTATATTTCGTAACGGAATATTACTATGTGAATTCACAGATAAACACAATTAAGCGGCTTTGTTAGTATTCCTACTGCACATACTTTCTGAATTAATTATAATCAATTGACATCAAAATGTTTTTTGTATCGTAATTTACGCACAAATTGTATACCCAAATATATGCTTCCGTAACATTTTCTTATAGCATATGTGGCAAAACATGATATAATAAGCTCTATTTAGACAAATTTTAACTATACGGAAATGTAAAATTCCATTTGATTCATGCAAACTCAATTAATCAGCAAAATAAATCTCATTAATATCCAGGACATGCTACCACCAAATAATATATGCTCCGTAACAGTTATTTTGACCGTTAAACAAAAAGGGTAGATGCGTAAATCCCGCATTACTTTGTTTTTTATTTGAGATTCCAGCTTTTGCACGTCAAATTAAAAAAGAATCGAGTTTAAATAAAGAAGTTTTGTATTACTAATTTGGAAATGAATTTGCATAATACTATATTTACATACTTCCACGTCGAATTTCACATTCAACATTCCATTTTTCTACTTGCAGTAGCCGATATAATGAATCTTTGATAACTACAGTGTATTATATTGTTCACTGTATTCAAATATTCCTGTTAGTTTAACTCAGGGCGTCCTTTGAAGTACGTTACGGAAAAATATGCGTAACGGAAGCATAGCGACCAAAGGACTTTCGAGTCTCTCAATATGCTATACCCTTGATTATACTTGAAACTCGACTCTATTTCAACAGTTTGGCAACCACTCTGTCAAAATTTAACAGATTTAGGAATGTCCGTTCATTATTGTGGGCTACACGGACGTAACGGAAGCATAGTAAACGAAATGCGACAAATTCTATTTGTCCATGTTCTTCGCTTTAGTGAAGAAATACTAAGATATTCATAAACTTTAGGGTTTTGATAGTTAAACTAAGCCATTCTCAAACCAAAATAGTTTGAAAATCGGCAAATTGAGAGAAAAGTTGACTTTCTTTCATGCCTTTGAAAGTTCGTTACGGTCACATAGGCAAATCTGGCGACATACAAACAGACATGTTTAAATTCTATTTCATGTATGATGATGGAATCATACTTAATTTAGTCGTTGTAGTAGGGTTTGGGGAAAATAATGTCCAAGAGAACAAAGTCTTAGTACAAAAACGGCTGATTTGGATGGTAGTTTAAAACAAAAGATTGTGCGGCGACATCAACATTTTGACGTTTTTGCAATATTCAACACAATCAAGCACATTCAAAAGATCGTTTGAATAACTTAAAAATCATACTACTTTATTGCAAATTATGTCCCGTGATAAAAGATATCTTGCTTTTTGTTGTACCTAATTGATAAAGGTGTTAAATAATGCAATGAAGGTCGGCGACATGCATTTTCAGTAAATGGGTCAATTTTCGTGGAATGGCTGAACATCGTGTTACATTTTAACCCTTTCCCAAACGGAAAATTAAATGGCGGTCCAATATGAAATATGTTGCAGACGACAAAATGAATGTTGATAGAGATGATATTTGTGTATGATATAGCTCAGAAAATATTGAGACAAAAGGAGAAACTGCTGATTATCAGCAGTTTCTTCTTTTGTCTCAATGTTTTCCAAAGTCCATTCTTTTAAAGACGTCAAAACCAGGTCATGTTTGGGAAAGGGTTAAACTAGGATGTAGGTTAAAGATCTTTACCAGATGTTTAACCCTTTCCCAAACAATACCTGTTTTCGACGCCCCTAATAAAAATGGCATAGGAAAAATTGTGACAAAAGAAGAAACTGCTGATAACCAGCAGTTTCTCCTTTTGTCTCAATATTCTCCATGCTATATTATACACAAATTCTATCTTAGCATCATCCATTTGTGAAATTGTCGTCTGCAGCAGATATCAAATTGAACCACCACCCTTTGCCAAACAGCGAAAAATTAAGACTGTTCGAATTTGAAAGCCGTTTCACACTATAAATCAGAAGTTGGAAAAAACAGGATTGTTAGAACAAAGCATAGAAGTATTAGAGATAGGGAGAGAAAATCCAAGCATTTTCTTTTAGGTTGAACAGAAGGCGCGATTGTTTTTTCGAGATAGGGTTAACCCATTCACACACAATAGCTCTTTGACCTCCTACAAGATAATGAATAAGAAAACATTGTTATAAATGAAGAAAAATGTTACAAGGAATTACTTTATTTCTCACAATTCTTTCAGTCCCTAAAAGAGTCAGACGATTACCCAAAACTAGTAAAATTAATTCTTCGCAGACCTATGAAAAGAAAATTTTGGAACTTTGGAGACAAAAGAAGAAAATGCTGAAACCGGTATTTTTTTCCCCTCTTGTCCCAAAATTTTCAGCACCTGGTGATATATTGTGCACACATTCTATCGTTAACCCATTATCAAACGACAAAAATTTGGACCGTTTCAAATTGAAAGACTATGCAGATGACATTTTCAAGTTGATGAAAATTTACAATTTGTTGTCTTTAAGGCTAGAAATTTCTTCATTTTCCACAATGTTTTCCTACACAATTATCTTGTTGGGGGTCAAAAAGAGACACTATGTGGTAATGGGTTAATAGTTTTCATTTTTGCAACTATCTTTCAAATCAGAACAGGTCAAATTTTCACCGCTCAAAAAAGTTTTTTTTTAATCCATTTTTATCGTCCTTCGAAAATGGGACTTTTGTGGAGGGAAAGAAACTGAAAATAATGCAATGTCTCTATCAATATTCGTGGCCCAATTACTTCAACCTTTGACGAATATAAAAGTATCTTATCTCTTTTCCAAACAAATCCTGGTTTTGTCGTCGCCAGTAAAACATAAATGAAAGAACATCGAGGAAAGACAAAAATCCAGATTTCCCCCTTTATCTCGAGTCTTTCCATGATATAGTACACGACATTGTATGTATACATGTATGTATGTATAGGCCTACTCTTTCAATGTGTTTTAACTTTCAATTTTGAACAACCCAAATTGTTGTCATTTGGGATAGGGTTAAAATTGTCAATTGTTGATGAATTAAGAGACTAATAAAATTTGAATTACGTAATTTTGAAAAATTGCCCTGTAAGCTTGTCTGCACGTTTACACGTATAATGTTACTCGTCACGCTAAATGGGATCATCATGGTAGCTTGAAAATTAACGATGCTTGTCAGTCTGTGCGGATTTTTTAGATCTAGATTTGATTTTCCTATATATACTCAGCAAAAGAGCTAACGCATCACTTTTTAAAATTGCATAACTTCTTTATTTTCAAAGATTTAGATTTATGATTTGGCATACGTTTATCCAACAAATTTTTGCACTCATCCATAAAACTATTTCCAAGTTTTCTCTCTTATGTGACCGCGTCATACGAAAAGGGGACTAAAACAGTTTTTCGGCTCGTGTAACTTTTGATCTTTTTCAAACATTTTTGTTTGAATTGATTTTGAAAGCTGATTTATTGCGGAATTGAAGTCTGAAAAAAATAATTCCTTATCTAACGTAACAAGGGCTGTTCCCTGTCAACGTAGCTCGCATAGACGCACCTTTTCTAAAAGAAAATGTCAATTTTTCAAGGTCAAGGTCACAAGGTCATATTTTATTGTCTCAGGTGAAATGTCTCGGTAGGACCTGTATATGTGTGAAATATCAAGACTGCATATCATAGAGTTCATAAGATGTAGACCGATACGTTTTTGTCTACGTAAGCGACGTCGCCGTCAACGCCAACAATGACACCAACCGCACTAGTGATGTAAGATTACCTCTGCGGGAATAAATCGCGCGTCCACACAAGTGTTAACGCCGTCGGTTTGTTTAAAAAGGGTAACTTTTCTACACAGGAACTCTTTAAGCCTGTAAACAGGTTTGAAAGTTATGCGTGAATTTTCCATTTTAATCAAATGTCAGACTTTTCGAATTTTAGAATTAAGGGTGTACTTATTAAAAGTTCAATATTTCAGAACAGACTGTAGCATTTACTCTGAAATTTCATAGGTTTCTTGTGAAATGGTGGTAGTCGGCACGTGCACTTTTTAACGTATTCTGTAGACTCGATAAAAAGATATTAACATAGATGTGAGTGATGCGTTAGCAGTTTTGCAGAGTATATAATAATACCGATAAATAATCAGGTTGACCTATGCAAGTCTCATACGTTTCTCATATTTTGGGTTATAAACCCTTTCCCAAACCGAACCAGGACCCGGTTTCTCGAAAAACCTTAAGTACGATCTCATGCTAAAATCGCACGAAATCCATGTGAACTTCAATCGAATACCCTTCAACGTTGGAGAGTATTCCTTTAAAGTTGAGCATGTTCTCATGAGTATGTACTTAAGTGTATTTTTTTTTCGAGAAACCAGGGCCCCGTTTTACTAACAAACTTAAGAACATTTTTGAAACAACACCAAATCTGATTGGCCGAATAATTACTGTTATTATTTCTCTTTCAATCAGATGTGTTGTTACAAGGTTTTTGCAAAAAAATCTATGTTAGTAAAACGCGGCCCAGGGTCAGGTTTGGCAATTACGTAGTAATAGATTTAAAAAAAGTGCTACATCTAGTCAACGGTGTCCCGAAACGAAACCACGACTTGTATAGATTAGGGTTAAAAACCGAAATGTGGCCGATAGATAAACATGTTAACTAAGGCTGACTGGACAAACTCTTGACCGCTGAAAGTCCTTGCATGGTTGTGATTCACAATAAATGACCTGGCAGAGCATCTCTAGCTAATAGCTAGGGATGCTCTGCCAGGTCATTTATCATGAGCTTATAGCTAACAAACGTAATCTACTTTTACTCTGTCACACACAGTTGAAAATTCGCGATTGACTTCGTTCGAAAATGCCGTAGCTACAGCTTGAATAAGCTGTAGTTACGGCATTTTTGAACGAGATCCTCGTTATGTTGTTTCAATTTTGAGAGAGTTGCGGACAACAAAATGGATGCAGATAGATAGGAAAAGATTTATGTATGATATAATACAAAACTTCTAAGGCAAAAGGAGAAAAATGCTGCATCAAGCATAGAACCAAACTCGTTTGAAAAACGCACCGAAATAATGAGTGATGCGTTAATTTTGGTGTCGAGTAAAGATTATCCTACATGGAAAGTTGTTGTAGATGACAAAACAGTTGGTACTGGAAACAAGAAGACAACACAATTCTTGGTGGAAAATGAGAAAATACTCTTACATCCCATGGCTTGTTCGGGGAAAAGGTGAAGAGGTGAAGAAAAAGTGAAGAGGACAATTTAATCGTAGCCAGGTAACTATTTTCGTCATGATAATACAAATGCTCATAAGAACACTGGTGGTGAACTCGGACAAAGCGAGGAACATTTTTCATGAACACAAGGTACAGATACTTCATTGCACATCCCGATTTTTGTAAACAATACACGTGGCATTTTGTTTTACTTCTCTTTCCGTCTTTTTTTAAAGGATGCACTCAAATGGAAGTTACTAAGGTATGTAGATATGATTTATAATACGCACGAAAATATCAGTTTTATCGATCATTATTTTCAAATGGTATAAACGGATTGCAAGTGCACAAAGCGCATATTGAGATCATGTGGATTGATCTTAATCGCCCGAACGAAATGGTACGATATCACTGTTTATGTTTATCTATTTGCATTGCAAGTCAACAAAAAGACATATAAATGTACAAATAAAGGCTGTAAATGGCAGTTTTCGGTGTCATGTCATTGAAGTGCGGTTTCTTCGTGACAACGTTACAGCATGTTTGCGATGTTATCTTTTCCAGCTACGGTGTTTTATGAGAACATGTTTGATAAATTAATCGATTGCACTGGACTTAACGGCACATTAACATTTATTCGGTAATATCGCACTGATTTGAGCATCTAACCATGGACTTCCGGCATCATCATCATCATCATCATCATCATCATCATCATCATCATCATCATCATCATCATCATCATCATCATCATCATCATCATCATCATCATCATCATCATTTTGATCGTTACCATGGAGTTTCACCGGTAAGATTTTCGTTATGCCTTCTTAAATTTGGTACAGGTGGAGAATAAGCTATCAAATGAGAACAAGATGGATCTTGATCAGACAGTGCACATGCAAAGTCTTATCTGGATCCATGTTGGTCGCAAAAGCCTAAATGAACGTTTCCAGATATATACTGAAATGTTTGTCATTACCATTTTCACCATTTATTCTAAGGAGGATCAACTGTTTCACACATCCCAGGCCCATACGAACAGTGGGACTCTGGAGCCAACCCCCCCCCCCCCCCCTTCATAGTTGGCAAAAATGCCGTATTTTCATCATTTCACATTTAAAACTTATGGCAAATCTAATTTAGTCCCCCCCCAATATTAGACACTGGCCCAGACAGGGCCCATATGGAATTGCTTTCTACGGGCATGCATTCTAAAGTATACTAACGGGAAAAGTTTCCTTTCTAATTCACATCTTGACTGCAAACGGTACATGAATAAAATGTTACAAATGCACATTATTTTAATCTTTTACTTTCAAGAACTGTCAATTTATTACTATACTTGTTATTACCGTAACAATTCCTGAAAGTGGATAAGGATAAGATTCGCGTTTACAAGACATTTTCGAGTGTGAACACCGTTTGTATTAATACATGCTATGCAATTGTCCTTAGAAAACAATAGATGCTGTCTAACCCACTGAAGGTAATGTTGTCAATAACATCGTAGCAAGACTATGGGTATCGCAAGACGTCTGAAACGGATGGTATAATCCATTAATCAGCCTCTACTGCTGATAGAACTCAACTCAGGAAGCAATCTATCTGTAACGTTTGCCTTTTTCTGTCGATTTAACAGGTAGTCGTTCCGATAATGGTTGTCTTGTCGGAATGACGTCACGTGTAGACGTTGGTTGTGTTGGAATCGTCTCAAAATTGTAGCATGGCAAGTAAATCGAAAACAGTCTAATTAATGGGGTAATTCGACTGTTTTCGATTTACTTGCCATGCTTCAATATCTTGTATTTATTTCGGTACATTTATGAATAATCCTAAAATTGGCGACCATTTGCATCAGACAAGTGGCTACTTTCTTATGACGGGGAGTATATTTGTGCTAGATCTACTATAATTAAATCCATTTGTTTCAATATTTTAGATTTCTTAATGATAAAATGTTAAAAAAAGACGTCTCACTACATTTCTCCTGAAACAAAAGTTTACGTTCATGATCTGTTTTCATGACTTTATAACATCGCCGCCAAACAATACGACGTCGTTGCCGCGTTTTGTGTAATTGACGTTGAAGTGCGTATAGCTTATTGTCATACAACTTCTACTTTTTCAATTTTCAGTTCAACCTCTTAACAATACAATGTCCAATAGGATATACAAACTAAAAGCAAAATTAAAATTAGCATGTTTTTGTGTATATTATTATACGCATGGGGCATGTTTCCATGGTGGTTTCTTTAATTTAGGACGGTGGAACTTTCCTAATTCTATATATTTAATTCTTATACCTATGTATATATTTATGTTTTAAGTTCTGCTTTGAAAGGTCACACTAATACTTAATGTACCATGACTTTGTAAATAGGACAGTCCAAAAAACTTTCAGAGAGTTTTCAAGAGAATTTTCGTCGCTATGCATTCTGACTTTTGCATTTTTCCCAATATTATTGTTGACAGATTACGTCAAAATCATTGTTTGGGAAAGGGTTAAAATGTTTCATTTGTATAAAATGTCGTAAGTACAGCTTCAAACAAGCTCTAGTTGCGACGTTTTACATTTACATTTACGGAATGCCATCGTTTGTCCGAAATTAATCACTGCTTTCTCGATAAAATTGATCCCTATTCAAAGACGAAGCAATGAAATACATTATGTATTTCCGAAACAGTTTCCCCCAATTAGAAAGGTTTATAAAAACATTGAATCAAAAGAAGAATAGATCTATACTGAAAATAATTTGGCTCTTTTTTTCTTAATGTTTTTCTTTCATATTTTCTTATTTAGTACACACATTTTAACTTCTCAACATATGAAATTAATGTATTTTGACATCTAGAGCGGTCAGCTAGACAAATTGGCGGACGGGTAGAAAAACGGACGGACGAGCAAACGAAGCACTATCTATATGGTGGTCATTACTGAAAGCCTTCTAATTGGGGGCTGCAATACCAGATAGGCCTATTGTTTTGGAAATGATTATTGTATACCATTAATTCGTCTTTGAAAAAGAATAAATTTTATCTACTATATATAGACCTAGTGACGTTTTTTTTTTTCGGACAAACACTAGTGCTTCGCCGGTGTAAATCTAAAACGTCACAAACTCAACTTTGTTGAAGCTGTAGTTACGGGATTTTATAACAACAACTACGATTTATCCATATTTAACCGAAACCCCATTCTATTGTTAAGACAAAAGTCATTGCAATTCGAACAGCTATTGAAAATGTTCACGGTATCATAAATAAACCGTACAAGTCCCCCTCAAAAAACGTTAACTACGATTTTCACATCGGAAAAAAACTTCTACTCCAAGAATTGTAATACCAACTTCAGAATCAGTCAGAGAAATAAAATAACAAAACTAACAATAGCCTCTAGGTGTCTCACCGATACGTCCATATTGTTTTGGGCGGATAAACACGTGCAAATCGTTGTGTACATGCTCAAACTAGTAAAACTGGTTTTTAAACGCGCATTTAAACATTAAGTATCTGTACCTTGTGTTCATGAAAAATGTTCC
The DNA here is from genome assembly GCA_963680895.1 of Fragum sueziense. Lineage (NCBI taxonomy): Eukaryota > Metazoa > Mollusca > Bivalvia > Cardiida > Cardiidae > Fragum > Fragum sueziense. The sequence goes on along the minus strand of OY804602.1, from coordinate 48,127,383 downwards.
TCGCTTTGTCCGAGTTCACCACCAGTGAAGAATATGCAAGCGATAAATAAATAAGTGCTTAATAATCATGATCTCGCCTTTTATAGCTCTATCACGATAAATGACCTGGCAGAGCATTCCAATCAATTAGCTAGGGCTGCTATGCCAGGTCGATTATCGTGAGCTATACCTGTGTATAAACAAAATATCGATGATTTTCAACAAAAACCACGTAACAGCAGATTGGTTTAAACTGCAGTTACGAGGTTTCTGTTGAACAGCGAATATATTGTATTAACTCTTTTCAAAGCAGTACACTTTTAAGGTAGAATATGCCTAAT